>CP094632.1:35388862-35539710 GCA_023657505.1 Camelina hispida
GACTTATATCATGGCTAAAAATACCTAAAAACCATGATATATCAGAACTCATGGCAACCTAAGTCTGGAAAATCTTGCTTATCGCATTGTGTCGAAAAGAAGGTAGGTTTCAGTAGGAGTTTTGCGGTCAGTTATTCCTCTAAGTGATGCATAACCAAAGCGTTCAAGTGGATAAAGCAGCCAAGGATGAGGCTGTAACTTCCTGAGAAACAGCTGCTTCACACCATGCCTTGCAGACAACGGAAGCTTGTATTTTGGCTTTTAACTCTAGACGGGACAGTATCTCCTGCAGGAGAATTGAAATCGTTCGCTCGTGTAACAGTGAAAAAAACGTAACAACACAAACCTAATCCTAATTCAGAGAATCATAAAATTCCGATCAAGATGAATAGAGAGAGAGTTACATAGGAAATTAAACTCACGACTGCAGCATTATTCTCTTTCTTGAGATGTACGGTGAGGGCTTCCCGGAAACAACAACGATGGAGTAGCGGCAGGCAGTGTATCTCAATCTCCAATATTTGACGCCACGATCAGATAGGTATATATTTATATGGGATTTTTGCCCATTGTACCATATTTGACATAAAACTTTTCATTTCTACCACAAACATAAACTCCTTTTCCTTTATACCACAAGTGGTATTATAAAAGTCGAAATTAACCTTCTATTTAATAGTTGGAAATTGTGTTCTTTGTTTTATTTGAGAGGTTATATACACAAAATAAAAATAAAAAAATATTATTTTTTTATTATTGATTAATATTATCTATTATAGATTAATTAATCATTTTCTAAAAAAAAATTATTAAAGTTTTGAATATCTTGTTTATGCAATGTTTTTAGAAATAATTTTGTCTAACGAATTAATTTAGTTATATTATATTTATTTTTAATTAAAGAAAAAATAGTCATTTTGTGCAATATATAAGGTATATTTCAAAAACTTAAAAAGTTTAGTATAGATTTCAAATTTCTACTAAAATTAAGGTATGTACTAAAATAGACCAGAGCTTTTAGAGTTCAAAACAAGAAAGCTCCAATATTTTTGAGTTTGGTTTATTTCAGAGCTCTTCAAATCCTCGCATCAATATCTACTTCCACCAAAATAATACTTCAAAGACTTTATACCAAAATTAAATAATACTTTCATCTACTGAAGATAGCAGACCTTTATACCAAAATTAAATATTCCAAAACATTTGCAAATACTTAACCAATAAAAAAGACAGAACAAACATCCCAAGTTTTTCCAATTTATTTTTATTTCAAAGGGTAGCTAAAGTTGGAAACGAACTGAGTCAAAGGTTCACATGCTAACAGACACATAACTCATATCAAGTTAATTACAAAACATTTTACCTCAGAAATGTAAGCTTAAGCATTTTCAGGACTGCTTCTTGGTCTTTTACCGGTAGAGTCACCCGTATCATTTTATACGCAACGTCGAATACAAATTCTTTCTGAGCTGGCAATATATTGTAGACCTTAGACCATCACGATCAGCAACCCTGTCACGTTGCTTTTAAAAACTATATTTTATTTATTTAAAATATTTTATTAGTTGTAACCAATATGTTAGTGACAACTGTTAATTATTTGAAAAACGGTTTTTATTATAGCAATCTGAGCAGCATTCTTCCCCTTTTTTCTTCTCTCTCATCACTATATTAATTTGGGACATTTTTAAGAATATACTAAATTTTAAAAGAAAATTGAAAACTACACTTAATATTATAGTTATTTGAAAACTATACATTTTAAAATGAAAATGGACAAAAATACCCTTATTATTAAACAATTTTAACAATTAAATAAAAACTGAATTTATTTTGAAAAACTTTAAAAATATATTACTTTTAAAAAATTTTAAATTCGGAATAAATTTATTTAATAAATAAAAATTATAACGAAAATGTATTTATTGTATTTTAGATAATGATTACATGAAACAATTTTTGATCTTAAAATTTTGAATAAAAGAAGAATTTAAATATTTTGTTGATATTATTTAGATTTAAATATATCTAAAAATAAATAATTCAATATTATACATTTATAATATATATATATATATATAATGTTTTATACATATTTTAATCAATATTGATTTATTTATAATGTCCACTTTTTGAATAATTGATTTGTTTTGACTTCTGTTAACTTAATTATCTTTGTCATTGACTTATATTAAAATAGTTGACTTATGTTATGACTAGTGTATTTATAAAATAGTTTATTTTCTTAACAGTTGACTTATTATTTTGTTCATCGATTTATATTTGTTTTCTATTGATTTGTTTGTTTATTGTTGACTTATTACATTCTACATTGATTTTTAATAACGTCGATATTTTGAAAGGTTGACTTAAGTTTAATTTTTGTCGACTTATATATTTTTCCATCGATTTATATTAAAATTGTTGACTTTTTTTGTTTGATTGTTTTTACATAGTCGACTTTTGATGATGTTGACTTATTTGTTTTGTTTGTTGACTTATATTTTCCGGTCGATTAGTTTGGTCTTAGTAGACTTATTTCATTTTAAGTTGACTTATTAATATGATTGGCTTTTTGAACTATCGACTTATATTTTATTCATGCTGATTTATGTTTTCTCTTTGCTGACTTATATTAAAAATTCGATTTATTTTTTATTAATTGATTTGTTTCATAGTCGATTCTTTTTGAACTGTTAATTTATTTTCTAAGCTCACAATTTTTTATTATTTTATTAAACTTAAATAATTTGGAATTTCAAAATAAATTAAAATGTATAATTATTTTTCAAAACATTTTTATTAAATGAAAAATTGAAGAATTATTAGTGAATTATATATATATATATATATATATATATATATTTAAAACTAATATTATCTAAAACATTTACTAAACATAAATGGAAAATTAATAATTCTAATTAATTTTATTATAATTTTTTTATAATAATAATTTTTCTAAACAGTGATTTTGTCTCTTTTTTTGTTTATGTTTATAAAACCATCTTTTTATTTCATTACCTGAATTTTAATTTTATGTATTGAATAATATTTTCCATAATAAACTACTTCATCATTATCTAAATTTTTTCAATATCTAATTTATAAACATTGATTTTTAAATATTTTGTGTTTATTTTTTCAACGTTTAATTAATTATGAATTAATGACATATTTTATTTATTTTATTTTAATTTAATCTTTTAGTTATTGATTAATATTATATATAATAAAATAATTCGTCATTTAAAAAAAAAAAAATAGAAAAATCCGAATATCTATTTTACACAATTTTTTTAAAAACAAAATTCAATTAAATTAATTTAATTGTATTGTATTTAGTTTTAATTAATTTGTAATTAAGGACAAAATTGTTATTTAGTTTAATACATAAGGTACATTTCAAATACATAAAAAATTTAGTATATATTTCAAATTTCCTATTAAGTTTAAGGTATGTATTCAAATTTTTCCAATTAAATTTTTATTAATGAGTCACTTGATTAGCAATGCCCTTAATGTTCCGTTGTAGAAGACGACCAAGCTCGTTGATAGATTTGTAGACTGTATCTTCCAAGAGCTCTCTTGTTGCATCGCCAATTGCATCAAGAAGCTGTATGCAGTCTTGGTGTAATTTCGGATGACGACTTAGTTGAACACCAATGTAGACTAAAGTGCCAAAGGCTGCAACGATTTCTTCGGATCCACGGTGTTGTGGCATTGCTACTATCTTCTTAGCTTCCTCTTCAAACTCTTTATAGAAGCGAACCAGAAAGTTCCATTTCAAAGATGTTGACAGGTCAAGGAAAATGTAGAAACCCAACAATGGCTCGCTGTTGGCCAGATCGCGAAGGCAATATGAAAGCTCGGCCATGTCTGTTCGTTTTCGTACGGTAATCTTGTCACGGAGTAGACAATGTTCCTTAGGAAACTCAAATCCGCTTCTCCTTCAATCTTGTCTATACTTGAGTGCTTTACGAGGCATAAGAGAAGTAGAGGCTTGAGATCAGCAAGGGCATATGCAGAGAAGGGTTTATCGAGAGGAGAAGGACAGCAGTTGCAGTGCTTTGTTCCTGAGATCCCTATCGGCATTGTTGAGATAAAACTGCAGGAGTCTCATGCCTAACACGTTTGGGAAGGTCTCAATACAGAGTTGGTAAAGTCGAATAGCAGATTGGTATTCCAGAGAACCCTGGGGGCTAAAGCATCCTCGCACGGATCTGTATCTGTGATTGTTCCCGTTTCTGCAAGATATGCCATTGCGTTCTCCATTTTGTCCTAAAAAGAAAAGGTGGTTCAAGGAAGGTATACATTGGAGTAGCGGCAGGCACTGTATCTCAATGTCCAATATTTGACGCCACGATCGGATAGGTATACATTTATATGGGATTTTTGCCCATTGTACCATATTTGATATAAACTTTTCATTTCTACTACAAACATAAACTTTTTCCTTTATACTATAAGTGGTATTATAAAAGTCGAAATTACCCTTCTATTTAATAGTTGGAAATTGTGTTGTTTGTTTTATTTGAGTGGTTATATACACAAAATAAAAATAAAAAATAATATTTTTGTTATTGATTAATATTATATATTATAAATTAATTAATCATTTTCTAAAAGAAAATTATTAAAGTTTTGAATATCTTGTTTACGCAATGTTTTTAGAAATAATATTGTCTAATGAATTAATTTAGTTATATTATATTTATTTTTAATTTTTAATTAATTTTTAGTTAAAGAAAAATAGTCATTTTGTGCAATATATAAGGTATATTTCAAAGACTTAAAAATTTAGTATATATTTCAAATTTCCTACTAAAATTAAGGTATGTACTAAGATAGACCAGAACTTTTAGAGTTCACAATACGATTTTTGAGCTTGGTTTATTTCAGAGCTCTTCAAATCCTCGCACATCAATATCTACTTCCACTCTCTGCAACTCTTTTTTCATTTGCAAAATTTTGTCAATTACAGCAATAAGAGACCTCACTGAGTTGGATAATCTCTAATGATAACTTCTGCATTGCCAAAAAAACATGAAACTAATAGAGAATAATACTTCATCTACTGAAAATAATTCCATTTACAGGTGAAAAGAGTCAAAGACAAAGGGATGAATACTAGCAATTGTTTGGGCAAAAATAATCGATTCGTTTAGAGACTACGGAAACAAGAAATAGATGTTGAATAGTCGTTTTTATTGATCAAAGTATCGATTGCAAAGTACAAGAAATCAAGCACAGCGAGTCAATCTATGAACTGATTCGTGCGTCTTGAAGTTTCGTGAAGTATCTTGCCTTTGCTCTCGATTTTTCCTCCCCTATTGTGGTGATATCGCTCCCTTTTTATAGAAAAGTCTCTTGACCCTAATCCTCATGGGATTTGGGCTTGAGTAACCGCCTCTACATGAGATAAGGTCGTTTTGAATATTCTCCTCAAGAGATAGACTCGAATATTCTCTTAACGATATTAGTGGCCATATCCCGTTGCGGCCTGTATTGATCCATTGCTTACCGTTACGGCCCGTATTGAGTCAATGCTCACCGTTTTGGCTGGGATTGAGTCAATGTTCACCGTTTTGGCTGGGATTGAGTCAACGTTCACCGTTTCGGCCGGCACTGACCCAATATTCTTGGAGAATGCATAATTCTCTATTATTTACATAATATATCATAATCATAATAGAATTTATCTATTACAATTTACATGACTAAAATTATGCCCAACAGTTTGCCCCCACTCTCTATTTTCTTAGTAAGAATTTAGAGAGTAGTGTAGTCTCAGGGTGTCATTTTAATAAGGCACAGTTAATAAAATTTCACATATGATCAATTGAATAACATACCTTAGCTGACGTACGCTCTTCTATGCACTTAATTTCGATTATGCCACATTAAGGTTCTCGTGGCCTGCTTTTTCTTTGAAATGGGCTTCAAATTTGATAGGAGCTTCCCACATCACTTTTCCTCTTCACATGTGAAGTCTTTTTCTCTTTGGTTGTTGAAGAGTTGAAATCTGAAATTCTCGCTCATGACTTTGAATCGTTAGTCACTGTCGGGACTGCCTCCAATGTTGATGATACTTTCGTTGACCTCTTCAAGGTATTTCAGGTAGCGGCCTATTAAGTTATGAGGCTGGAACTCCTGTTCTAATCATCCATTCTTTCTTTTTCTTAGCTGTTTTCGTCCTTAGGTCTTTGGTAAGGTTTGTCATCCCTACTCGACCTTTCGTTTCTCACAACGCGGTCATCAGATCGTGGCGAACATCGTTGGTGATAAGCCGAGTCTTCCTCCCATTTAATCTGAGCCCATGCACGTGAGAGTACATCCTCCATCGTCCTACATTGGTATTTGGTTAGCTCTTTGTATAAGTCGCCATCTGGGAGTAAACCTCTTTTGAATGCCGATATGGCAGTAGACATGTTGCAACTTGGTATTGACACTTTCTCCTTGTTGAATCGTCCCACATAGGCACGTAATGACTCATCTCTCTTCTGTCGCACCTCATACAGATCATCTGCTGTTTTTTCGAGGTTCCTGCTGCTTGCGAATTGCTCAACGAAAACATCTGTCAATGATGCAAACGAATTTATTGAGCCGTTTGGCAAGTTGATAAACCACTGAAGCGCAGCCCCCGTGAGACTTGAGCCAAAACCCTTGCACATAGTTGCCTCCCTACACTCTTTCTGGATAGCCGTCGTGAACATTCGTTGTTTGTATTGAGCTATGTGGTCATCCGGGTCGGATGTTCCATCATACATCTTCATTGTTGGTAGCATGAATTTTCTCGGCATCTCAGTGAGTGCGATTTCATCAGAGAATGGTGTATCAGCATAAGAGTGCAAGTTGCTTTTCCGAATCGGTGGAGCCACTCCCGGTAGTCGTTGAATCATAGCTTCTACTGCACCCAGTCGTTTTGTGATCAAATCTTCCAAGTAAGCGGCTTCAGATGGTATATGGCTCCTGTTCGATTCCTGTTATGCCTGGTGTGTTGATAACTCCTTGTTGATCCAAGTTGTCTTCTCGGGTAAGGCTTTCACGTGCCTGCCTTGTTTCAGGGTTTCCTCCGCCGTTTACATCCTGACGAGGAGTCTCCAGCCGAGCATCATCCGTTGTGGGTGTTTGATTATTGGTTCTGGGCGTTGAGTTAAGGTCTTGCATCCGATTCACGCCACGAAACCTAGAGCTTGCTTCGGTAAAAACTCTCCCTGCTGTCATCAGCGAAGCGTTCTCCTCCCGTAGTCTGGCGTTATCGGCCTCCATCTGCGTCAGCTTCTGCACCGTCTCGTTCATCCTGGCAGTCAGGGCTTCCAGTTGAGCGGCGACAGTCGCTTCGACATTAGTCGTATCACTTCCGTTTCCTGCCATCTCACGTAGTTTACTCTGCCCCTCTCTCTAGCGCCAATTGTTTGGGCAAAAATAATCGATTCGTTTAGAGACTACGGAAACAAGAAATAGATGTTGAATAGTCGTTTTTATTGATCAAAGTATCGATTGCAAAGTACAAGAAATCAAGCACAGCGAGTCAATCTATGAACTGATTCGTGCGTCTTGAAGTTTCGTGAAGTATCTTGCCTTTGCTCTCGATTTTTCCTCCCCTATTGTGGTGATATCGCTCCCTTTTTATAGAAAAGTCTCTTGACCCTAATCCTCATGGGATTTGGGCTTGAGTAACCGCCTCTACATGAGATAAGGTCGTTTTGAATATTCTCCTCAAGAGATAGACTCGAATATTCTCTTAACGATATTAGTGGCCATATCCCGTTGCGGCCTGTATTGATCCATTGCTTACCGTTACGGCCCGTATTGAGTCAATGCTCACCGTTTTGGCTGGGATTGAGTCAATGTTCACCGTTTTGGCTGGGATTGAGTCAACGTTCACCGTTTCGGCCGGCACTGACCCAATATTCTTGGAGAATGCATAATTCTCTATTATTTACATAATATATCATAATCATAATAGAATTTATCTATTACAATTTACATGACTAAAATTATGCCCAACAGTTTGGAAGAAGGAACACGCATCGACCATTGAGCGAAGCAGACGACTTGAAACCCAGATCATCAACATGGCCAGATATCAGTAACCTTTCTCGCATGCACACTTAGTCGGTGTACTGAAGGAGATGGGTGATAACGTGAGATGGCCTCCAAAGATGAAGGCACCTGACAACAAGCGGAACGCCTCAAAGTGGTGTGAATTCCACAATGATCACGATCATAGAACAGAAGATTGCATCTCATTGAGGATGGAAGTGAATGAGCTGTTGAAAAAGGATATTTGAGAGAATACTTGTCTGACAAAACTCGAAATCAACTGGATGGCGAGAGCAATAAGCAAATCGCGATCACAGACGCTCCGCTTTCACCTCCAAAACATGATCGAGTTATCAATGTTATCTCTGGAGGATCAGAAATAAGCGGGATCACTCATTCAGCTGCAAAGAGAAACACTAGAGCTGTCAAGAACCCTCAAAGCAAAGGGAATGCTACACAAAGGGACATGCCAGCATGCACAATAAAAATTACAACCAATGAGAGCAGCGTATCAACCCCGCATCACGATGCGTTAGTCATACAATTGACAGTGGCGAATTGCCTGATGAAGAGGATATTAATCGACAATGGAAGCTCAACCAACATCCTTTACATGCAAGCATACAAAGAGTTGGGTCTTGACAATGAAGGACTGACACGAAAATCTATCCCATTAGTGGGATTCAGCGGTGAGGTCAAACAGAGTATTGGTGAAGTGACACTTCCAGTATATGCTGAGGGGGTTAACAAACACACGAAGCTTTTGGTAGTGGACTGTGATACGACTAATGTCGAAGTTTTCTGGGAATAGTTGTGACTACTACTCAATCGATGCGTGTTCCTGCTTCGCTCAATCGGCTTTTGCATATCTTTTTATTTATTGTTAGTTATAAGCATTTATATATTCCATTTATAGAGGTTATGGAATATAATTCCATTTACAGGATATGGAATACATATAATTCCATTTAATTTACAGGTAAAAGACAAGGGCAAATGGAGGAATACTAAGCAATCTATGCCTTTGTATATCTTTCTTTTTAGTTACCAGGCACCAGCTCTGATTTATATTTAATGGAGATAAAAAAGAAAAAGAGAAAACCCAAAATATGAAATATTATACCAATGTATTCAACCGGGTCCGGATTAGCCGGTCTGACCAGGTAATCTGTGATGAAATGGGAAATCCGGTCAAGGTCTAACACTTGTAAAATCCATTGAAAAGAAAAGTAGAAGAAATAGCATTTTTGCATACTGGAACTTTATTTATATGTTTACCCACTTCTTGACGTTACAGAGAGCAAAGTACGTTATATATTAATTGCGAGCAAGAGAAAGAAACAATTCCGTGACAGATGCTACTAAATGAATGATGTATTCCGTTTATCATGCATGCGTCTTTTGCTTCACCCAAATTAAAGGTCTTATAATGATCGAACACGCAGAAGCGTTATGAGATTATTTATATACACCCGTACTAGTCTACTAGAGCTGCTTCAAAGAACTGGTTTAAATCATAATGACGTAATAAAAAGGTTTAAAGTTTCTGCAGAATTCTTATAATTTGAACTTTCCCTTAAGTAATTAACAGAAATTGTGAAGTCCAATTATCAAACATATTTATAAATTGTAAAGAAGAAAAATATATATTTCTACACTTGCTTGTGTTTTTCATTTTTAAAGAGTATATGCATTGGATTATTAAATTAGAAAACTTGATCCCAAAATTATATCGAAGCTACAATGTAAAAAAGACTTGCAAGTTGCAACTGATTCAAACTATAAACCTGGAAAGAACATAAATAAAAAAAATTCACAAGACAAAACGATCACAAAAACGACAAATCGAATTGGTTGTGAAGTGGATCAACCCAAGCAATGTTGAGTAGAGAAATAAGTTTATATTATAAGGTGGACGATTGCTAAAGCAAAACAGATTTAGGTATACGAAAACGTACGTAAGCTTTTGATTATTATTATTCACTTAAATTTTTAGTTTTTTTTTCTTTTTCTTAACCTGATTGTGTATGAATCAATATAAGGTATTTGCTACTTGTATGAAATGAAATGGGAATGAATTACAGTTGAGTGTAACGAAAGGAAGAACAAATTTGCTAATATCAAAAGGATAGAAACAAATTCTTGAACCGATCTTTAATATGTACTCACTAGCAGTTTGCTGATATGTACTCACTAGCAGTTTTTATGAACCGATCATCTTTAATCTTTGTGTGCAGCTTTAGGGTCCACAATCTTGTCTTTGCAGACCAGAGAAGCAGGGGATGTCTCTATAGTTGTACCTTGATCAACAACAGCCTTACCCTCCAATTTTTCCTGAGATAGTATGAAGTCAAAAACACTTATTAATCCCCAGAATAGAAAACTGAGAAAGCAAGCAAGTGAATCAGACTCCATCAATATACGCTAACTAAGATGCACATTGCCAGGTTCTGTTCCTAACTTAGCATTTGAACAAACACAATTGCAAAAAACAGAAAGACATTCAATAGTAGATAGTGCAGAGAAAGGGAAGATTACTACCAAAGAAGCAGGGGATGTCTCCATGGTTGTACCTTGATCAACAACAGCCTCACCCTTCAAATTTTCCTGACATATCATTAAATCAAACTTAATGCCCTGGATGGGAAATTGAGAAAGCCAAGCAGTTTACATCAGAAATGGACAAAACATTGAATCAGAGAACATGTATATATATTCATTGCCATTCCAAAGAGAGAATCATAGGTTGTTTACTGACTCCTTATGCAACTAATATCCTCAATATGTCAGGTTGTGATCACGAAGCTTAGCTTTTAAGCAAACAAAACTGGAGAAACAGAGCAGAACATAGTGAAGAGAGAAAAGAGAAGATTTACTACCTTCTCTTGAGACGACGGTGTCATTTGATTTTGAGGAGTAGCTACAGGTAATCCCATCAGTGGAAGAGAAGCCGTGGGTGTTTTCTGATCATCTGACAGCATACTCGTCAGCAATTTCGACTTCTTCTTGGGATGATCCACATCCCAATAGCATTGATCAAGACTACCAAAACTACCAAGACTAGGCAACTGATTCAAAATGGTATATGGAAGTCAAGAACTTAAACTAATGCACCAGAATACAAAATACTGAGAGCATAAATAGAAAAGAAGATGAATACTACCTTTTCTTGAGAAGACATTTGAGGAATAGCTAAAGGGATCATCTCATCAAGGGCATCTTTTTCTGTATTGGCCAGTAGCTCAGCGTTGTCACAACTGTTGACGAGAAAACAAAATAGTCAGCGGAGAAAAACCTAACAATACAGTTGAGGGGTGGATCCACTAGTCCTAGAATGAACTAGGTGATCATAAGTTTGTTCATTCTATCGTTACATTGTCCCTTGAAATAGCATATAATAAAGTTTTTCAGTAGTTAATACCATCATAAGGTGACAAATTAGCTTGGTTGAGGGGTGGATCCACCCAAGCTATTCGGTCAGACAAATAGTTCATTCTAGGGGAACGATGGCTACTATTATTTGTCATCAGCGAGATAGTAGTACACGTACATATGTGCATCATGCGATGGATATATTCTGTTCCTCTCCCCCAAGAGATCAACTCTTGTAAGAGAGGTAGGTTGACTAGCAAATACTGTCAAGCCACCAAGTTCTCTCTTCTCTTCCCATACCTTACGTCTAAGGTCTAGTTTAAACACGGACGCTTTGCTGCTTGTGGAGATAACATATATATCCCCTTCATGCTCCATCACCAACAATCGGATCTCCCTCAAACCTGTCTGAGAATATTCCTGTAACAAAGGAACTCATGGCAACCTAAGTCTGGAAAATCTTGCTTATCGCATTGTGTCGAAAAGAAGGTAGGTTTCAGTAGGAGTTTTGCGGTCAGTTATTCCTCTAAGTGATGCATAACCAAAGCGTTCAAGTGGATAAAGCAGCCAAGGATGAGGCTGTAACTTCCTGAGAAACAGCTGCTTCACACCATGCCTTGCAGACAACGGAAGCTTGTATTTTGGCTTTTAACTCTAGACGGGACAGTATCTCCTGCAGGAGAATTGAAATCGTTCGCTCGTGTAACAGTGAAAAAAACGTAACAACACAAACCTAATCCTAATTCAGAGAATCATAAAATTCCGATCAAGATGAATAGAGAGAGAGTTACATAGGAAATTAAACTCACGACTGCAGCATTATTCTCTTTCTTGAGATGTACGGTGAGGGCTTCCCGGAAACAACAACGATGGAGTAGCGGCAGGCAGTGTATCTCAATCTCCAATATTTGACGCCACGATCAGATAGGTATATATTTATATGGGATTTTTGCCCATTGTACCATATTTGACATAAAACTTTTCATTTCTACCACAAACATAAACTCCTTTTCCTTTATACCACAAGTGGTATTATAAAAGTCGAAATTAACCTTCTATTTAATAGTTGGAAATTGTGTTCTTTGTTTTATTTGAGAGGTTATATACACAAAATAAAAATAAAAAATATTATTTTTATTATTGATTAATATTATCTATTATAGATTAATTAATCATTTTCTAAAAAAATTATTAAAGTTTTGAATATCTTGTTTATGCAATGTTTTTAGAAATAATTTTGTCTAACGAATTAATTTAGTTATATTATATTTATTTTTAATTAAAGAAAAATAGTCATTTTGTGCAATATATAAGGTATATTTCAAAAACTTAAAAAGTTTAGTATAGATTTCAAATTTCTACTAAAATTAAGGTATGTACTAAAATAGACCAGAGCTTTTAGAGTTCAAAACAAGAAAGCTCCAATATTTTTGAGTTTGGTTTATTTCAGAGCTCTTCAAATCCTCGCACATCAATATCTACTTCCACCAAAATAATACTTCAAAGACTTTATACCAAAATTAAATAATACTTTCATCTACTGAAGATAGCAGACCTTTATACCAAAATTAAATATTCCAAAACATTTGCAAATACTTAACCAATAAAAAAGACAGAACAAACATCCCAAGTTTTTCCAATTTATTTTTATTTCAAAGGGTAGCTAAAGTTGGAAACGAACTGAGTCAAAGGTTCACATGCTAACAGACACATAACTCATATCAAGTTAATTACAAAACATTTTACCTCAGAAATGTAAGCTTAAGCATTTTCAGGACTGCTTCTTGGTCTTTTACCGGTAGAGTCACCCGTATCATTTATACGCAACGTCGAATACAAATTCTTTCTGAGCTGGCAATATATTGTAGACCTTAGACCATCACGATCAGCAACCCTGTCACGTTGCTTTTAAAAAACTATATTTTATTTATTTAAAATATTTTATTAGTTGTAACCAATATGTTAGTGACAACTGTTAATTATTTGAAAAAACGGTTTTTATTATAGCAATCTGAGCAGCATTCTTCCCCTTTTTTCTTCTCTCTCATCACTATATTAATTTGGGACATTTTTAAGAATATACTAAATTTTAAAAGAAAATTGAAAACTACACTTAATATTATAGTTATTTGAAAACTATACATTTTAAAATGAAAATGGACAAAAATACCCTTATTATTAAACAATTTTAACAATTAAATAAAAACTGAATTTATTTTGAAAAACTTTAAAAATATATTACTTTTAAAAAATTTTAAATTCGGAATAAATTTATTTAATAAATAAAAATTATAACGAAAATGTATTTATTGTATTTTAGATAATGATTACATGAAACAATTTTTGATCTTAAAATTTTGAATAAAAGAAGAATTTAAATATTTTGTTGATATTATTTAGATTTAAATATATCTAAAAATAAATAATTCAATATTATACATTTATAATATATATATATATATATATTAATGTTTTATACATATTTTAATCAATATTGATTTATTTATAATGTCCACTTTTTGAATAATTGATTTGTTTTGACTTCTGTTAACTTAATTATCTTTGTCATTGACTTATATTAAAATAGTTGACTTATGTTATGACTAGTGTATTTATAAAATAGTTTATTTTCTTAACAGTTGACTTATTATTTTGTTCATCGATTTATATTTGTTTTCTATTGATTTGTTTGTTTATTGTTGACTTATTACATTCTACATTGATTTTTAATAACGTCGATATTTTGAAAGGTTGACTTAAGTTTAATTTTTGTCGACTTATATATTTTTCCATCGATTTATATTAAAATTGTTGACTTTTTTTGTTTGATTGTTTTTTTACATAGTCGACTTTTGATGATGTTGACTTATTTGTTTTGTTTGTTGACTTATATTTTTTCCGGTCGATTAGTTTGGTCTTAGTAGACTTATTTCATTTTAAGTTGACTTATTAATATGATTGGCTTTTTGAACTATCGACTTATATTTTATTCATGCTGATTTATGTTTTCTTTTTGCTGACTTATATAAAAAATTCGATTTATTTTTTATTAATTGATTTGTTTCATAGTCGATTCTTTTTGAACTGTTAATTTATTTTCTAAAAGCTCACAATTTTTTATTATTTTATTAAACTTAAATAATTTGGAATTTCAAAATAAATTAAAATGTATAATTATTTTTCAAAACATTTTTATTAAATGAAAAATTGAAGAATTATTAGTGAATTATATATATATATATTTAAAACTAATATTATCTAAAACATTTACTAAACATAAATGGAAAATTAATAATTCTAATTAATTTTATTATAATTTTTTATAATAATAATTTTTCTAAACAGTGATTTTGTCTCTTTTTTTGTTTATGTTTATAAAACCATCTTTTTATTTCATTACCTGAATTTTAATTTTATGTATTGAATAATATTTTCCATAATAAACTACTTCATCATTATCTAAATTTTTCAATATCTAATTTATAAACATTGATTTTTAAATATTTTGTGTTTATTTTTTTCAACGTTTAATTAATTATGAATTAATGACATATTTTATTTATTTTATTTTAATTTAATCTTTTAGTTATTGATTAATATTATATATAATAAAATAATTCGTCATTTAAAAAAAAATAGAAAAAATCCGAATATCTATTTTACACAATTTTTTTAAAAAACAAAATTCAATTGAATTAATTTAATTGTATTGTATTTAGTTTTAATTAATTTGTAATTAAGGACAAAATTGTTATTTAGTTTAATACATAAGGTACATTTCAAATACATAAAAAATTTAGTATATATTTCAAATTTCCTATTAAGTTTAAGGTATGTATTCAAATTTTTCCAATTAAATTTTTATTAATGAGTCACTTGATTAGCAATTCCCAGTGTAGATGCCCTTAATGTTCCGTTGTAGAAGACGACCAAGCTCGTTGATAGATTTGTAGACTGTATCTTCCAAGAGCTCTCTTGTTGCATCGCCAATTGCATCAAGAAGCTGTATGCAGTCTTGGTGTAATTTCGGATGACGACTTAGTTGAACACCAATGTAGACTAAAGTGCCAAAGGCTGCAACGATTTCTTCGGATCCACGGTGTTGTGGCATTGCTACTATCTTCTTAGCTTCCTCTTCAAACTCTTTATAGAAGCGAACCAGAAAGTTCCATTTCAAAGATGTTGACAGGTCAAGGAAAATGTAGAAACCCAACAATGGCTCGCTGTTGGCCAGATCGCGAAGGCAATATGAAAGCTCTGGCCATGTCTGTTCGTTTTCGTACGGTAATCTTGTCACGGAGTAGACAATGTTCCTTAGGAAACTCAAATCCGCTTCTCCTTCAATCTTGTCTATACTTGAGTGCTTTCTGAGGCATAAGAGAAGTAGAGGCTTGAGATCAGCAAGGGCATATGCAGAGAAGGGTTTATCTGAGAGGGAGAAGGACAGCAGTTGCAGTGCTTTGTTCCTGAGATCCCTATCGGCATTGTTGAGATAAAACTGCAGGAGTCTCATGCCTAACACGTTTGGGAAGGTCTCAATACAGAGTTGGTAAAGTCGAATAGCAGATTGGTATTCCAGAGAACCCTGGGGGCTAAAGCATCCTCGCACCAGATCTGTATCTGTGATTGTTCCCGTTTCTGCAAGATATGCCATTGCGTTCTCCATTTTGTCCTAAAAAGAAAAGGTGGTTCAAGGAAGGTATACATTGGAGTAGCGGCAGGCACTGTATCTCAATGTCCAATATTTGACGCCACGATCAGATAGGTATACATTTATATGGGATTTTTGCCCATTGTACCATATTTGATATAAACTTTTCATTTCTACTACAAACATAAACTTTTTTCCTTTATACTATAAGTGGTATTATAAAAGTCGAAATTACCCTTCTATTTAATAGTTGGAAATTGTGTTGTTTGTTTTATTTGAGTGGTTATATACACAAAATAAAAATAAAAAATAATATTTTTTGTTATTGATTAATATTATATATTATAAATTAATTAATCATTTTCTAAAAGAAAATTATTAAAGTTTTGAATATCTTGTTTACGCAATGTTTTTAGAAATAATATTGTCTAATGAATTAATTTAGTTATATTATATTTATTTTTAATTTTTAATTAATTTTTAGTTAAAGAAAAAATAGTCATTTTGTGCAATATATAAGGTATATTTCAAAGACTTAAAAAATTTAGTATATATTTCAAATTTCCTACTAAAATTAAGGTATGTACTAAGATAGACCAGAACTTTTAGAGTTCACAATACGATTTTTGAGCTTGGTTTATTTCAGAGCTCTTCAAATCCTCGCACATCAATATCTACTTCCACTCTCTGCAACTCTTTTTTCATTTGCAAAATTTTGTCAATTACAGCAATAAGAGACCTCACTGAGTTGGATAATCTCTAATGATAACTTCTGCATTGCCAAAAAAACATGAAACTAACAGAGAATAATACTTCATCTACTGAAAATAATTCTATTTACAGGTGAAAAGAGTCAAAGACAAAGGGATGAATACTAGCAATCTAAGCTTTTGCATATCTTTTTATTTATTGTTAGTTATAAGCATTTATATATTCCATTTATAGAGGTTATGGAATATAATTCCATTTACAGGATATGGAATACATATAATTCCATTTAATTTACAGGTAAAAGACAAGGGCAAATGGAGGAATACTAAGCAATCTATGCCTTTGTATATCTTTCTTTTTAGTTACCAGGCACCAGCTCTGATTTATATTTAATGGAGATAAAAAAAGAAAAAGAGAAAAACCCAAAATATGAAATATTATACCAATGTATTCAACCGGGTCCGGATTAGCCGGTCTGACCAGGTAATCTGTGATGAAATGGGAAATCCGGTCAAGGTCTAACACTTGTAAAATCCATTGAAAAGAAAAGTAGAAGAAATAGCATTTTTGCATACTGGAACTTTATTTATATGTTTACCCACTTCTTGACGTTACAGAGAGCAAAGTACGTTATATATTAATTGCGAGCAAGAGAAAGAAACAATTCCGTGACAGATGCTACTAAATGAATGATGTATTCCGTTTATCATGCATGCGTCTTTTGCTTCACCCAAATTAAAGGTCTTATAATGATCGAACACGCAGAAGCGTTATGAGATTATTTATATACACCCGTACTAGTCTACTAGAGCTGCTTCAAAGAACTGGTTTAAATCATAATGACGTAATAAAAAGGTTTAAAGTTTCTGCAGAATTCTTATAATTTGAACTTTCCCTTAAGTAATTAACAGAAATTGTGAAGTCCAATTATCAAACATATTTATAAATTGTAAAGAAGAAAAATATATATTTCTACACTTGCTTGTGTTTTTCATTTTTAAAGAGTATATGCATTGGATTATTAAATTAGAAAACTTGATCCCAAAATTATATCGAAGCTACAATGTAAAAAAGACTTGCAAGTTGCAACTGATTCAAACTATAAACCTGGAAAGAACATAAATAAAAAAAAATTCACAAGACAAAACGATCACAAAAACGACAAATCGAATTGGTTGTGAAGTGGATCAACCCAAGCAATGTTGAGTAGAGAAATAAGTTTATATTATAAGGTGGACGATTGCTAAAGCAAAACAGATTTAGGTATACGAAAACGTACGTAAGCTTTTGATTATTATTATTCACTTAAATTTTTAGTTTTTTTCTTTTTTCTTAACCTGATTGTGTATGAATCAATATAAGGTATTTGCTACTTGTATGAAATGAAATGGGAATGAATTACAGTTGAGTGTAACGAAAGGAAGAACAAATTTGCTAATATCAAAAAGGATAGAAACAAATTCTTGAACCGATCTTTAATATGTACTCACTAGCAGTTTGCTGATATGTACTCACTAGCAGTTTTTATGAACCGATCATCTTTAATCTTTGTGTGCAGCTTTAGGGTCCACAATCTTGTCTTTGCAGACCAGAGAAGCAGGGGATGTCTCTATAGTTGTACCTTGATCAACAACAGCCTTACCCTCCAATTTTTCCTGAGATAGTATGAAGTCAAAAACACTTATTAATCCCCAGAATAGAAAACTGAGAAAGCAAGCAAGTGAATCAGACTCCATCAATATACGCTAACTAAGATGCACATTGCCAGGTTCTGTTCCTAACTTAGCATTTGAACAAACACAATTGCAAAAAACAGAAAGACATTCAATAGTAGATAGTGCAGAGAAAGGGAAGATTACTACCAAAGAAGCAGGGGATGTCTCCATGGTTGTACCTTGATCAACAACAGCCTCACCCTTCAAATTTTCCTGACATATCATTAAATCAAACTTAATGCCCTGGATGGGAAATTGAGAAAGCCAAGCAGTTTACATCAGAAATGGACAAAACATTGAATCAGAGAACATGTATATATATTCATTGCCATTCCAAAGAGAGAATCATAGGTTGTTTACTGACTCCTTATGCAACTAATATCCTCAATATGTCAGGTTGTGATCACGAAGCTTAGCTTTTAAGCAAACAAAACTGGAGAAACAGAGCAGAACATAGTGAAGAGAGAAAAGAGAAGATTTACTACCTTCTCTTGAGACGACGGTGTCATTTGATTTTGAGGAGTAGCTACAGGTAATCCCATCAGTGGAAGAGAAGCCGTGGGTGTTTTCTGATCATCTGACAGCATACTCGTCAGCAATTTCGACTTCTTCTTGGGATGATCCACATCCCAATAGCATTGATCAAGACTACCAAAACTACCAAGACTAGGCAACTGATTCAAAATGGTATATGGAAGTCAAGAACTTAAACTAATGCACCAGAATACAAAATACTGAGAGCATAAATAGAAAAGAAGATGAATACTACCTTTTCTTGAGAAGACATTTGAGGAATAGCTAAAGGGATCATCTCATCAAGGGCATCTTTTTCTGTATTGGCCAGTAGCTCAGCGTTGTCACAACTGTTGACGAGAAAACAAAATAGTCAGCGGAGAAAAACCTAACAAAAACAAGCACATTAACGCATCTTCCAATATAATAATGGACAAGGATCAGAAATTTTTACATGGAAGAGCTCCTTTGGTCTTCGTTCAAGGAATCTTCTCCTCCTCCGTAATCCGAAGAAGAAGACTGGGATTGTGAAGGAAGAGGATCTCCGAGTCTTTCCTCCTCCGCTACGGAACCAACATACGAGTGCTTCGGACTGTGACAGAGATGTAGCGGTTTTGGCTTGAGACCACCGTGACCTTTCTTGAAATTTGCTACTGCTCTCTTCAGATCCCAACCACATTGAACAAGATAAGCCGTCGCGTCTTCTTTACTTACTTCACCAGCCGCCATCGTTCGAAATGAATGAACGAGCAGATCGAGTTGGCTCACCGAGCTTGCCTGATGCGGCGGATCAGTACGCACAATCTTTTTTGTGGTTCCCGAGAAGAAAGCATCTTTAGCTTCATCTAATTTGCTTCCGTAGAGGTCAAGGTACATGAGTGCGGTGATCCTATTTGCTCCGGTTGCCTTACAAAATTGACCGACGAGATCATTCTCCATCGTTGGCGAGACAAGATTGAACGCGACTTATACTTTCAGAGCAAAAATAGAGCAAGAAGACGAAGAACAGAGCAAGAAGACGAAGGAAACAAAACTTTTTTTTTTTCTTCCCTCGTTTCGTTTGTTTTATATATGTGACTCACTTTTCAGTTAAGGGGTAAAAAGGTAAATGACGCTTAACGTATAAAAGAGACGCTATATACACTGTATACTATGCGAGAGACCATACTGTATTAAGTTTAACTCTTAACGAATTAAATCCACTTCATTATCTTAAAACTTATCAAGAACCAATCTTGGAGAAGGTATTCGCCTGTTAACTTGTTCTTCCAAGTTTCTACAGAATTTATATTATTTTCCATTAAAACTATCATTAATTGTAAAGTGCCAATAAACAAACATATAGTAAATTGTATCCATCAATGTATTTTAAGAAAGTTGCTTTAAAAAAAATTATTATAAATTTTGAAAAAAAATGTTAAGTCCATTGATAGTTGCTAAACATGGGGTCTTTAATTTATTTTGTTTAAAAGAAAGAAATGATGTGAAGTTGCTAATACTAGTGAGTACAAATCTAATGAGACTACGGGGGGTGTATTGAACTGAGAATTTTAGGAGATTTACTGGGATTTTAATATTTCAGAATTTTAGGAGATTTGAGTGTAATTTTAGGAGATTTGGTTATTAATTTTGGATTTTTAGGATTTGGTGAGATTTGGGTTTTGAGATTTGTTGAGATTTGATTATTGAATTTTAGGTGATTTTGATATTTAAAAAGGAAAAAAAAAAGGAAAATGTCGTTAATTAAAAAAAGAGCAAAATGTCTTCTTCCTCCTGCTTCTTCTCCACTCTAATGTCTCTCTTTATCTCCGTTATTATATAGATGGTGGGTCCGATTGTAGAAGACCAAATGGGGAACAGAAAGAACAAAATGAAAATGAAGAGACAAGTAGAAGAAGAAGAAGAAGGAGAGGTGGAGGAGACAAAGAACAGACATGCCCTTCAAATCTTAAAAAAATGAGTCTTCATATTGCAGCGACAGAAAAAATCAAATGAAACAGAGCTCTGAAATTTCAACGTCTTAAAAAAAAATCAATGGTAAAAATGAAGACAATCTAATATAAAGCACACTGGTACTGCATCATAATCCCATATTCATAGCATCTGTCCACATGTTTTCCGCTATAGTTGCTCTCCAGTTATTAGCAAGGACTCTTTGTTGGTCTTGAGTACCATGAAGCTGTTCTTCTTCATGGTTCTCATCATCAACTCTTTCATCAACGGCAGTTCCCTCCGCATTAGCCACATCTTCAAACAAGTCTGAACGACATTCTCTACGAAGATAATTATGTAAAACAACACAAGCAAGTACTAACTCTACTTGCGTCTTATATGGAAAGGGTGGTGCATATTTGAAGATGAGAAACCTTGACTTGAAGATGCCAAAAATCCTCTCTATTACGTTTCGTAAGCTAGAGTGTCGATGGTTAAACAACTCATTTGCATTTGCAGGATCTTTTCCTTGTCCCCTAAAGTCTTGGAGATGATAGCGAGTACTTCGAAATGGAGCTAAAAATTGACGACGATTGGCAAATCCACGATCAACTAAATAATATTTTCCTACAATTTTAAAATTATACAAATATAAGTGATATAAATGAAATTAATAAGAAAGAATATTAGTTTTATCATAATGTAATGACATACCTTCTGGAACTATTAATTTGTTGGTGTTTCTAGTTAAAGCATCGTTTAGTACCTTCGCATCGTGAGCTGAACCTTCCCAACCGCTAAGAACATATGTAAATTCTAAATCAAAATTACAAGCAGCTAACACATTTTGTGATAGTTGTCCTTTTCGATTACGGTAGCTAGCCAAGTCTTGTCCTGTTATCATTGCAAGGATATGAGTTCCATCAATAGCCCCTACACAATCCTAAAAAAAAAACAGAAACAAAAGATTAGCCATATAGGTTTTGAAATACTAGAAAATGAACGGAAGAAAAAAAATCTCATACCTTAAAATAAGGATAAAATCTTGTGCTATCTTTTATGACATGTTTTCCCTTTGTCTCTCTAACCCATATCAAGTTCTTGAAATACAATCCTTCCTGTTGGGAAAGCTGCCTGAGAAAGCAAGTAGAGATTCACCTGCAGAACATATATCACAAAAAGAGTAAAGAATGAGGTATAAACAAATTGGCAAACCAAGCTCATAGATATTGGCAAACCATTGCATAGATAATGTCACACGATGAAACATGCACAAATACAATACAAATACAAATTATGTATGCTCATGGAGAACAAATGAAATAAAACATAGTAAAATCTACTAATCTATTGGCAAGTTCATGAGCCTCAAAATTGTTGCTAATCACTCTTGTTAAACATAATGATGACTACAAGCTTTAAAACCCCAAAGAGGTATTATAATCCACATGAACCAAAAAAAAACAAGAACAACAACAAACGTTTTACACTTACAAGAGCCATGACTTGTGCTGCGTCTTCTCTCTTCCAGTATTCCTCTCTATTACCTACATAAACACAATAAGCAATGACTAATCAGAGCTTTTCAAGAAAGCATAGAGCTTTTCAATTCAGACAAAAGGAACAAAGCAGAGAGCTCTCACCAATCTCCAAGAACATTGTTGGCTTTTTAGTTATTGGTCCATAATGAGTTGCTTCCAATGTAATCTACATCCACACAAAAGCAATTTGCATTCTAATCACCTCAAAACAAACTTCAATTTAAATCATAAGCAAATTCATAAGGTTGCAGTAGAGTCTTCAATACCGCGGCAAAGCATCGAGACGGGACGAGAACATCATCGGTGGCTCCTTTTAATCCCCAAATGTTTCGAAAGCTCTGTTCTTCTTCTTTCTCTCGCTCCATCATCTTCCCCAACAAACCCATCTTCTTCATCTCCTCCCGCTCTTTTCCCAAACCTCTCCGTCATCACTCTTACTCCTCCTTGAAAATGACCGATACCCATCTCTCCGATAACCCCAATTCGTCTTCTTCCCCGATTCAACCCCCCACCAAACCCGAATCGCTTCGTTCCCTCGAGTTTCATTTAGGTTCTTCATTCACCGTCGATCCAATCATCCCACCGCCGAATCAGATCATCATCGTCGTCAGTGGTCCTAGCGGAGTAGGCAAAGACGCAGTGATCACACCTTTGATGAGCGGAGTATCCAAGAAAGAGTTTTTTCTTTTTTTGTGTGTTTTCCAGCAAATCAGTTTAGGATCAAAGAGAGAAGAGAGAAGAGTGAGAAAGAGAGAAGAGTGAGAAAGAGAGTTGCTCTTGCAGTATGTCGAACTCTTTTTCAAAAAAAAAAAATTCCAAAGTTTCACCTTCAAAGGTGTGATTTTGGAAGTCATATGTTTTAACTAAAAATGATAGAAAAATCTCCTAGAATCACATTTAGTAGCTTTTTTAAAAATAATTGTGATTTTTTGAATAACACTAGATTTAGAGTGAGAATTATAAATTATTGATTGAATAACAAGAGATTATAGATGATTTTTATAAATTTCATATCCAATAACATGGGATTTCAAGTGATTTTTAAAAATCACCAATTAAATAACAGGAGATTTAAGAATACTCTAAAATCTCCTAAAATTTCATATTCAATACACCCCCCTACACTTATGACTCGATCATCACCTGACTACCTGAGTTTGCACCATATATGTTTCAACCATAATTTTATATCACATATTAGATACTATCTCTAAAGCAAAGTCCAAAACGTTAGCAATAGATCATGATTGTGTTGAATTAGGCATAACTCATTAAAGTAGATGATGAAAAATTTGCCAATGTCTAAAAGAATAACAAGGAATAATTACTTGCTCATCTCCCACAGTTCCGAAATTGGCTAATAATGTGTTATGAATCAGTTGAAGTCACATTTCTACAAGAACATCTGGACCAACAAGAGGAAGCAAATATATAAATATGAGAACAAACAAGAAAGGGTAAGAAGAGACAACATTAGAGTTGCCATGATCTCTGCATACGTTTACACAAGAATGATTCTCAATAAATTGTTTCACAGAATGCATAGCTAAGTTTTTCAGGTACCTAAAGCATCTCAGAGATGAGGAAACGTGTTATGCAACAATCCACAGAAGTAATGAATCAGACAGCACACAGTTTGTAACCTTCAATCACTTAACTTGATTTAATTTGATAATAACATAGTTTGTAAATGATCTATTAGGAATTTAGGACATAAAAACAGAGTCTGTAATAATAATACCTTAACAAACTCGCCTTGACAATAACCATCAAATTCAGCACTGAAACAAAAAGAGAGGATACAAGCAGGCATGATGAAACTCATAGAGATAGAAGGAACTTTAAAAAGTAGTAACGCAAATGGTTAGGCTAATGGGAGGGGGACATAGTTAAGACAAACTAGGCTAAAGATCTCCAATTTGTTGGTAAGATTTGAGTATTAAAGTTTTGATTTTGAAGCCACCAACGAGTCCACAGAGCAATTATAATCTACAAAACCAAATTGATCCTATGAGAATCTTTCTTAATTGCAGAATTCTCAAATCCCTAATAAAGTTCTCAGCTTTCCAACAAGAATTGATTTCCTCTGAGTCACTGATTAACCAAGCAAACAACAAACCAAGACACATGAAATTCAATTGCAAGAGTAATGATTTGCCCAAAAATTGAGAACAAAAAAATCAGAATCAGCGGCGATGAAGAAGAACAGTACCAACAACAGCTCTAAACACACACACAAACCCTAGACGAGAAAGGTATAGACTTCTTCCACGAAAAAAAAAATACCAAACAATCAAAACACAAAGTGATAATTCTTTCGATAGAGAGACGAGAGAAAAAAATATATATATTTTCCAACCAATCACAAGTTGACACACACAGGTTTCTAACAAAATCTAAAACATACTAATTAAGCTTTTTATATTATATTTATTCTGTTTTATTATTAGTAAACTTATAAAAAACTTGTTAGATACATTGATGGAGATGAAGTAAAGAAGAGAAGGGTGTCATCAGAACCAGATTGAAACACTTGATTTTTAAAGTCTTAAAGATCAGGCATTGGATTCTCAAAAGAGCATCCGAGCTACAATGTAAAAGGACTAGCTATCAACTAGTTCAAAATTAAAACTTGAAATAGCATAAAATAAAGTTTTTCACTAGTTACGACCATCATAAGGTGACAAATTAGCTTGGTTGAGGGGTGGATCCACCCAAGCGATTCGGTCAGACAAATAGTTCATTACAGGGGGACGATGGCTACTATATTTGTCATCAGCGAGGTAGTAGTACACGCCCATATGTGCTTGATGCGATGGATATATTCTGTTCCTCTCCCTCAAGAGACCAGCTCGTGTAAGAGAGGTAGGTTGACTGGCAAATACTGTCAAGCCACCAAGTTCTCTCTTCTCTTCCCATACCTTACGTTTAAGGTCTAGTTTAAACACGGACGCTTTCTTGCTTGTGGAGATAACATATACATCCCCTTCATGCTCCATCACCAACAATCGGGTCTTCCTCAAACGAGCCAAACCTGTCTGAGAAAGAAAGGCGGGACAGGGTTTCACAGGAAGAATATTCCAGGCTTCTCTGGGAGGGTCAAAAACCCCGAGGTGGCCGCAGGTACTGAGACAATAGAACATACCATTCGAAAATACACATTTAGACCATTCGAGAGCGGGACAGGGTCTGTAACTCGGGTAGCGATGGCTGGTCCATTTGGTTTCACCAGGGCGACAAGTCTTGATCCTAAAACCTGAGCAGAAATTTGCACTCAAGATCGAGATCACCAAACAACTAGCTGATGTAGGAGCGGCTGAGAAAGCTATGCATTGGTGGTATCCCTTCCATGGTAAGTAGACGCGCTCCCGGGTAAAAGGGTCAAGAAAGAATAACGCCACGGGGAAATCTCGTTTTGAGGTAAGCAACCAACCATCCTTGTAACAAAGGAACTCATGGCAACCTAAGTCTGGAAAATCTTGCTTATATCTTTGACCCCGCATTGTGTCATAAAGAAGGTAGGTATCAGTAGGAGTTTTGCGGTCAATTATTCCTGTATAACCAAAGCGTTCAAGTGGATAAAGCAGCCAAGGACGAGGCTGTAACTTCCTGACAGAAACAGCTGCTTCACACCATGCCTTGCAGACAACGGAAGCTTGTATGTTGGCTTTTAACCCTAGACGGGACAGTATCTCGTGCAGGAGATCTGAGGGAATATCTAGATCCCACCTCGGTCCTGTTATACTCTTCTTCGATGGACGATCAATTCTTCTAGTTTTTGTACTGCATATATGTGACAATTAATTACAAGGAGGAGAAACTAATATTGACTAATGACGGTTGGTCTAGTGTGAAAGCTACACACTTTAATAAGTGAAATCGTTCGCTCGTGCAACAGTGAAAAAAAACGTAACAACACAAACCTAATCCTAATTCAGAGAATCATAAAATTCCGATCAAGATGAATAGAGAGAGAGATACATAGGAAAGTAAACTCACGACTGCAACATTATTCTCTTTCTTGAGACGTACGGTGAGGGCTTCCGGAATTAACAACGATGGAGTAGCGGCAGCCGGCAGGCACTGTATGTCAATCTCTAATATTTGACGTAGGTATATATATATAGGCCTTGATTGTTTCCGGTTCCGGTTCCGGTTCCGGTTCCATTGCTAAAAACCGCAACTTATCGAATTGCTATAATTTGGGCAACCCCGCAATAACCGGAATGATCAAGTGAACCAGTGATCCGAAAGACATTCTTGTTGGGTTTTCAGATCCGGACCGGAGGACAAGAACAAAAATAAACTGTGGACATATAAGGAGTCAAGAACTAAACTACAACCAATGAGTTATGTATATCAACCACACGCATCTCTCCTTCTCTCTCTCTTATAACCTTGACATGCTTTCTGACCGTCAGACTCAAGTTCCCTAAGGACAGCTGAGTGCTATCCAGCTAAACTCTGCAACTTATTCTACAGCAAACATACAAATCTCTGTTAAAACCTAGCAAAATTATAAAAACAAAAAAAAGAACAGGAGAGAAGAAACCAAAGAAGGTTGCTTGTTTTAACCACTAATTTAGTTAAATCAATTTTCAGAGTACTCAAGACTCATAAAGCGCCTGAAACTGAACTCCCCCTCTAGAACAGATATGAAAACTACCATGCGCTTTAACTGCCAGTTAACTGAATCTCAGATTTGCAATTCACACATTGGACGGATACAATTTTTTTGAAACTGCTGATCCTATTGTATTTTGTACATCCACAATCCTCATATGTTGGATCAAAGAAAAGTCAAATCCAAGTAAAAAGAAAGACAAGTGCTTTTTTTCAGAGTCTGGTTTCTGGTTTCTTTTTACCTCATAAATGTAAGGGCAAGCATATTGACGACTGCTTCTTGGGTTTTTAGTGGTAGGCTCGTCCGTATCATTTTGTGTGCAACTTGGAATACAAATTCTTCTTGAGCTGTGAAGATATTGTAGATCTTAATGTTCTGTCGTAGAAGACGACCAAGCTCGTTGATAGATTTGTAGACTGCATCTTCCAAGAGCTCTCGTGTTGCATCGCCTATTGCATCAAGAAGCTGTATGCAGTCTTGCTCTAATTTCGGATGACGAATTCGACTTAGTTGAACACCAATGTAGACTAAAGTGCCAAAGGCTGCAACGATTTCTTCGGATCCACGGTGTTGTGGCATTGCTACTATCTTCTTAGCTTCCTCTTCTAACTCTTTATAGAAGCGAACCAGAAAGTTCCATTTCAAAGATGTTGACAGGTCAAGGAAAATGTAGAAACCCAACAATGGCTCGCTGTTGGCCAGATCGCGAAGGCAATATGAAAGCTCTGGCCATGTCTGTTCGTTTTCATGTGGTAATATTGTCACGGAGTAGACAATGTTCCTTAGGAAACTCAAATCCGCTTCTCCTTCAATCTTGTCTATATATGAGTGCTTTCTGAGGCATGAGAGAAGTAGAGGCTTGAGATCAGCAAGGGCATATGCAGAGAAGGGTTTATCTGAGAGGGAGAAGGACAGCAGTTGCAGTGCTTTGTTCCTGAGATCCCTATCGGTATTGTTGAGATAAAACTGCAGGAGTCTCACGCCTAACACATTTGGGAAGGTCTCAATACAGAGTTGGTAAAGTCGAATAGCAGATTGGTATTCCAGAGAACCCTGGGGGCTAAAGCATCCTCGCACCAGATCTGTATCTGTGATTGTTCCCGTCTCTGCAAGATATGCCATTGCGTTCTCCATTATGCCCTAAAAAGAAAAGGTGTGGTTCAAGGAAGAATCAATTAGTGATTATAAACACAAAGCTTTCTTGTTCAAACTAGAACTGGTCAATTCGTATCCGATCATCAACTAAACCCTAAATTTCTCACCCCAAAGGGTTATACAAACACAAAGCTTTCTTGCTTAAACTCAGAACTGGTCAGTACATATATCTAAATCAATCTAGTAATTAAACCCTTTTTGGTTGCGGATCAAGAAAGAAGAAGAATAATACCTAAAAAAAGAAACGAAATTGGATCGTGAACTGAGAATCTGAAGAACAAGAACGCGCCCTACTGTCAAAGAAACCAAACAGAAATTGAAATCAGAGGAAATCAAGAACAATAATTTTTCAGAGAAACCGATACCAAAAACACTGACTTACCGGAGAATTTACGGTTTTGAAACCTTAGGGAAGAAGAAACTGAGAAGCAGGACAATGGAATCTTGCGACAGGAATTTTAGAACTCTGGAGGTAGAAGATGACTTTCGCGTTGAAGACAAAAGAGAATGAGAGCACTTTGATTGAAGAACTCAACTTACGCGAAAGATAGAAAGAGAGAGACAGAGAGAGGGGAAAAGAGACGTTAGAGAGTCATACTTGGGCTATATAGATCAATTTCACTTACAGGCCCATTTATCATAATTGTGCGACTTCTTTTATTTATTTATACAGCCTTTTTTTTTTTTTTTTTTTACCAATTTATAAATTAGTAATAACAAATCTAAAACCAAATCTACTAAGGATCTACACTTAATTTTCAGTAGAATTCGAATTTTGTTTAGAGTTCCCAAATCTTATTTGACATTACTTATCGACTTATCGTCGCCGATCTTCTTGATTTGAGTTATAGTGTAAATCACAATAGAAACAAAGCTAATTAATTAGCCCAAGCGAGACTGCGAGATTATTGACTCTATACATTTTTTTAAGCTGTTGTAGTTGCATCCCTTGAGATGAACAGCATTATTCGTTGCATCACAATTCACACGGTCCAACACATGTATAATAATCAATCATAACACACAACTACTTCACACTGTCGTACAAAGATATAAATTTTGTGGATAATAATAGCTCTCATGACATAGCGTTGGCGACATAGCGACTCGGAGTAGTGTGATGACTGAGGAGGAAACGACAACATATAGGACACGTGACTTTTAGTTAAACAAAGTAACAAAAATAAAGTAACAAACTATTCCCCCCACGTGTTAAACATACAATATATAATTCGAAATCTTTTTTGTTATAACATTCGTTCAAATCCATTTAACAAATAAAATGCTCTTTCACAATATATATATATATATATATATTAAAAAAAGGAATATGGTGAGAGCTTTCTAGAATCCAACTTGTTCATTTAAACTTTTTTTTAATTGCAAGAGACTATTTAGAGATTTTATTTCCATTACACTAATCTATAACAGTATAACACCACACATGAACTCCATTACTTAGTCGGTAGAACTTTTAGCACAGTATCAGTACTTGCTAACCGCAATTGAGATAAATGCTTAATAATAAAAAATACTAAGAAATTGTCATGAAGATTAAAAAAAAAAATATGGAGAAAAATTATAAATAATTGAAATGGAGAAAAAGAAGAAAAAAAATAATAGAAGCAAAACGCGAGAGACCGACGCAGTTTTGGTAGACACGCGTCGAGCAGGAAGCGAACTGATCCGACACCACACTCTTGTTCCAGTGTTCACATTCTTCACTCTTCTTATTATTTTTTTCACTCAGCATTTCTCTCCACATTCACCCTTTTATTTTAATACTAATAATGTTCTTTTACCTATGCCTTTCTAATTTTTTTTATTGTCGGTATTTTACTTGTGTATAATTAATTATCATTCTTCTTACTTACTTCTAGTCAGCTAATTAAGTTTACATCGGTGATTGGACTCATATGCTCGAACTATTAAATAAAACAAAAACTGTAATTCTAAAAATCAACTTGTTTTTTTTCTTATTAGAATAGATAACTGGCATTTCTATACATATGCCCACACAAAAAAATATCAAGATATTTATATGAGAGCAAAAATTTTAATCATTTTTTGATTCTTTCTAAAGATGAACAACTAACTTATGGTAGATTTTTATTGACTGGTGAGAATTTAATTTGTTGATTTTTACCATGAAATTAATCATAATATCTACAAATATTCACAATTACTTTTGTTTCTTCCGTTAATCATAAACGATCTATAAATAATAATAATTATCTGGTTTCACATATATATTTTAGAAATTAGAATGAAATGAAATATTTTTTTTTAATGAAAAATATGATCAGTATTGAAATTATTATTTATCCGCACTATGTATGAAGAATTTTTTTTACTTGAGCTACAGAAACTATATAATTTAATTTATTATAAAGATACATTTTTTTTTAAAGAGAATAGAAATATATTTACATATAATGAGCATGTAATGTAATAATTCTTATAAAAAAATCTTTATGTAAACAAACCAGTAATCAGCATTGATAAACTCTTTCCGTTTGTTAGATTTCTGGCTTTACAGTTTCTTAACCCCAAACATTGATATTATATGAACCCATTGATATTTTCACGTCAATAACTAAAATTAACTTACGAAAAATAAAACGAAAAAAAAATCATTACTGTCATTTTCAGAAAGCTTTATCACTCACTCACCAGTCACCATGCAATAAAAAAGGATTAATTTAGTTGTTAATGTATATATGTCTAGCGTCCTCGTGTTCTCCAAAATTACAATTAATCCATATTTAGCTAATTAACTTTTAAAAAGAAATATATCCTGGCATAAGGTCATCATGAACATATTCGATGTATAAACAAAAGAAACTATTACCAATTTCATTTTATACTTGCAATGTGACTAGATTTGTGTTGTAGTAATGACGTAATTATGTCTACATTTTCTAAAAAATTTTGGTTTTTTTGTTTTGGCTATCTGTGACTATAATGTATACAAATATATGAGTATTAATTATTGTATAATAAATAACGCAATCCTCCTTTTTTTAATTTAGCTAGATACGAGTTGTTTTTCTTTATTATATTTATTTATTTGTTAGAAACAGAAAGAGAAAAAAAATCAGACAAAAGTCTTCAGTTTCATACTTGAAGCCTTGAGGGGTTTGGTTTTTTTTTTTTTTTTTTTTTTTTTTTTAATTTAATAAAAAAAATAGAGAAGTAATTAGCTAATAAATAAATAAAATAAAAGGATCAGAGAGAGAAAGAAGCGTTTCGTCCTCTTTCGTTTCCCCTTCTTCCATTAATACAAAGCAAATCCTACTTCACAAAGGCTTTTATTCATCTCTACTTCAGTTTCTCTTGTCCTCATTTTTTTTTCATCTGATAATTAAAAACCGCTAAAACAAACCCAGTTTCTGATTCTCATTTTCATCTTTATAATCAAAAGTTTTGATTTTTTTTTTTTTTTAATCTAGAGAACCCAGAAGAAGAAGAAGAAGCTCTGTTCTTGTTCTTTAGACTTTAGTGTGTTATCTTGTTTTGGGGGAGGGGTTATTTAGGGGGTGAGAATCTGAGTGTTGGGATTTACAGAAAATATTAAAAGGAAAGAGAGTTATATTGGGAATTATAAAGCTACCATATTGGGATTTGTTGTGTTTCTTTTTTTTTTTTTAATTTTAATTATAAATGAGAGAAGACCAGAAATTATTAAATTTCCAAACTCTGTGTTCCCTTTCGTGGACTAGGATTTGTTTATAAAAGAGATCTCTAATTTCAGAGAGATTGACTACTAGACCAAGACCAAGAACAAAAACCAGAAGAAGAAGAAGAGTGTAGATAAGAATGTGGTGGTGGTGTTCTTCAACTAAAGGTCGTTCGAATCTTGAGAGGTTTCTTTTAGGAATCACTCCTAAGCCTCCTTCCTTCTCTCTTCCTCAGGTAAAATTAAGCTAATCCTCGATTTAAGGGATACTTTTGAGTCTTACGTCTCAACTAATCATTTTTTTTTTTTATATAATTAATCGGTTGTCTCCCCTCCCCATCTCTCAAATCTCGTATTTTAATCAACAGATTTTGTCCAGAAGGTCTTTTTTTTTTTTTTTTTTTTTTAATCACGGGATGATGTGTGTATCAGGCAACCTAATAAACTAGTTAATATTTTTTCATGATTTTGGGTGTGATGAGATTTGGCAAATAGAGACAATAATTGCATGGTCCATCAAAGGTGTATAAATTATATATCTATGTAAATCAAATCTATCCCTTTAAATGGTTGTGTCACTTCCATTTTATGGATTCTGTATCACCCACGTGGAATAAACGTGCGGCTTCATATTTTTTCTCATTATTATAATAATCACAATACCTATAGTACTGAGTCTTGCTTGAATCTTCTTGTCCTCTGAATCTGTTGTCTCTGTTTCATGGTTTATGTATATGTGTTTGGATTAATCTGAACTGCTTGAATTTGATCTGAACAAGTTAAATCATATTGAGATTTTGCATTTTTTTGAGGTTTGAGTGTCGGTTGCAGAGCTGTTTTGAGTGATGTTTTTTTGACAATTCTTGGCAGGAACATGGAAAGGATGAGGTTGAGTATTTCAGGCTTGGTGATCTCTGGGACTGTTACGATGAGCTGAGTGCATATGGCTTTGGATCGCAGGTCGAGTTAAGCAATGGTGACACTGTTATGCAGTACTATGTCCCGTATCTATCAGCCATCCAAATCCACACTAACAAACCCGGCTTGATTTCCAGGTTTTTAAGACATTTTAATTCTTGTTTGTTTAATAATGGGAGTTTCAGGATAGGTCTTTAGGTGTTTAATTTGTTGGAGTTTGGTCGTACTGAATAGTCAGTTTTGGTGTTGCTGCAGGAACCAGAGTGAGGTGGTTGAATCTGAGAGTAGCGAGTGTTGGAGCGATAGTGAGAGTGAAAAGTTGCTGTCAAGGTCAATGAGCAATGATTCGAGCAAAACATGGGATGCTGTCTCTGAAGATTCGGTTTCTGATCCGGATGCTACACTACTGCTGAAAGATAGACTTGGTTACCTTGACTTTAAGTACATCGAAAGAGATCCTCCTTACAAGCGGGTTCCCTTAACCGACAAGGTTCTCTCTTCTCTCCCTTCATTTCTTTAGTTACTCTCTCCTTTTTTCTTTTTATGTAATGAGGTTTGGTTTTTAATACAGAAGTGTTCTGTTCTTGCTTCTCTTTCAGATAATTGAACTGGCGGAGAAGTATCCTGGACTCATTACCTTAAGGAGTGTCGATATGTCTCCTGCAAGTTGGATGGCTGTTGCGTGGTAAGTCGTTTGTTGTTTAAGTCAACTCAACCCTTCCTGTTCCAATGGGTGACTGAGTGATGATTTGATGAATTAGGTACCCTATATATCACATCCCAGCATGCAAGACTGAGAAAGATTTGACGACAGGCTTCCTAACTTATCACACTCTTTCTTCGACTTTTCAAGGTACGTATGATCATCAGTGACGTATGAACAAGCACCATTTCTTGTTTATGTTTGTTTTGTTTTGGTAACGGCTTGAACAAAAGCTGCAGATAATGTGGTGGAAGGAGATCAAAGCAACAACAAAGACCAGGAAGAAACAGAAGAGTGTGATGAAGAATCTGTTGTAAACAAGAGAATCCCATTGCCTCCATTTGCTTTAGCTAGTTACAAAATGCAAGGTGATCTTTGGAGTAAGACAGGATTTGACCAAGACCGTTTGAATTATCTTCAAAAGGCTGCTGATTCATGGCTCAAACAGCTCAATGTTGAGCACCATGACTATAACTTTTTCATAAACTCGAGCTTCTAAAAGGTCTTCTTTGCTCGTATGTTTATCGTTTCTCCAAAAAAAAAAACAACCATAACCCTGAACATTTCTTTCTTGTTTCAAGCTCCTATCCTCTCTCCTTCTCTGTGTTTCTTCTGTTCTTTTGTCTGGCCCGTTGTGTTGTTTTAGGTAGCAACCGCCATCGCGGAGCTTTTCCTCCTGTTGCAAGCCAATCATGGAAGTATCTAAGAAAGAAAACATAGTTTTTTTTTTCCCTTTTACTTTTGTTTTTAGGTTTTTACAGTGATGAGAAAAGAAGAAAAGTTGGTTTTCTTGGGTGAGACGATGTAAATGGTTCTGTGAACAGAGTACTCTGTTTTGTACTTTTCTGTCTAAATATATAAAAAATCTTCCTTTCTTTTTTTTTGTATGTCGGTAAGAGCAGACTTGATTTGATATATGTCTTGTTGTTTTTTTTTTTTTCTTTTAAATTTAGTATTGAATGTGATATGATGACGATATTTTGTCTTTAGTCTTTACTCTTTTACCATAGACAGTTACATTTTTTTACTTGAGAAATTTCTGACTCATTCTGCAACGTATTATTAGAAACGGAAGTCCAAACTTCAAAGAATTTGAAACCGTAACAGTCAAACTTTCTAGTTCAACAACTTTTGTTTGCTACATCAGTTAATATAATATTTTACTCTTAAAAATACAGGTTAACAATAAGTATTTATTTCCTTTTTAATTGTTCTATTAACTTTTTTACAGATTTCTTCATTATATGAGAAAAAATTATGATATTCAACTGTGTGACTATAGTTCTGATAACAAGAAAGAAAAAAACATCTACCACAAATATGGGTGTAGACTGTGTGCAGCATTTCTTTAGAAATCAAGTAATCAAGTCATTTATGTTCTTTATATATACATTTTTATTTGAAAATAAAAACTAAGGAAAGGAACACATGTTTACTCCAAATGTGTATGGTACCAATTACCAAAGTGGGGGGAGGGGGGGGGTTTAATGTGTGTTTGTACTTGATATACTAATACTACTAGTTATGTAGACCATTTAGGCCTTGATTGGTAGTGTATATAAGTGAGCATATAGATTTTAGAAAACCAATCACGTTTTATTTAGAAAGCATAAAGAGAGCATAAAAGGCTTTTAAATGCTCTACAGTCCAATGCTCCTAAACGAAGCATTTCCCAAGCATAATGGTTTAAAGTTATTAAAATACAATTTTACCCTCATTAATCACTTAAAGTTTACAATATTTGTATATTTAAAATATCTAATTTTGTAATTTTATGTCTTAATGCTAACAGCTGTACCAATCACATATCATTGTTAATAAATAATAGCATACAGCTTATGCAGCATACTGCTCATGCTGCATAATGCTAATGCTTCACTAACAGTTGTTCCAATCAAGGCCTTAGTAACCGTTTTATGAAGTATTAACTATTAAGTGATTTTTGGTTTTTAGTTTAATTGATTTCAAGTAGTCTAATTTTTTGTGTGTGTGTCTGATTTAATACTAGTTGTACATTTATATAAACAATTCAATAATCGATAGATTGGAAATGGTTATTGAACTATTTATATAACTATTATATCAACCGGAAACAGACAATATTAAATCGGATATGATTATCTCCATGCTAAATTTTTAAAAATTGATAATAATATATAACGACAACAATCACCATCGATTTTTTTAGTTAATTTTGTTGTCGTTGTCTCACTTATAACATTTAAATATTTCGAGTCCTAAAATTTAACATGTAAACAATCAAATAATTAATGTATAAAACAGAAAGTAATTTTAGTATAAAACTAGAATATGACCCGTGCTAGAGCACGGTATGAAATTCTTTCATTTTGTTTATTTGGTAATTTTTATTTAAAACATCGTATATGTGATTATTTTATTTGTTTTAAAAGTTTTTTTGAATGGAACACTATGCCATGAAATCATATACTGAATATGATTTATGATAATAACATTTATTTTGTAAAATATATTATATTATATCTAGATTTTGACCCGCGATATAATGAAGATTAAGTTGTGTGGTAAAAATATTAATTTTTGTTTGTTAATTTTCTTTGATTTGTTTAGTATTTAAAATTATACTATTGTATTTTGATCGTTAATTCTATGATTTAACCTATAGTATAACGCATATTAATTTTATGACCAAATATGTAACGTATGTTTGTCAAAATTAACGTGACCGAGAAAGTCTATCAAACAACATTATTCCAAACTTAAATTTAATTCAAAAAATCATATTTTTGAATTTTTAACCCGTGCTCTAGCAAGAAATCATATTTCTTGATTTTTTTCATAGTATAGTGACATATTATTGACCCATGCTATAACAAATCAAATTAGAGTTTTTATAATTTTTAACTTTTTGATCTATCATATATTTATGATATTCTTAAAAATATCAAATTAAACTATTTTTGAATATTCAAATTAAATTATTTTAAAAGTTTATTATAGCATATAAAATTATACAATTCAACAAAAGAAATATATGAAATGAATTTAAATATTTAAAATTTTGACCGTTACTTAGTCAAAATTTTCTGATAATGTAAGGTACGATTTTATTTTTTAGTATAATCGGAAATCACTTGTAATATGCAGAAGAGTGATTAATTTCTGAGATTTTTTTGCCTATATATGGTTAGTTAAATATTCTTTGGAGATTTTATTTGATTCCTTAGAATATATTTTTAATAGGATGAATATATTTTTAAGAGAATCCTAATCCTAAATCTATATAACCTACCAAATAATTAATCCATATAATCTGTCAAATAATTAATTTTAGTTATAACCTATATTAATATTATATAGTCTACAAATTTGAAGTTGTGTATTTGTATAAAGAGGATTAAGAAAAATGATGATAGGTTTACTCCATATATATATGTAACAAAGTGGTTATTTTTTGGTTTTTAGTTTGATGTTTTCAAGTATGCTCTAAATATATATTTTTAAAAAACTTATCTGATCCGGTTGGTATACTATTCATAGTTTAATAACCGTTTCCGATAACAATCAAAATCGATTTTTTTAGTAATTTTGATGTCTTTTTCTCGCTAATTATTTTATAGCGAACAAGCTCTAAATTTTACGACATACAATCAAATAATTTATGGTAATCATATATATAAAAGTAGAGTTTCAGTCTCTCCTTATTGGTCCACTTGGCAATGCAATTTCAACAAAAAAAATTAAAACACAAATTTAAAAAAAAAAAATAATTTTCACATTTAACTCACATAATATAAAACTGAAATCTTTATAGCTTCTTCCTATAAATTATGCATTAAATTTATTTCTCCACTAAGTTGAATTAATCAATTGTATTAAAACAAAACAATAAATTAGAATTGTAACTCTCATTTTTCTAAATGTAATTTTTCATCATTTCTCTTCCTATAAATACTCATTATCTTATTCTCTTAGTCTATCACTCTTTCATTCTCTCATCTTCTTCCACTACTCTCAAATCTCTTTTCTGTTTTGTTTTGTTTTGTATTTTTTTTGTTATTGTTGTTGTATGGGTTATAAAAAATCAAATCAAATATCATTGTAAAAGCTTAGTTGTAGAGTTTGTATGATATGTATATCTTCTATATTTATTTTAATCTTTTAAAATGTTTATCTCCATTTTCTATTTTATATTAACATCTTATAAGTCATTATTTTCATACTTCCTTACAATATTCACCACACAATAAGATTATAAAGTTGAAATGATCCATATGTAATTATCTATTATGTAATGATCCACATATGTAATTATCTATTATGTGGATCATTATTTTCATACTTCTTTACAATATTCAGCCACTTGGTATTCCTTTTATTTTAGGTTATAAAAAATTAAAATATTTATTTATAATTAAAGACATGTAACTCCATTTAACTCAAATGTAACTCCTATCCAATAATTGTACATTAATTCATTCCTCCTACTAACTTATTATCTTTCAAGAGAAATTATTTTTGGTTAAATTTTAATATTTTTTATTTATTTTGGTTGGCTAAACTTATATTCATATTTTGGTTGGCTAAATTAATATATTTCTCATGTAAAATTATTGTTTATAATATATTTCTCATTTCAAAGTTTAAAGCAATATATCATATATATAAAAGTAAGGTTTTGGTCTCTCTTATTGGTTGATTTTCATTTAATGTTTTCTATTTTTTTTTAATTTTTTTTGCTTTCTAATTGCTTTAAACAATATTTAAGATCCAATAAACACAATACATTTAACTCACACATTAAAATAAAATTATAACAGAAAATAAAATAAATTATGCATTAATCATATTCTACCACTCAATTTTATTCAAACACAATAAATTACTATTGTAATTCCATAGTTCTAAATGTAACTTCCATCATTTCTTATCATATAAATAAGCATTCTCTCAATCTATCATTCTCTCATATTGACATTCTTTTACTATCTCATTTTCACATTCTCTCATTCTCTTCTACAATACCTCAAATCATTTTTCGTTTTTTTGTTATTTTTGATTTCTTATTTTTGTTGTATGGGTTGTAAAAAAAAATGAAATATCATTGTAAATTGTTAATGCTAAATTTTAATTTTAGAGACTACATGATATATATTTTACATTGTTCTTATTTTAAAAGATTTATCTCTTTTATCTAATTTGGATTATTATCTTATAAGTAATCATTCTCTCTTCCTCTCCCACCAATATCAAATGTTGTTATATCTCATATGTATTGTAAGAGTTTGATTCTATATTTTAATTTAGAAAGTATTATATATATATATATATATTACATTGTTCTATTTTTTAAAGATTCATTTCCATTATCTAATTTGGATTACCATCTTATAGTAAACATTCTCTCCTCCTCTCCTACCAATATTAAATGTTGTTATATCTCATATGTATTGTAAGAGTTTGATTCTATATTTTAATGTAGAAAGTATTATATATATTTAACAATGTATTCAATTTTTATTTTATTTATATAAAAAAATAAATTTTTTATATTTCTTGCCTTTCTAATCTATTCAAAGTTATATTCTCTCAAGAAAGTGCCAACTACACCACAACCCACGCGTTGCGTGGGAAAGCACCTAGTTATGTATGAAACAAAAGTACTTTAATTCAATTACACCGTTCAGAAGTCTCATTAAAATAATAAAATCATGCTATTTCAATTGGATGATACACCTAAAATTTTATCTATTTTTTTATTGAAATTTTTTAAAGCTGAAAAATATATACTTTTAAATTTAAAATAACATTTGATAACTTTCAAAATACAATATTTTGATATAAACAACACATCTAAATATCTAATCTTATACAATGGCAGTAAAACATTTAAAATCCTTATCTCTTTAAATGAATTTGTGTAGATTTTCATGTATATATACAATAAGGTAGTAAGATAAAAATCATATCCAATTAAAATAAAATAACATAAATTACAATCTTTAAAAAATCAATACTAAAATCAAATCACTAAACAAAATAGGAATATCCTATTTTATTATCCATAAGATACTATAAATTGTGATTTTTTTTTTTTTTTTTCAACCACTATATTTATGGTTGCTTTCAACTGTTTGTTTTTTTAGGGTCAAAATCTTCTCAACATTTTCTTCTCCTGTCATATAAGTTTGAAGATATTAAGATTCGCTTTTTGTTAGCTATAGATTATACTCTCTTTTGATAATCTTTTTTTATATATAATTTGGATAAATTAAAAAAAATTCCTTTTTGGGCAAATTATATGGTTGGAAAAATTTGGAATTGATTTGAGAGATAGAGTAAACCAAATTTAATCATCCCTCTTTCTCTCTCTCTTCTTTCCTTCTTCTTCTTCTTCTTCTTCCATCATTCAAAGTGTGACAATGAACTACACAACAACGTTACGCGTCTTCTTCTCTTTTTGATTCTTTCACAAGAAATCTATTTGCCCCTCCATCCAGAACACTAGTCGATATCAAAGAAAACTTGTTTTAATCTCCGGAAGATGGTTTCGTTTGCGGGTTTCGCGTTCGTGTTCGGGTTTTTACTGGGGATTCTCGCGATCGTTGCGGTGGAAGTTATAGGGTTTTTGTTTGTTCTGAAACGGTTGAATCGGAAGAGTAATAAACGACATGAATCGAATTCTGGTTCTGATCCAACTTCCAAGAACTTTGATCCTCGCCGGTCTATTGATTTCAGTCTCAGCAAACAGGTGACCAGAACGAAAGTTTCGTGCTTTCGCAATTGATCATTGAGATTAGAAACCCTAATTTAGTTTTTGATGACTAAAGATTGAGTATCCCTAATTTTGAAGTTTTTAATTGAGAGAAAATGTGAGTTTCGGATTTAGTGGGGATTAGAATCTTGTGGTTTGGTTTGGTTTGGTGGCTATTTTTAGATCTCTGTGATGAGAAGATGTTTAATTTTCATTTGTCTATATGCCTATATCTCAGGGAGTGATCTGGATTATGGAAATGGATGAGAATGTAAAGGATTGGATGAAGAAGGAGAAGTTACCAAAGGAGCAAAAGAAGAAGAGAGTAGATCTCATGGAGGTACATCCAATTAGGAGATTTGCTCGTATCAAAGACCATAAGCTCATCTTGTCAGATTCAGATGGCACTCAGACTTGTATTACTTTGAAAGGTTGCTTTGTTAACGCTGTTTCAGGCTCTGGACCTACTAGGAAATGGTAAGATTGTCAAAACAAAGTTTATTTTTGAGTATCCACTTTTGGAAATTGTCCTCAAGTTTCCTTTTGTTTTGTGTGTTTCTTAGGGCTAAAAGATTTCCTATACAAGTAGAAAGCAAAACTTCGGTTTTGTACAAGGGAAACCGAGTGTTTTACATTTTCTTAGAGACTTCTTGGGAGAAGGAGTCATGGTGTAAAGCGCTTCGTCTTGCTGCTTGCGAGAATCAGGAGAGGTTTATTTGGTCCACCAAACTGAAAGACGATTTCCGATACTATTTGGCTTCCCTTAATGCTGCTTATCCTTCTTTTATGAAACCATCAGCTGGGTTTAGTTTCGAGTCATTGGACAAAGGGATTAAAGTGGATGGTCCTTCATCAAAGGTTCGTTTGTTCTGGAAGAAATTTTCTAAAAAGTGCTCACCTAAAGTGAATATGCCCCCGTCGGGTCGTGAAGACAAGAAGACTTCAACCAGGCCTTACCAAGATTCACAATCTACCGGTAGCTCTGGAAAGAGCACCCCAGCAAGAAAGATGCAAGATAACATCCCTGAGGAAACCGATGTCCAAGTTGTCTCACGTTCTTGGAGCCATAGCAGTCATGGATCGGATGTAGATTTAGAAGACAAGTCTTTTGATGAAGGAACATTGGCATTGAACGTACTAATTTCCCGGCTGTTCTTTGATGTCAAACAGAACACAGTGTTGAAGACTTTAGTTCGTGAACGAATCCAGGTGTGTTCCATGAATATGAAAGATTTCAGTAAATCAGGATTTTGGTTGCGTTTATTTTTTTCACACTTTTCTTTGTTTGGTTAAACAGCGGGTAATGTCCAACATGAGAATTCCCAGCTACATAGGTGAATTAATCTGCTGTGATGTAGACATTGGAAACCTCCCACCTTATATACACGGTACAAGAATTCTTCCAATGGAGATGAATGGTGTGTGGGCGTTCGAACTAGATATTGAATACACTGGCGGTGCGGGACTTGAAGTTGAAACTCGGGTTGATGCCCGAGAGGAAGAACTGCAGAAAGGCATAGCTGAGGGAAAATTGCAGCCAAATTCTGCTGGGGATGTTTCACCTGGTCTCCTTGAAGGTCTTGCAGATTTTGAAAAGCAATTACTCCCCGAAGGAATTGTTGATGCACAAGATGTGAGAAATGGTGGGAACGATAAAGCTGGTTAGTACAACATTTGCTGATTGGCTTATGTATTCATCTAAGCATAATGCTTAGAAGCCATTAGACCAAGGAGGACTATAAAGTAGATTGATTTTTTATTTGTGCAGATGAATATAAGGGTTTAAAAGGTACAAAAGCAGCTCCGAACAATGGATCCAAGTGGAAGTCTATTCTGAAGAATATCGCTGAACAAGTTTCCCAGGTTGATCTTCGTTTTACTGTTATGTTTAGAAGATAGTTTAGTTGCTTGTTGCCCTCTTGGTTCCCAGTGCCCAAGCTTCACGACCACGGATTGTGGTGTGATTAATAAGGATCTGAAAGCAGAATTAGGAGCACCGTTTCTTAGCTTTTGTAGTATCTTAGACTATCTCCATTGTTGTAAAACTGCAGGTCCCTATTACTTTGTCTATAGGGGTGTCTTCGCTTCGAGGGACACTCTGCGTACACATGAAGCCGCCTCCATCTGATCAACTGTGGTTTGGCTTCACAAACATGCCTGATATTGAATTCAACCTTGCCTCTGCTGTTGGTGAACACAAAATCACAAACAGCCATGTTGCTATGTTCTTGGTCAACCGGTTCAAGGTAAAGCTGTTGCGTCTCTTTTGTTTTACTGAAAGAATTTGAACTAACCATAAGAGAAAAACAAATTGTGCAGACGGCAATACGAGAGGTCATGGTGCTCCCCAATTGTGAAAGCGTAACCATTCCTTGGATGACAGCTGAAAAAGATGATTGGATCGAACGCAATATTGCTCCGTTCATGTGGCTGAATCAAGACTCGACCAGTGATCACGAAGCTGCAGAAGCGAAATCTAAAGCTGACAAACCACCGACTCCTGAACAAATGCAGAAAACTGCCAACGCTGTTCCCCAGAAGCCTAGAATTGAAGAAGTACCTGTGTCTGCACCATCAGCTGATTCCACAGCTCTGACAATAGAGAGTCAGAAGTCCTTGGACGAACTCCAGACTCCGTTGCTCGAAAGCAGCGAAAAGCAGGATACGGTAGCACGAGGAGGCAATGGCAATGCCGGAGACATTCTTCCGCGCAGTATCCAGTCACCGTCGATGTCGTCTACAGTTTCGAGCGAGGAGGATGATTCAAATTCAAAGGGAAAGAAAATGGGGGCAGCAAAGGCGAGGATGTTCGACTTTAGGAAGAAAGTGGGAGAGAAGTTTGAAGAGAAGAAACGTCACGTGGAGGAAAGAAGTAGACAGATTGTTGAAAAGATGAGAGGACCTTGACACAAACAGATTGTTCAAACCAAGAAGAAGGAAGCTTTTTTTCCTTTTTTTTTTTCTTTTTTTCAGGTTTCAGCCAAAAGAAAATTGTTAAGACAGAAGAAGAAAGCCAGTAGATTAGATTATATAGGATATTGGTACTTTGTATTCATATGTTTGGTAAAAAGATCCGAGTATTGCGAAATCATTCTTTATTCTTATTATTACAACAAACAAAGAGTAGCAGCAAAACAAAGTATCTATGCAAAGTGACTCATACACACAGAAAGCTTGAACAAAGACCAAAAGCAGCGACATGAGGAAAAGTTCCATCTAGTAATCTTCAGGAGCCAAGGGCTGGTGTGTGTGGTGGGTAGGTGGCTCGGTGGGTATGACCATGTACTCGTATATAAGAGCGGCTAAGGCACCACCGATGAATGGTCCGACCCAATAGATCCAGTGGTCATGCCACCTCCATCCCACCAATGCTGGACCAAAGGCTCTAGCTGGATTCATTGATGCACCAGAGAATGGTCCACCCACTAAGATGTTTGCTCCAACAATGAGTCCGATCGCCAGCGGCGCTATGATCCCGAGGCTTCCACGTTTTGGATCAATCAAAGTCGAATACACGACGTAGACTAAGCCAAATGTCAAAATGATCTCTAGAACAAGTCCATTAACCGCTCCAACACCTGATGCTACTCGGAAACCAACTGGTCTCTGCATGAACACAAACTTTATATGAGTCCTTATTCGTTGAAATTGACTTCTAACACGAAGCCAACGCCAAAATACTAATTTGAATGTTATTTAGTGTTACCAGGCCGTTTGTAGCGAGTCTTAACAAGAGACAAGCGAGGATAGCTCCAAGAAGCTGAGCGATCCAGTAGTAGATAGCACGGATCGCTGAAATCCTCCCTCCAATAAGAGCACCAAAAGTGACTGCTGGGTTTACGTGTCCACCAGAGACATTGATGGCTGCTGAAACAGCAGCGAACAGAGCAAACGCATGAGCCAACGCCACTAAAACTAGTCCTCCTGGCGTGTTTGTTCCCGCATGAGCGGCGTGGTTCCAATACAACTTATCTATGAAAAAGAAGAGACACAACTCATAAGTCATAACACATATGAAACGACTCAAAATACAGAGTCAGAACGGTGCATGCACGAACCTAGAGACAGGATAGAGCCTTCAGCTGCAAAGACGAAGACAAAAGTGGAGAGGAACTCTGCTAAAGTGGCTCGAATAGAGTCAGGGTGTGTAGCCTCGTCGGCTCTACCGAAACCATACGCTCTACGAGCTGATGTTGCCATTATCGTCTAAATTAAACAATAAAGTGTGAAGAAGAAAGAGAGAGACAGAGAGAGTTTAAAAGAAGCCAAAAGAAGCGAAGTCGAAGTAAAAAGGGACAGATGTGAGACTTGAGTGTCTTAAGCTGGACACGTAGCTTGAAATTGCATGCAATTACTTAACCCGTATAACTACAATGTTTTTGTTAAGACTTAAGAGTTCGTGTTCATGCTGCTTTCTTATCTTCTCCTAGTAAGGTTTTGGACGAACCTTAAGGTTCCGGATATATAATACATGTCGTCATGTACGTGTTAATGTATGTGTTTGTGTGCGGTTTGACTATACATGCATGTGTGCCAAGTAGATAAACAAGTACGAATCTTCTAGAGTTTGGAAAACAGTGAAACAATGCGGTTTTACAGTAGATTAATCAGTTTTAACATCATGAATATGAAATTGTGATAATCGTTTGCTAAACGTGCAACACAGTATTTTTGTTTTTGGTTATAACTTATAACACAACACTTTATAACACATAACACTCACTAAGTTACAAAATCAATATCAACTAAAACATTCATTATCCTCCTTTATAATGAAACATTGTTAATTTTTGTTTTGAAGCAGAGACGCTTAGTTTTCACCTCACAAAATATCGGATTTTTCTTCTTTAGTCATTAGGCTTCTTCTGATTTTGGCAGGTTAACAACTGATAAGAAAAATGTAAAAAGGGACAGAGGTTCACATGACGTTTTCTGACTGATCTATAGAATCTTTATTACCATCCGAGAACCTCAAAACTGTAATCTCCATTCAAGTCTCATATCAAAGAGTGTGACTTATTCAGTCATGCGTTGTTAGCTCCAGAAGCAGCAGCCTCAGCCGCTTTCTTCTTCTCCCTCTTCTTCTTGTTTCTAAGGGCGTTCTTGCTCATCTCTCTGCATTAACACCAAAGCATCCATCAACATATGTATGACGGCTTCTCAGATTATGTATGTATGAATTGTCAGATAAAGGACTTACCCTGCTGTGTTTACTCCAAGCAACTGCAATTGCAAATACTAAAACTATCAGACATATTTGATATGTGACGCCAAAAATGTTCAATCGAAAACGGTAGTAACAGTGAATATCCCATTGGTGGTTTGGTTATGGACAAGCGTATTTAAGAGCTCACTGAGAGAAACTTTGGTCGTTTTCTTTATCGTTTCAAGCATGAATCAGAATCATGACTGTATGTTAACAATAAGTAATTTGATATCATCGGAGATTATAGAAAAGTTATTGAGTTACCTCGGCTTGAATAGCAGCTGCGTGCTTAGCATGAGGAGGTTGATATGCAGCCGGTTTTTTTGCAATAGTGTTGGGAACAATAGCTTTCTTCTGAGCTGATCCTTGTCCTAAGATAGATAAGTCCAAATCGTTTAAGAACATGATAAGTTTACAAAATTTTTCTTACAATCAGAGACAGGTTTAAGTGTTTAAACAAAGAGAGATGAGGACCTTGTGATTTTCCCTCGCCGAGTTTCAATGATTCAACTGACTTGATAAGTTCGCTGATCTCACCGAACCTGTCCGGAGACTCTGGTTTCCATTCAGCCTGTAGGTAAAATAACCATAGCACTCCAAGTAAGACAATTGGTAATAAATGTATTTTTTTAAAAAGCTGTTGAAGGAGACATACCTGATACAGCTTCTCAAACGCCTTTTTGAAATAACGCTTTCCATCGTAGTTGAAGATTTTCATCCTTCAGTAAAGACCACGACGATATAGAACATAAGTTTAAACTAAGGAGAAAAATAGAAAAATACCATCTCTGACAACTTTAAATATAACAGTGGCTGGTTCATACATTCATAGATTAAGATATGCGGGCATGAAAACAAACAATTGATGCACAGTATTCATTTCACCACTCGTTCTGTTCGGAAAAGAAACCAAACTCAATGACAATAATGTGGCAAGAAGTATTAACATACCCATTGTCAATTTGACGTCTTGGTGCTGTTGAGGCAGTCAAGAAATAATGCCCATCTGGAGACCATTCATGTGTTACAGACCACTCGGCTTTATTACTTCCAAGCTGCTTCTTGTTGACAACATCCCAGAATGCCTGAAATATAACACCATTTATAAAAAATTGTTTCAAAAAGAAAATGAGAACTGCTAACTAGTTGTCACAATGTCGTCTCCCCAAAACTGAAAATATGACGAAGACAAGGAATCGTTATTTACCATATCACCAGGCAAGTTACCGAATCCAGCCACACATAACACTGTGGAACATCGATTGGAAGTTGCAAAAACATGTATGTACATAAGTTCTCTGTTTAAAAAGACACAAAAACAAGAGACAAAGAAAAGAGGGAAGAGAATCATACCTCTCCCTTTTGGATTCCATCGGAGAGTGTTATAAGGACCTTCGCCAAGTTCCATCAAGGGTTTGCAATTCTTGTCAAAGATTGTCACACAAGCAGGCATAACTGAAGTCACAGTTCAAGGAAAAACAATGTTCGAAGAAAGCCATGCCCAAAAGAGCGTATAGATGCAAAGCAAAGAACAAAAGGAGATGAACATGTCAACTGATAAACATTATTTCTAAACGCTCTTACAAATAAGTCGTTATAGCTGATGGAAAAAGGATACAACCATATACAACTGCAAACTCTGAACCAGAAAAAGACCACTGAACATCATGAACTGGTCCTTCTTTACCTGTTAAAGCACCAAAGATTCAGTATTCAGTACCAGCAGCAATCACAACAGCAGATATATTACGCTTAGGACTTACGTAATGGAACGAGGCCCTCATGTGTGCCATCTATTGTAAGGTAGTGTAGCTTTGTTTCTCCATAATAACTTTGGTTGGTCTTGTCAACATCTGATTGTACAACCACTAAGAGTCCAGTGGAACCGTGGTTCCAACTAAACTGCACAGAAGAACATCGGAAAAAGCTACGTCGAGCACTTGGCTGACTCTGCAAATCTTTCCCACATCCAAATATCTGGACACTGCCTGGACTCCCTATACATGTAAGAATTAACATGTCAGAATTGCTTGTCCACAGGGGAAACAATTATACACATGTTGCTCTGCAACTTTCAGAATGGAAAAAAGACAACCTTTCAAATGAGAAGACAATAAAAGAGTTAGCATATAGAAGGAAAGATGTTTCTATTACTATTCAAAAGCAGTTAGCTCGAGAAACGAAAAGCACCTTTGATTCTGGAACAAACACAGCAACATGGGAAGCTGGCGTTTTAGAAAGCTCAAATGCAGCAACTCCAGGAACTCTGATCCGGGATGTAATTCCTTTCGAGAAATCTTTCGGGTCAAAGAACTGAACCTCATTTGTAGCTAACCGGCACGCGGAAGATTCATCAGGACAGAAGCGAATTGATGGCCTACATAGCAACACAGAAACACCCCGTATCATTCATAAAAGCAGTATAATAAGCACAAAAGACTATTATCTATATCTACGCATCTTATAAGCTGGCAATTTAGTACTGAAGACTTTACTTACCATGTGGTTTTAGTAATGGATTTTTGGTAATGACTATGTGCGAGATCTCCAGTCTCAATATTCCAAACAGAGACGTTCTTCTCCTGAGGAGTAGTGGGTTTTTGAAAAGTCTGAAGATAAGTCCCGGATGGAGATAGCTCAGCAGCCGTAACATTAGCTAAAGTGAACGACCGCACTTCAGTCAAGCTGGTGGAATTATAGATACTGATGATCCCATCTGATTTCATGGCCATAAGCTTGGATCCATCAACACTGAACTTGGTGTTGGAGCATGAAACTCGTTCAAGCTTGAGAGTTGGCTGATTATTACTGAATGGAGGACCATTCCACACAGAGAAACCTTCAGCTTCTCTAACTGAGAGAAAAAAGAAAAAAAGTGACTTCAGAGACGAAAGAGACATTTAAACATTAACACCAAGAATTTTCAATGATTCATACCTAATATCTCCAAGGACGGTGAAGAAGAACTCATTGCTTCCTTCGAGATACCTGATTCAAAGCATTGATGAAAAGAAATTGGTACACTGAGTTAGAAGATTATCCCAAATTTCACAAATTTAAAGTCAAGATAAAGTTCTCAAATTTCTACTTCATCAATAACTAGTTTACACAAGAATCACGACAGGAGGAAACGAAAATCGCAAAATTGCTTCACTAGGTCGAAGAAACACATTAAAGTAGCAAACTTTATTAGAAAACTTCTCAAAGTAAACGGGAAGAAGAAAGCACCTGAATGAAGCACGCAATCGGCGGGGAGGGGTAGTCGTCGATCGCTGTTTATGGCCGGGGGCTTTTATCTCTGAACCGTATAAAAGAGAAGAGATTACCCTAACTTGAAACTTTCATCAGCTTTTAGAAAACCTCTAATTAAACTGGAAGGTTTAGTGTAATTTATATTTAACGACCCAAAAAAAAGCTGACTTTTTTTGTTAAAAACTAGTTTTCTCTGTGGAGTACCAGTACCAGGTGAATCTCTTTACTAAGTTCGATTCAAGTTAGGTTTTTTCTTCGAAAATTGTGTTTGTTTATCAAGAATTCGCTTTCAATTTTGGTCTGTGATTTCATATACGGTCTCTTTCCTAGATTGTTCACTCGACGAAATTACTCAAATAGAACCCTAATCCTTTTTCTATCTCCGGCGAAACTCTCTGTAGATTGTTTCAATTCTTCATATGTATAGGTTATTTTGTACAGTATTCTATCTTCTAGATACTGTCACTGTCCCCAAATTCAAAAATTTGGTTATCAAAAGTCCTAGTTCTGTTCAATTGTTTTGCTATTGTAGAAGGACAAAGTCAAAGATCAATAATACTACTTTCTTGTATATATGTTGCTTACTGAATGATTTTTTTTTTAAAGAAAAGTTGAAGGGATTCAAAGCTTTGGGTTTTTGAACATGGCGGAAGTAAGTCTTGGTATGCTTATAGATATTGTGGACGAGGAGTGGATGAGGGACACTTTACCTGATGATGGTAACTTATTTTTCCCTTCCACGTTATACCTCAATCAAGATCATTTTATTTCCCCCAAAATCCCACCCAATTTTTCACTGAAGATTGTTGTTGTGGTTGCAGATCTTCCATTGCCTCCAGTGGTTGCTGTTAGGACTGATGATACTGAAGAAACCAGTATGTCTCTTTGTTCTGCTTTTGCTTTACTTAGCTATTTGATTCTAGTATATAGCTCTAATGTCTTTGGAACACATAGTCCTCTCTTAAAACTATTAGCTTACACTGGCCGTGGTGCATATATCTGATCCAAGAAACCACTATGTTGAAATCTCATAATGTCACTTTTTGTGTGTGTCTCAACTCAAACACTGTAAAGCTAAACTTTTGTAGCTATTGTTTGAGAGAGTTTTTTTGAAGTTTATACCAGCTGCTTTGTGACTAATGTAAGCCATCCCATTGTGATTGTTTCAGATCAGGAAACTCAGCAAGCAGATGCAGAAACATGGCGCGATCTTGCACTGGATACACAGTGACAGCCACTTTAAAAGCACAATGAAAGCTTCTTAAAAATCTCCTTTTGTTTCTCGCTGTGTGTATGTATGATCAAGAAGAACAAAACTTTTGTATGATGAAAGAAGACATAATTGCGTTATTGGAATAAATTTTTTTTTCCTTGTTAACTAAATTCAGAATTTTCGCTGACGTGTTTCGTGATGATTCGTACACGTGGTAGTCGAACGGTTCATTATTTAAATTTCTCGAAAAAAGAAAAAAAAAATTCAGGTGGGGAGGAATATGCTGAGCTTATCACTGTGCCGTAATCATGTTCCTCCTCCATTAACGCTCTTACGTCATCATGAACGAAGAAGAAGAATCCTCAATCTCCGATGTCGATCGTCTCTTCTCTTTCACCAACTCTTCCGCAATAAACTACTCCTCCTCCCTTCGTCTTCTTCACCTGGAGCTGTTGCTATTTCAGCATCTTCGTCTCCAATCGCCGTTCCGGAATTAGAAGACGACGAGGACCAATTCGATGAAGAGTTACGCCGTCTCTTGGCTCTGGTACCGGAGGAGATACGACGGACACTTGAAGAGCACCCTGAGATTAGTGAACTCATTGAGATAGTGTTGGATTTAGGTCGTAAGCCTCTGGCGCGATTCCCTTCTGGAGATTTTGTTATCTCCGACGACTCTGTTACGGTTAAGGATTTGGAATTCGCTGTCTCTCAGGTTGGTGAGTCTCTTTTTTTTTTGTTTTGGTTCTTCTTCTCCGGTGAAATTTTCGTTTGACGAAAACATACTAAGACCATGAATGTGTTCAGGTTGGTGAGTTCACTAATGACAATCGAGCTGGGATTAGCCGGACGTTGCATCGGATTAGTGCGATACGGAATCGGAAAGGAGAAATTATTGGATTAACTTGCCGTGTTGGTCGATCTGTTAGAGGAAGTGCCAATTTGCTGCGTGATCTTGTTCAAGATGGGAACTCATTGTTGCTTATTGGTCCACCTGGTGTTGGGAAAACCACAATGATTAGGTTTGTGTTAGTTTCTTTCTACTGTACATTGATCAGTTTGCTCATATAGTTCCATGGATTTGATATAGTCATTTTATTCAGGGAGGTAGCGAGAATGCTAGGAAATGACTATGAGAAGAGAGTAATGATTGTTGATACTTCTAATGAGATTGGTGGTGATGGTGATATACCTCACCCAGGGATTGGTAATGCTAGGCGGATGCAAGTCCCTAACTCTGACATACAACACAAGGTTGGTTAGTAGGATAGCTTGAGTGTTGTTTATTTTTAAATTGAGGTGGGAGATGGTTTATTATGTGTTTCAATTTGCTTACATTCAGGTATTGATTGAAGCAGTAGAAAACCATATGCCTCAAGTGATTGTGATTGATGAGATTGGAACTAAACTTGAAGCGATAGCTGCAAGTACAATAGCAGAACGTGGAATCCAGTTAGTCGCCACTGCTCATGGAGCTACCATTGAGAATTTGATTAAGAATCCTTCATTGGACCTTCTGGTTGGAGGTGTACAGGTTAGACATGATATGTTTGCAGACCGTTCAGATTCAAATCAATATATTGTTTGGAGATTTTAGTTTGACATAATATGGGAATCTCTTACCAATGGTCATTCTAGCTTAAATCATTGCCATTATGGCACTGTACTTCTTAAGAAATTAGTTTTGTTTTTTACAAACTTAAGAAATTAGTTTAAGGGGCTGATGTTGACCATTTCCCATGGATCTCTTGCGTCTCGAAATGTCAGCAAAACAAGATATGGGGCACAGGAACCATGTAGCAGATTAATTAAATTGAGGGAAATCATGTTGATATGTTGTAAGGAACTCGATGGTCTATATAATACTGGATCAGTTCTTTCTCTGACAACTAGTTATAGAGCATTCCAATTTTCTATTCTCTAATAGTTATTCTTTCAGACATATTAATGGAGACCTTTGGCAGAGTGTGACTCTTGGAGATGAGGAAGCGACCAGAAGAGGTGGCCAGAAGACTGTCCTTGAAAGAAAAGGTCCTCCAACATTTAACTGTGGTGCAGAAATAGTTTCAAAGACTGAAGTTCGAGTTCATCGTAGTCTTGAAGCAACTGTTGATGCTGTTCTCGCAGGTAGATTCTGTCTTATTAAGTTGGAACTGTTGAAAAATGCAAAGTACATATACATAATTGCATCTAATATTTGAATACAACAACATTTTAAGATCTGGCTTGAGTTAATTTACTTCTTTTGCCTCATCTCTGGCTAAAAGGTCGATTACCAAACGTTGAAATCCGAAAAGTAAAGTCTCATGGAGTGGAAGTGATTATGGAGAAGGAACCTTTCATCGACGAGACGACTGTGGATAATATACATGAAGAAGAAACATTAGATGTTTCGAAGCTCACCAATGAGGAAACGATATCTGAAGTCCTTCCAACTAAGGAGATAACTGAAGCAGAATCGTCAGGGCAAGAGACACTGATGTATCTATATGTGTATGGGGTAAGATTAGAATGAATTTTGCAGATTCTCCAGTTTTAACACTCTTATGTATCTCTGTTGATATCCATATACTACTAATACACAGATTCACCAATTTCTCCCGCTCAGATTGCAGAATCAACTGTTCTTCAGGCAATCAAACAGCTAGAGATGGAAACTGCAGTAGAGTTAACTGACGACATTAGCGAAGCAGAAGCCATACTCGCATTACAAGCAAAGATCAGGAAGAATCCTCGGATTAAAGCATTAGCTACATCTCACGGTATACCTGTTTATGTAACAAAGGTAAAAGAAAAAAACTTAGAATTTCTTATTCTTCCAGTTTTCTAGTTCCAGCCTCTTTACCAAAAGAAGTTTTTTTTCTTGCAGACTAACTCAGGTATTCAAGTGGCCAAGGCGATACGGGCATTGCTAACCGATTTCGAAGATGGCCTCGGAGAATTTGGATCAGAAGAACGTCTAAAACTATCTGAAAAAATGGACGCCTTAGAGGTAACTAAAGAGCTAGTCAAAATTTCTTTGATAGTAACCATATTTCAGGATTTCTTAACACATAATCGTTTACATGCAGGAAGCGAGATTAGCGATAGAGCGGATAGTGATACCGAAAAAGGAAACTGCCGATTTACTCCCGAGGCAACCTAAGATCGTGTCTCTTCAAGGAAAGCTAGTCAGGAAGTATAATTTACGGTCAGAAAGAAAATGGAGAGAGGATGAGATGTATCTACGGATCATCCCTTATGGGACAGAAGAAGACAGAGCTGACGGTGAAGATGAAGGAGAGATTGAAGAAGAGAACGGAGAAGAGCTTGACGAGTTCGGTTGTAGCACTGGCGAGTCTAATGGTTCACCCTATGGCATTGACAGGTTACCTCTCTTGCCTGATTAGTTTTATATGTTCGTACAATATTAAAGATACACTTTGTGAATGAAAATAGATATATTCTTAAACAAATTTGATACTTGGTAACTATGATCAGAAACTCAAACTAATGTCAAAACTTGATGTGTTATTTTTTTTCTCCTTTAAACGTCTACGGTCTACCTGTTGTCACTGATCGCAATTTGAGTCCAACTAATTTTGTTCTTTCTTTCATGGAAAACTCACTTATTTTGTATAGCATAAATTAAATCAAATTATTAATCTGACAAAGTGATATTTCAAGTTTAGAAAAGTACCATTTTCTTACAAAAAATGGTTGACTTTACAGCAAAGCAACACGTTGATTGATTTGTTCTTACCAATTCCTTTTTGAAGAAAAAGGTTTGTAATAAAGTTGTGACCTGAGTGACTCTATGCATATCAAACCGTCATGCATTAGAGATTTCTTTAACTTATCTTCTTTTCAGCTATCATGATCCATTTTAATCCTATGATTGTTATTTAACTCGAAAGATAATTGACATACAAGCATATACACTAGACAGAAGAATATAAATATAATACTTTTTAGTTATATTTTTCTAGCTAAATGGAATGAAAAAGTTGGATAAAATAAGTAAGAAGAGTTGAAGTGCGGTTATGTAAGAAAGTGCCGTCCAGAGGAGTGAGGACCACTTAAGGGAGGTAGTAGTTAGTTTACGTCTTATACCATTCATAACACTTACTCATCCGAGAGGACCGACTATACTTTAGTACTTAGATAGTGCTTTTTTTTGTTCAAGGGGCCTCATTTTGGATTTCAGTTGTTACTCATATCAGATGTACCTTTTTGTGAAACTATAGTTTTCTAGCTAGAAAGTTCAAGTTTTGTTTAAAGTCTTGGACTATCCAGTAGATTATACACTTATGAGAAGGTGTAAATCGTTCAAACAAGAGGGTTAATGATTAACCGTTAATCCAACAATGTTTTGGCATTTTGTGGGATTCTAAACATTTGTTTCTTTAACATGTATGGATGGTTATATGAGTTTTTTTTTTAGATTAGTATATTGGTTTGCAATAGTATCGTTATAGTTCGGATTGTTGAAATAAATAAATAAATTGAGAAAAGTGTGTTACGAAAATATTGTTTTAAAACAATGGTGTTTCATGTGGTATTGGTCCAACTCGCAAAGTGTTTCGCACACCAAAAAAAAAAAACTCGCAAAGTGTTTCTAATTTTATCAAATGAGGTATGGTTAAAATGTTCCACAAACGTATTATAAAATTGATTTTTTGGTCCACGAACGGACGATAAAGAAATGGATATGTTTATTTTATTGGCGAACGAGCACATACCTCGCCATGTATTAAAAAAGAAATGATAAATATTTCACTTGTCAACGCGAAAATATTCATATTATAGCAAGAACAAAATAAGATACATTCGCCAAGAGCGAAATAGACGTCGTCATGGAGAAACTCCAGTATCCTCTGCTCAGCTCATCAAATCTCTAGACGGACAGGTCTGGAACAGGTTGCTCTCGCTTCAAGGTGGAGGGAGATTCACAGGTTTTATGGAGCAGTGGTTGGGATCACTCTAAAAATACTAGGTTTTAAAAAAAAAAAAAAAAAATCAAACTCTAGTTACTTATCAACAAAAGAAATAATAACATGCTGCACTTGATGTAACAACTACATTTTTTGAATAAATTTCATATTTTATTCAAAAAAAAACAAAATAAGACACATTCGTTTCAGAAATAGAAATACGTTGAATAAACAGATAACGTTTAGTTTCTTAGCATAATAATATAGTAAATCCAATACTTTTATCGATGTGTTAAAAACAATGACATTATAGGTCCATCAAGTTTTGTATATTGCTTTCGGCCATGTAGCGGTATAGGTAGAGAGTAGAGACGTGTTTTAAACAAAAACTGGGATGTTTAGATGATTGATATATGTCCATATGGGTTATTTGTCTTATCATCAAACTGACAAAACCATCAATTTATCTTTGCGACATGTCTCCATAACCTATTTTGTAATTTGGTAAACTTCGTGAGTTGATTCATTTACTCAATCAAAAACAATATATGAATGCATAGAGTATCAGAGAATCTTGAGTATCTAAATAAACCAATACTATACAAATCGTATCTAAGATTCTTGTATATCCAAACTAAAATATTTAAAACAATCTATTTGTAATCTCAAAAATTAGGTATTTCTGTCTCTTCAAATAGTTTTTTCTTTCTCTCTTGATAAATAAACTCTCTTTAGTAGTTGGGTTGAAGTTAGTGTTATAATCACTTTTTCTTCGAGCTTCCAATTGGTATTTCACTTACTCTATAAAACTAAAGCGCCACATTTGTATCAAGACAAAATCCAAAAAAATTTGCACAAAAAAAATAAAGACAAAATCCAAAAATCGTTTCCGTTAATAAACCTTTTTAATATCATAAAGAGTCTTCAACTTGTTATTAACAGAAATAAAATAGAGAGACAGACTTTGTCCTAGTCTCTATATTTAATTTAAAGAATCAAAGTGAGAAAGATAGTGATTTGGACCTCAACTCATGATTCATGAATATTCTCTAAGTTCTCTTTTATTTATTTTAAATGTCTATTCAATAATATCGACGTAGTAGTATGCAGAGATTCATGGTTGCTTTTCATTATTAGTGACAATATTTATCTTGCTATATTTTTATAACTTTGGTTATTTTCAGTCGATAGAATCACCAAAAAATTAATGAAATACGACGTTACTCAGATCCTTTGCTTCGAAGTTAGTTTAGTTAACTCAAATGGTCAAGTAAACTAAAGGCCAACCAAAAAAAAAAAAAAAGTCGGCATCGATTGACTTCTAACTACGACAACTTTTTAAAAATTTGAGTCCATTCACAATTGTCTCCCATATTTGCCTTTTTATATTATGAAGTAGTTTAGTTGGTTTATCATTCAAAGGCACTCTAATTACACTATCTTCTTTCTCCTACTTACACATGTCATCTTCAACACTTAAACCTTTTTTTTTCCTTGAAAATTTTCCTTTGTGGGGGTATACTATGAATACATTTTACAATCTACTAATGAATATTGAATTTATCCGCATGCATTATTCAAAAAGTTTTCAAGCTTTGTATTTTTTTCTTAGCTTTCATATATATTTATCATTATATGTTGACAAAAGGAATATTGCATAATTAAAAAGTGCATCTTATAGCCTCGATTATAATTAATCTCCTCCCACGACCGCCTTTTTTTTTTTGTCGTCTCGACCGTCTTATCTATTTTATAATGTATAGCATTTCAATGAGATTAATCATGACCCCAATGCCATTTCTCTATATAAATGCCTCAAGCATGTGATGAAAAATACACAAAAACCATTGTATACCAACTTTACAAATTCATTAACACCTTTCTAAATTAAATCAATAGCACATTAACACATGGCTAACTTGAAATTCTGGTTGTGTTTATTCTTCATATGCGTTTCCTTATCGATTTCATCAGCGTCTCGGCCACTCCAGCAGCGATCTTCAAACGCAGATGGTATGAAACGAGGGCGTATGATGAGAGAAGCAGAGAAAGTGTTGAAAGCGAGTATGGAGAAGCTAATGGAAAGAGGTTTTAATGAGTCCATGAGACTAAGCCCTGGAGGTCCCGATCCTCGCCATCACTAAGTAATATTTTAGTAGATTTACATTCGAGGATGTATATTTTGTTCTTGATCGAGAAGAACCGGTTTAGAAGAAAACATATCGATCCTTTTCTCCTTTTTGTTTTGTAAGCCTTGTTTGTTCGTTCAGCGTAACCAATAAATTGATCGATGTATCTGTTCGTTACGGAATTTACGAATTGTACATTCCACTATTTAGTAGTCTAGTAGAGAGGCCTTTACATATAAAGTATGAGAAAGGGAAACTGATTAGTTTAAGCTATCCTGTATTGATTCTCTTGGTGGCTCTCGTGTAGATTAAACACTTTAAAATTATGCTTGGAAAGTATAGTATAATACACTCTTTCTCCACATCGTCCACCAAAATTACAAAAACATATATATAAAAAAAGAGAGAGAAAGATAGTGATTGAAGTAAAAAAAAAAACAGGGGAAACACAGAGATCTGGTTATAAGGAAATCTATACTTTTTATTTAAGATCGAAGTCAACTTCTTCAATTTTATAATCTTTCTTTAAGAGATTCAAAACTATGAAACCTATGATGTCTCAAAATTTTTCATTTCCTTCTTATTAGTTTCGTTACAAATCTACAAAAACGTACAAGTCGTCCCAACCTTGAGCTTGACGAATGACTATCAAACAAATAGTAATTCAAGAAAATAATTCAAAGTAAGTTACAAAAAGAATCTTAAAAACAAAAAAAAATTACAATAACGATGAAAACTTTAATTATCTGTTGGAAGAGGATACTCACAATACCTCTCATTCTTCATACACATAAAGAATCTCTCATAAGCCGAAGCCATTTGAGTAGCTGTAAACATGGAAAGAGCGTATTCCTTGCAAGCTAGTCCTTTCATCTCCAAAACCCTAGACCCATCTCTTACAACAGAGCCCAAAGTTTCAACAAGGGATCTCACGTTTGGTGAAAATGTGTACCCAAAACGCTCATCCACTACCACTGTCCCAACAATGCTCGGATAGTTTGGTGCTACAACCGGTTTCCCACACTGCATCGCCTCAATGATCGTCAAATCAAGTCCCTGAGGTCTCAACGTCGGATTCACAAACACATCTAACGCGTTGTAGAAACCAGAGAGCTCTTCTGGCTCTAAAGCTCCTAAAACCCTAACGTTTTCACCTAACTCCGCGTATCTTTTTCCCCAAGGACCAGATCCAGCCACAAGAAGATACACTTGCGGGTGAGTTTTAACGATCGAAGCAAACGCTTCGTAGAGAAGTGGATGTCCTTTGTCTCTCACCAAACGTCCAGAGACACCCATCACAATAACTGTCCCATTACCGTCACGAACACCGTGTTTGGCCCTGAACCTAGCTCCAGACTCAGGGGAATACACAAACTTGGTATGGTCAACGCCGTTGACTATAACGTGAACGTTTCTCTTAGGAAGCTGATAGATGTTAACTAGAACCTCACGCGCGCTGTTGCTTATGCAAATGTGCTGTTTATATCTCGGGAAGAATCTGATCTCATCGACGAGTCTAGGCATCGTTTGTTGAAGATCAGAGCTAGTAGGACGATCATTCGAAAGCTCTTGAAAAAGATTTGAATGCATAATCTCGTACCAGATACCGTGCCACGTCACAGCTATGTCACCGTTAGGAACCATTTTGACACGCCAATGAGGCAGAGAAACACTCTCAGTATGAACATAGTCGAAGGGATGATCATCTGCACCGTTGATTCTGTCGAAGATCTCAAAAGCTTGAGAGTGGTTAAGTGTGCCGTGTTCGTTTGGAGCAAAGTAGACATGAAGATCTCCTTTGTTGTGATACTCTTCTCGGTTACTTCTGTCGGAAGAAACCGTGAAGACGTGAATCTCGTGACCTCTTGAGGCAAGAGAATTGTAGAGAGTGTAAGCGTGACGCTCCATTCCTCCAGGGATCGAACCAACAGGCCATGATTTGCAAAAGACAGCGAGTTTTAGCTTCTCGGAGATTGGTCCTAGAGTGAGTTTGTTCCAAGGGAATGTAAAGTCTCGAAGATCTCCAGCGAACGGAGGAATATTCACAGAAGGAAATGTCACCGGAGAGTAATCGAACTGTGAGAAGAATATGTAGTAAGAAGAAGAGAAGATGATTGCTAATGTAATGATTGTTGTGAACCTGAATGAAGTGGAAGAAGAAAAAGACGAACTTGTTCTTGAAGAATAGTTCTTGAAGGCCATTTTCTTGGTTTGCTTCTTTTGTGAATTTGATATTGTAACTATTGATGTTGATTCTTTGCTTAAATTTCGGATCTTTTCTCGAGTTTTTATATCAAAGTTTCGTTTCTCAATGTAATTGCACATGGCCACATTCAATTAAGTCAAATCTCTCTACTAATCAACTGCGATTTATTACTAAACCGGGTTATTACATCTGATTTCTTATCCCGGTTAGTTCCGGTTTAGTTTGGGACACGTAGGAGTGTTATTACCCCGTCACACTTAACACATGTGTAATTCCCCTAATTTCTCGGGGCTCTTAAACGCGCGTGAGCTAAAAGCGCGTGTATCTACGCGATTCTCTCGACTCCAAAAAAAAAAAAAAAAAAGCTTCCTAGGGTTTGTGTCTTCGTCGTTGCAATCTCTCTCAGTTCAATTGTTCATGAACCACCACCGATCCTAAAATCTCTCACACGATCTTTACGATTCCTTGTTTGAAATCTACAGTATCGGCGCTCAAACCCTAGAAAAAAACCCTAAATTGTCGTTTGGGAGAAATCGTCAACGAGTTGCAATGGCGTCTGGTCCTATAACCGGCGGTGGAGTTTCGAAGACGAAGCATAAATGGAGTGATAGTGGAAACAAAAACCAAAAACGATCAAAACCCACGCCGGTTCCGCTCGTGTCTCCGTCAAATTCGCTTGGTTCGGAAGAGAACCATCAGATGGTGAAGATAAGTTTGAGCTCAATCTCTAAGCTTGAAGTTAGGAACTTGAAACGGAAACTAATGGCTGAGCTTGAAGAAGTTAGGAGCTTGATTAAACGGCTCGAACCACAAGGTAACTTCGCCGGCGGTTTTGGGTCCGCGGAGCTACCACCTCTGTCGAACAAGAAGGTGAAAACAGCAGCAAACGGTGGTAAGAAGGGAGTACACGGAGCAGCTGCTACTGATAAAGGTACGGTTCAGATTTTGAAGAGTTGCAACAATTTGCTAACGAAGTTGATGAAGCATAAGTCTGGATGGGTTTTTAATACTCCTGTTGATACGGTTAGGCTTGGTTTACATGACTATCACAATATAATTAAGAAGCCTATGGATTTGGGAACAGTGAAGACTAGGTTGAGTAAGAGTTGGTATAAGTCACCTTTGGAGTTTGCTGAGGATGTTAGACTTACTTTTAACAATGCAATGCTGTATAATCCTGTTGGGCATGATGTGCATAGTATGGCTGGGATTTTGTTGAACTTGTTTGAAGAGAAATGGGCGCCGCTTGAGAAGCAGTATGAGTTACTTACTAGGAGTCAACAACAACCAGTGCGTGATATTGATTTCAATGCTCCTGTTTCAACTAACACTCATAGTGTAGAGCGATTACCGTTACGTGCTCCGTCACCTTCCTCGTCTCCTATTCCTCCTAAAGTAGTTGAAAATAGGATTTTGGAGAGAGCAGAATCGATGACAAACCCAGTGGAACCTGCAGTTTTAACTGTTGTATCCGAGAAGAAGAAGCCTGAAGAAGAGGAGGCGTCTGGAAACAGGGACTTGACATTTGAAGAGAAGAGGAGTCTTAGTGAGGACCTTCAGGAATTACCTTATGACAAGCTTGAGGCAGTTGTGCAGATTATAAAGAAGAGTAATCCTGAACTCTCTCAACAAGACGATGAGATTGAGTTAGATATTGATAGTCTTGATCTCGAAACACTTTGGGAGCTTTACAGATTCGTCACTGAATATAAGAAGAGCTTGAGCAAGAAAAAGGAGGAACTGGCATTGGGCTCAGAAAGAGATGCTGAATCTGTTCATAATAGTGTCCAAGAACCGGTGAGAGCAAATAACTAATTGTTATTCACTTCTCTTACTTCTTCCATATAACTTGTACTAGGCTAATACTATCATGTTTGTTCTTCCATCTTCGCAGAGCACTCTAACAACTGGCCTTAAGTCCCCAAAAGGTACTGAATTAGGTGTGAGATTTTGATTCATAAGATAGTATCAAACTCTACTATATTAGTCTTTTAGCCCCACTGCAATAACTCTTCTTTAATTTGTTTTTAACACTTTAAAAGGTCATGTGGCATCACCTGTTCGACAAGAAGTAAATGCTGGTGGATCAAGTAGTTCTAACAGTTCTAGTAGTGGCTCAGGCTCGTGTTCTAGTGGTAAATTTATAAACTGCTTCTGTTCTTTCCTTATCAACATCACATTTCCAAACCAGATTTACTCACATTCCTCATTTGTTATGCAGATTCTGATAGCGACAGCTCAGGGCATGGATCTGATAACGGTAATTAACCAAGATCGTGGAAGTATTTAGCATAGGTTGGAGCGATCACGTTGTCAAACTTTTTGCATCTCTTTCAGTAGCAAAGCTAGGTTGCCTTTTGTTTCCAGCCTTTTCCCCATCGGATTGTTTCTGTATTAGGTTCTTGTCAACTGTATAGAAAAGTGAACGTTTGAAGTGTTTTGTTTCGGCCTTGTCATCAAGTGAACAGGCTTGTTCTAAACTTCTTAATTGTTTTGTGGTCTTACGTTCATAATTGCTCTCCTATGGCCATTACTGGATTTTCTTTGGTGACTAGTTTTACTGGGCCAGATCAGAGAATAGTTTCTCCTCAAAATCCAGGCCGAGACGTGGAAAATGTTGTTTTCCAAAGTTTTCTATCATAACTACTTAGATCCAATTAGCAAACAAAAGAGACATGCTACCTAATGGAGAAGGATCACCAACTGGTGGTTGCATGGAGCAAAGTTATTTTTTGATACTTGTACGTGAAGATATTTGCTTCTTTCAAACATCCAACATAGATTCATGAGCTCAACAGCAAGAAGAAGAAGTTCTAAAAGAGCTAATTCTTTAGCTAAGTCGGTTTCAAATGTCGATACAAACTTCAACAGATTCGCGGATTATTCAATCCATCTTCCAAGTTGTGCTTATTAGTCTTCTAGTTCTAGGTTCCGTGAGGTGGATCCTTGATGAACTCAAGAGTAACGAGAGTCGAATATTTCAACTATATGGTTCCAGACAAAGAGAGGCAGTGTTCGTCACCAAAGAGGATCAGCTTGATGAGAGCTGCAATGTCTTTGAAGGACAATGGGTTTGGGACAATGTCTCTTACCCTCTTTACACAGAGAAGAGTTGTCCTTATTTAGTCAAACAAACAACATGTCAACGAAACGGACGGCCTGATTCTTATTACCAGAACTGGAGATGGAAACCAAACTCATGCGACTTGCCCAGGTAAGAAAGAAAAAGCATATGTTGTGATTCTTGCGAAGCCAAACTTGAGCAATGTTTTTAAAATCTCTGAGATGTTTCAGGTTCGATGCTCTGAAACTGTTAGACGTGTTGAGAAACAAAAGACTGATGTTCATAGGAGACTCGGTGCAAAGAAGCACTTTCGAGTCAATGGTATGTATGGTACAGTCAGTTATCCCTGACAAGAAGAAGTCCTTTCACAGGATTCCTCCTATGAAGATCTTCAAAGCTGAGGTACATATATACTAATGTTCTTAGGAAAAGATTTTCAACATGAATGGTAAGAAAAGGCAAATATAGTTTCTTATACCAAAGTGTATGCAATTGATCAGGAATACAATGTATCCATCGAGTATTACTGGGCACCCTTCATCGTAGAATCAATTTCAGATCATGCAACTAATCATACAGTACACAAAAGGTTGGTAAACCTAGACGCCATTGAAAAACATAGCAAGAGCTGGGAAGGCGTTGATGTTCTAATCTTTGAGAGCTATGTATGGTGGATGCATCAACCTAAGATCAATGCAACGTAAGCTATACAACGCATAAGCCATATTTGAATAATTTGCATTGGAGAAAGAGACTAGAAGGGAAACTCATATATATGCATATGCAGGTTTGGAGATACCAGTGATGTCCGAGAGTATAATGTGACGACTGCTTATAAAATGGCGTTAGAAACATGGGCCAAGTGGTTTAAGACGAAGATCAATCCCGAGAAGCAAAGAGTTTTCTTTACGAGTATGTCTCCTACTCATCTATGGTATGTAACACTAACAGATTATAGATGGTTATTAGAGAAAGCCTATTCAATTTCCAAAGACAAGGAGAGTGATTTTGGTGTGTGATTTTTTTGCAGGAGCTGGGAGTGGAATCCAGGGAGCGATGGAACCTGTTATGATGAGTTATATCCAATAGACAAACCATCATATTGGGGTACAGGATCAAATCAAGAAATCATGAAGATAGTTGGTGATGTTTTAAGCAGAGTTGGAGATAATGTCACGTTCCTGAACATTACACAACTTTCAGAATATAGGAAAGATGGACATACAAGTGTGTATGGAGAACGGAGAGGGAAGCTCTTGACAAAGGAACAGAGAGCTGATCCTAAAAACTATGGAGATTGCATACACTGGTGTTTGCCAGGAGTTCCTGATACATGGAATGAGATTCTCTATGCATATTTGCTACGCAGTCACCACAATTCATTCTGATCCGTTCTTGGGGGAGTGTCAAGCTCAAGTTTATGAAGTTTTATTTTGGAGCAGATATGAAAGCAAGATAAGATGGGATAATATTTTTGGTTATTCACTGTCAAAAAAGCTTCAATCACAGAGCATATTAGCTCATTTATGTTTCAAATAAGGTAACATGAGTCTCACTCAAGATAAATCACAGGGCCTATTTTAACTTGTACAATATGAGGTGAACAAAAAATCTCACAATAGCTCCCATTGGGAATCTTCTGATTCAAGTAGTAGCTGTGAGCTTTTGGAGTCCATGGCTTTCACTTGTTTAGAGTCTTCTTCTGTGGCCAGATCAGAACCCATCTCCGCATCTCCAAACCAAATTGCAAGTTGCTCATATTCCTTCTCTCTTCTTCTTTTTGAAGTTAAAGCATCCAAGATCATTCTCTGCTGAATGTAGAAACAGGTAAAATTAGACGATGAGAGATAATTAATGCCTAAGATTTTCTAAGGTTAGATCATTAAGGATCATGTAAGCCAAAATTCAAGTCTAACATCAATCAGAACAATCTGTAATCAAGATTAGTATTTAGAAATCTGTGATATCACAAAGAAATATCTAAGAGAAAGAGGGAGAAAGCAGTTTAGAACCTTGAAGGATCTGAGTTTCTTAGTCCTAAGATGCATTGCATAAAGCACACTGTCGTCAACATACAAGGGGTCTTCTCGAGATTGCATGCTGTTTAATGCATTGGTATTATCCAATGGAGAAATGGTCTTAACACGCATTGCATTGTTGTCAACATACGAAGGGTCTTCTCGAAAATCAATGTGGTACAATGCATTGATATCCAATGGAGCAACATCAGATTTGTCATTCATCACATCTAACAAAAGAAAACGTGTGAGGAGATAAATTGAAGGTTTTAAAACTTCTAGTGAACAATATCACAACCAGAAAACAGAAGCACTAACCCGCATTAGAGGATCTCATGTTTGCCACATTATCTTGAACAGGTACATCTGTAATCTTGGTGGCGAGTGGATCATTCGGACTTGAATCATTATCCGTAAAGTTGCCAAGCGCAGGAAGTACGGGGTCATCATTAAACTCTACTACTGTCCCAAAACTTCTCATAGAACTTTGAGTGGACTGGGATTCTGTGGAAACAACATCACTGCACGATACATCTCCAACTTCTTCTACACTTTCCCCGCATGGAGAAACCGAAGGGTTTCCAGGAGAAACTTTATGAGGGGTGAAAGTGTTCGTGATCCGAGATTCATCATTGGTAATTATTGGTTCTTCATCAGCAAGAGTAGTTGTTGATGACAAATTAGCATCACAGTAGTCTTCAAGCAACGAAGATGTAGAGAGTATTTCTCCATTAGGCAAGGAGGATTCAACTCTAACTTCTTCTACACTTTCCCCACCTGGAAAAACCGAAGAGCTTCCAGGAGAAGAGTTTTGAGTGGTTAAAGTGTTGGTGATCTGAGACTCATCATCAGTATATATTGATTCTTCATCACCAATAGTAGAGGCTGATGTCTGAGAAGCATCACAATACTCTTCAAGCAATGGAGATGTAGAGAGTATTTCTTCGTCAGACAAGGAGGAGGAGGAGGCCGATGAATTCTCCTTAAAACCATCTTCTTGAACTAAATTCTTCTGCAAAATATCGCCTTGAACTCGTTCCTCAACTAGAACATGTTCTGAATTGTCAAAGTTGTGATGTGACGGTTGATCAGAAGGACTTTTACAACTCGATGAACCGAGTTCATGGTCTTGCTGCACAATAGAAGCTTCGGAAGAACTGTCCTCTGCAGCTTCCTTTGGTTGATCAGAAGGACTTGTACAACTCTGTGAATCAACAGGGTCATGGTCTTGCTGCAAAATAGAAACTTCGGAAGAACTGTCCTCTGCAGCTTCCTTTGGTTGATCACAAGGAGTTTTACAACTTGGTGAATCAACAGGGTCATGGTCTTGCTGCACAATAGAAGCTTCGGAGGAACTGCCCTCTGCAACTTCCTTTGGTTGATCAGAAAATTTCTGAAGTGTCAATGTGTTAGCGATATTAGACTCTTCTTCATCAGTAACTATTGTTGTTTCTTCAGAACCAACAGTAGTGGCTGATGTCAGATTAGCATCATGATACTCTTCACGTAATGGAGATGTAGAGAGTGCTTCTCCATTAGGCAAGACGTGAGACTCTTCATCGGTAACTATTGGTTCTTCATCACCAATAGTAGTGGCTGATGTCAGATTAGCATCATGATACTCTTCAAGCAAAGAAGATGTAGAATGTGTTTCTCCATCAGACAAGACCTGAGACTCCTCATCTGTAACTAATCGTTCTTCATCAACAAGATGAGTAGCATCAGGGAAAGAGGAGGCTGATAAATTCTCTTGAAAAACATCTTCTTGAACTCGTTTCTCAACCACAACATGTCCTGGCATATCAAAGTTCTGATGAGACGGTGGATCAAAAAGACTCTGACATCGAGGTGAAGCAACACGATCATCATGGTGTTGCTTCACATTATAAGTTGCAGAAGAAGGGCACTCTGCTGCTACTTCCTTTGGTTCACATCTAACAGATTCAAATCCCGGAAGACCACTAGGTTTCAAACAAAGCGTGCTCTGTTCCAAAATAAGAGAACCATCACTTTAATCTCTCTAGTAACTAAAACATCATTATACCCTAGAATCAATATGACAATTATGAAACAATGGACTTATGTACGTACCTGAGAAGTAAAAGAGTCAACCTCAACAAGTAAAGTTTCCAACTTGTTGTAAATTTTACCAAACCATGCTCTTCCTTTAGATTCTAGTCCCATGAGGATGATGGCTCACGCTAACCTGAGAATTTTGACATCATAGCATAGCTAGTTCTCAAAATCATATAGAAAGATATGAATAATTTTAGAAAAGAGAAAACATATATAGACAACTCTCTCGAATTTTGTGACCCAAAGCACGATCATCGGTGAGATAGATATAGACCGACATATCGAATTACATTAGATAAGAAGGAAAAAAACGAGACTTTGAGACGAAAAACACAGAAGGAGATGAAAGTAAAACAAACCCAAAACCCAAAAATTCAAAGTAGACACATACATAGATGATGAGAGAAGGAAGGAAAGAGATGAGAATTTTTTACCTGAGAAACTGAGAAGAAGGAAAGACTACAACAACAACATAGGAAGCAACGAGAGAAAGAAGAGCAAAACATAATCACACAACAATTAATAAATATAGCTTTTATATCTAAGATTTTTCATTAATTATTGGGACCCTTAATTATTATATTAATTAATCTTTTCCAAGTCAATATGTCATATATGGGCCTTTAATGGATCTATGTAAAGTCGACACTCTTTTTTGATTTTAAACGGGCTTTAAATATAAGGCCTCAATGTAAGTTAAAATGGGTCATGAATCATGCATACGCCATAAGTGGACAAAAAACATGATCATATGTGTATGCGCATACGTTTCGTTGAAGAATGATCCAAAATAAGAAGACGTGGACTATGCCACGTGGACAAAAAGAGGCATGGGTCTGACGATAAAACCTTACATTGGGGAGTGTGCATCTGGATTGATCCCTCTCCATCATTCCTTCCATCCTCAAACTTTTTTTATAATCTTTATTCAATTCTTGTTGAAAATTCCATTCACATTCTATGATAGTGTGTGTGAGTAAGTATATATATATATTGCAACTCTATCAATACAAACATAATATAAATACATATTAGTATATTCACCTACATATCCGATTATTCATACACACATTGTCACAGATTCGATCATATAGAGAGATTGACATGGCGACTTCCACCTTCTCTTCTCGTGGTGCACAAACCATGAACACCATGTTCGTCAAGTAAGTTTACCTATATAGTGTTGAGTTGAGCAAATGCATTTTTTGTTTTCTCTATGGACCTATGGTAATTTTCTCTCTAATTGTCTTTGGGAAAATCTATTCATATTCTAGGATCATAAAGTAATGATTGGTTCTTTGACGAAATAAAAGTTGTGTGATTATTTAGTTAGTGTCATGTCATATATTAACACATGCAATTCCATATATATATATAGACCGATGCTTAGGAAATCGATTCACAAGAAGAGTGCATCGCACGACATAGTGAGAGAGACGGCCAAGACGGAGGGTTCCGGCGCCGGAGAGGAGGTGAAGACGATGAGAGGCTTCTACGGCGCCGGAGAGACGTCGTCACCGGCGACTAGTTGGGTGCCACATGAAGGTACGGGTATATACTATCCAAAAGGGCATGAGAAGGTGATGCAAGATGTGCCTCCTCCTCCAGCTGGCAGCCACGCGGACGAGCTCGTTAATTGGTTTTCCTAAACCAATTGTCCCAGTGAAACTTTACTCTCATCATGTCATCTCCATCTCATCGTAATCTCTCTCTATATTGTTGCCTTATTGTTGTATTGTTAAGGGGAAAACCATTAAATATATATATGTGTAATTAAGTTGATATATGTATTGTTGTCATGTAACCAATGATAATGAATAAATTAATGATGGTTATAAGATAAATTAAACTACCAATGCATGTAGCATTATCCACGTTGATCAACTTGGTTACAATGTTTAGTGTGAAGCTTTATCCAAAACCCACCAATCAAAAATTCATACTCATTCTTTACTAATTGGACTATATATAGTTTATGCAAGTAGTAACAAGTGGGACCAAAACTAGAGTCTTTGACTTCAACCACAGAATCAGCCACTTCACTTATCAGACAAGAACACAATAAAGGATTTTAAGAACAAATGGCTCTTACTTCTTCAAAATCCTATCTTGGGTAAGAAAAGTATAAATCTTTTTCATTTAATTTGGGAAAAAAAGGTAGAAGCTTTTAATTTTTGGGGGTGGTTTTAATGGCGCTTACAAACATATCTTTGCGTTTCAAGTTTCCACCTTTACAATCATCTTCGTCTTCCACATTCAACACTTCTTTAATCACTCAAAGAAAACTCTCTTCGATCGTTTGCTCCAAACCTTCTTCTAATGACGGCGGCAAAGTGGCTAATGACGGTGGCGCAAAGCCGCGGAAGAAGTTATCGGAGCAGTCGTCATGGGAAGTAAAAGATTCTGAAGGGAAAGATTATCTCTATAGGCTTGGTGCGGAAGCTGATAATGTTAACATAGCTGTGGGAGCACGAAGCGGCATGATCGATGATGTTTTCATTGGAGACTTCCTTGGCAAAGATTGTAAAGTCTCTTCTTTTTGAAAAAAAATCCCACTTTTTGGATTTTGATTCAGTTTACTGTTGAGTTTTGATTCTGATGGAGTTAACAAAAGTTGTGATTTCTGTTTCAATTGCAGCTGATATTGTGTTTGATTACCGTCAGAAGGCGACAAGGTCATTTGAACATCTTCAAGGAGATTATTACATTGCCCCGTCGTTCCTGGTAACTCTTTTAGTCTTTACAAGAGCAGCATTGTTATAGTCTCTTGTTTGGATGCTTTTAGAATTGAACCCAACGCAATAATGTGTTATCAAGTGTCTTCTAACATCTGTCTTCTTTCTTGACAGGATAAAGTTGGTAAGTTATCTTCAACTGTAAGCCTTGGTGAAGTCATGGATAACAAGTTGGACGATAGGTTTCATATTTGGATTGCCTAACAGTCTGGAACTTTTGATTCATTTGTGATGTTTCTTTCTTTCTTCCTTTCGCTTTACCTTAACATGTCGATCTTGGTTTGATTTCTGTAGCGGTCCACATTGTGAAGAACTACCTTGCTCCTTCTTTAAATATAAAAATCCCATTGATCTTAGGTAATGATTGCCTTGTGCTTCTCTGTTTAGTAGCAGTGTTTGAAATTTTGCTACCATCTCTTGATTATTGTGGTTTTTTTTAATTGGGCTGGCTAGGTATCTGGGGAGGTAAAGGACAAGGCAAAACGTTTCAAACTGAACTTATATTCAAAACCATGGGAGTTGAGCCAGTTATAATGTCTGCAGGAGAGTTGGAATCCGATAGAGCTGGTGATTTCTCCAACTTTGTTTACTCTCATTTTGCCGGGTTTATGTCCTGTGGGACTTAGTTGCTTTCACTCACCATCATGCTATCGAAAGTTCTGATTTTCCTAATATTCTGTTACAGGGGAACCGGGAAGACTCATACGTGACCGCTATCGAACAGCTTCACAAGTCATTCAAAATCAAGTTAGAAGCTAATCTTATCATTTGCAGTCTTGCTACACCTAGTTAATCTTTGGGATGAACTTTGATGATGACTTGTAATGCAGGGGAAGATGAGTGTTCTCATGATCAATGATATTGATGCTGGTCTTGGTAGATTTGGTAAAAAGCCATATTCCAGACAACTTTGAGCGATGTTGTGACTGCTCTGCTCTTAACCGAGTTTATTGCTCTCGTTTTAGGGGAAACACAAATGACAGTGAACAACCAGATAGTTGTCGGTACTCTGATGAATCTCGCGGATAATCCTACAAGGGTAAGTGTGGGACAAAACTGGAGAGAAGCTGACGTTGTAAATAGAGTTCCTCTTATTGTCACAGGGAATGATTTCTCTACACTGTATGCTCCACTGATCCGTGAAGGAAGAATGGAGAAGTTCTACTGGTAAACTATAATACACAGCTTCCAATCCATTTTCCTGCAACTGAGAAATCTTTTCTGAAGTGTTTTGGTGCTGAAAAAAAAATACAGGCAGCCAACTCGTGAAGATATCGTAAACATTGTTGGCAGAATGTATGAGAAAGATGGTATATCGCGGAAAGATGTTATAAGCATTGTAGATACATTTCCAAATCAAGGTAAATAATTTACTATCTCAATTGAGAAAATACATAGGTACAGTTCCTAACCCTTTATCTTTGTTGCCAGCACTTGACTTCTATGGTGCTTTGAGGTCACGCACATATGATAGGTCTATCCTTAAGGTAACTTAAGCTACGAACCAGCTGATAATAATTAGAACTCTGCAGTGAAATAGCTAATCTCTTTGTTGTTATAGTGGGTAGAGGAAGCTGGAGGAATGGAGACTCTAGGGAAAACTCTACTCAGACGTAAAAAGACCGAAGCTGTTCCTCAATTCATTCCCCCTGAGGTAAATGCTTACAGGATTCTCAGTGATCTTTCTCTCAAAACTTTTCAGCGTTGGCTCCGTTTAAGTTTTAATGATATGGTGTGAACAGCAAACGATGGAAGCATTGCTGGAATCAGGATACTCACTGATAAAGGAACAAAAGCTCATCATGGAAACTAAGCTGTCCAGGGAGTACATGAAGAACATGGACGATTAATACCAAATACCAAACAAACATTGATTCATTCTTACAGTGAGTTTCAGTGAACACAAAATATTACAAAAAGCTTAAAACATAACCAAATCGCTTTATAGAGTTTCAGTTTCTTGTTACCAAAATGATGAGCATTGAACCTAAAGCCGATGTGGCGCCAGTACATAGATTAGATGTGTTATGCATCGTCACATAACAAGCAATACACGATTTTCAAAAACAACAACCACTTTTACCTTACGAAGAAGAACAAACGCTACCAGTTTTGTACTTTATTACTACACACATAAGAATCTATGTCTTGTGACAAATGGAAAATGGCTTCAACGGATTGTATGAATTAGATAAACAGTCTCAGATCATCCAAATGAACCACGACATTGCTCCGATCCACACAGACATTTCCTCTTTCCTTGTAAAAAGCTCCCATCTCTGGCCTCAGGCGTAGCAGAAACCCCATAGTCATAAGTCAATTCCGCCATTGGAGGAATGTGACGCATGGCAAAGAAAGCAATGTGGATAACCGACTCACCGTTTCCTTCACGAACAATAGGCTGCCAAAAAACATTGGGGGAGCAACTATGGTTCATGAACCGAGCGACATTTCCAAATTTCTTGGCACTGATTAGGACTGGTGATGGGAGATCAAATTCCTCGGGAACTTCATCTGAAGGGTCCTCATCTACTAGTGCAGGCTCATAATTCCACTTGAACGAGTTATAAACACGTGATGTATCAAAAGCATACTCATCCTCATCTTGGTACTCTCTAAGCCTGCCTTTGTCTTTGATCTCACCAGCATATTCACATATGAAAGAACCAGCACGGATGGAATCCCACGAACGTAAACCCCAACCACGATTTTCTGTCTTAAACACTTCCAGGCAGAATTTTAATCCTGTTTGAATCACTTTGTTTTTGCAGTTAGCATGACATGGACACGTTGGGCCACATTCATATATCATAGGTCTCCGAGACACTAGCATAACCCCATTAAGGTAAGGGAGATCACCACCATTTTTTCTGATACAAGAGCAGTTAAGATCTCCTGGTGAACATGAGCCACTGCAGGAACAGCCAATTGCGGGTGGGGTTAGTTTAAAGGACTCCGAGTATTTTAGAGAGGAGATATAGGTAAAATAATCAGGCCCCCTCTCCTCATCAACATCATTCACAAGCGAAACAGGTTTACTTTCAACTCCTGAAGTGAGATCTGGAAGGATAAGGCCTGGTATTGTAGTCAAACCTTCCTTCCACTTTTGAACAGATTTCCAGACACCAAAAGCAGGTGGTTGACCAGGGAGTCTCACCAATTTATATTTAAATGTGTTGCAACCAGATTTGCCTTTCTCTACCCATGACTCTGAGATCGAATAAAGCCCATCGTAGATATAGATCTTTCCTGTCTTAGTAGCTGCATCCTCCTCCCCTCTTATGACTCTTACTCCATTGCCTTTCCTTAAACTTGTCTCTAATGCTAGATTACCCCTTTCAAGCTTTTGATCAGATGCTTGTCCGTTCTTGTCTGCATTGCCACCTTGTCCACTGTAAATTAAGGACTCAGGATCCTGGGCGTCACCGTCATAACGTCCAGAGGAAACAATGCTAGTTGCTAAAGGCTCTTCACCTGAGCCAACCTTACTAGTTATATAGTCAATGCCAGCCATAGTCTGCATGTGAAGACCCACTAAACACATCTCTATCCGGGAAAAGAAGATATCTCCAACCTCAATTCCAGGAACCGTTCCAACTCTCTTCTTCATGTTTGTCCGCACCCCATTGCTCATCAGTGTACCTGCTGCTTTCGCAGTGGCTGCCTTTGCATAATCTACTTGGCTGATCCGTCTCCTAACTGCATCAAAACGCGTCAATACACTACTTACTAAATACCCATTTCCATCTTCTCGCTCTGCTGCACTGATCCCACTATCAAAATCTGCACTAAATCTTTTCACTACCTGAAAATCCAAATTCGTCTCTTTGGCCGCAGCCTGCTTCTCTTTTTTCTTCACATTACCACTTCCCTTAGGTCGACCAACTCCTCTTTTAGTTGCACTGGAGCTGCTGGGGCCATTTGATTCAGTAGGTGTTCTATAGGACCGAAGAGGTGCAACAAACGATGGAGGAGGTGTGTCCTGAGTTTGGTTGAGATCAGGAGTATCTTGCGTTGGTTGTTGTGCTCCAAAGGGGTAGAAAGGAGAATACTCAGATGAAGAAGGACCAAAAGGTGGACAACCAACAAAAGGTGGACCTTGGTTACCATTTGGAAAAACAGGTTTCAAACTTCGCAGTGGTTTTACATCTAGCACTATTGACTTGTCATAATGGTTAGGATTTGGAACAGTATGATTGACCCCTGGAACTCCTTCCATTGCTAGATAAGCTCCTGTCGAAGTAAGAAAAATGGATAAAGGACCAACATTTGGATAATGAGCTCTAAAAGAGGAAAGAGAGTTTACAAAGAGTCAGTTACTGCAAAAGCAGGTCATCAAAGACCATCACACAAACGACTCCATTTACAAATACAAAATCTTTTTAACAATCAGTTCCCAAAATGCAAACTTGGCTTATCAGAAAACAAGCAAAGTCATTTTTTTTTTCACAAAATCTGAATGCATCTATTAGTTCATAACTTCATACATTCGATTTCACCCAAAAATGTAACAAATCATCAGCTTAGTAAGACAAAAATCATTAGAGCCCACAAATTCTAAACACCACCAAAACCTTTCAATGCTTAGGGCAAAACGAAAAAAATAACTAATCCTTTTGTTACATCAAAATCCCTAATTTTTTATTTAGATTCGTAAGAAATCAAGCTAATTCATAACTAGAAGAACCCTTAGTCCAAAAACTGGAAAAAAACACTAATTTTAGATTCGCCAACAAAAACGAAAACAGTATCCACAGTGCAGCATTCATTTCCAGATTTCTAACTTAAAACACAAAAAAGAACAAAAAAGAAGATGAAAGAATCAGATTGTCACCATTACCAACCTCAAGAAGCTGAGAATAAAGGAATTAGAAAAGGCTCCGAGAATTAGAGAGAGGGGAGAGAAGAGACCTTTGAGGATGATGAATGAAAGAGAGAGAGAGTGTGTGAAAAAAAGCAAAAGAGAGAGAGAGAGAGAGAGAGACGCCTTTCTTTAAAGCATTTTTTGAGATTTGACTTAATTTGCTCAGATGAAATAAAAGCATAGACGTTACTGTTTTGTTACAGAGTATACGATCCGTTAGATTCACGTTTGCGTCATCTCCGCCGTCAAACACACATTCAGTGCCTTGAAAAAGATGAAATTTTCTTACACAACCTATCCTTACCAGTTACCTCTCTTTTTTTTTTCTTCCTTCGGTTGTCGTGTAACCATTTCAAAATATTTTGTCTGTATCCTCAATTTACCAATGAACTATGCACGACAATCTATAAAAACCGATCTTGGTTTTTCCAAAAGATTTCAAATACTGTACTATATAATTCAGAAGTGAGAGTCATGTGATAATGTTTTTTTTTTTTTTTTTTGCTTAAAAGGATATCAGAATCTTACAAGTTACATGTAGTAGTATTTGCCAAATCGGACACGATTCTACAACAATTCGTTTTAACATTTCCAATACAGGCTAAAGGTGAAAAGCTTGGAATCTAAGCTAACAAGTGAGGCTCTCTTGATTCATCATCTGTATTGTTTGACCATAAGAATGTCGGAGCATAATCTTTGAGGCACTTGCTGCAGTTCTTTACCTTCTTGCCATGCCTGTCCTACGCATACACCCGGACCTATATGCCGTATGTAAATGACGACACTGTCGTTGAATGGATACGGATGGTTTGCTGCAAATAGAAAGACAAACGAAGCTATGGGTTTAGAGACACCTTTTCTATATGCTATTCTCAAACCTTGACATGTGTTTCTCAATTTACTCTACCTAAATGCTCAAAATTGCTCCAAGATGAATGATTTTTCAGTATAAACTTTTCGGTTTTGTAGAAGGTTTTGCAAAATAAATGCTCAGAGTTGTGAATCATTGTATAAAGTTGAACAAGTCTGCAAGGAACGTGGAAATGGCTAGCAATGAGTCTTACATGGTCGAGGAAAGCCTTGTGGGTAATCTTCAATATCAAGAAGCCCATCGCCGAATTTGCATGCTACATCGCAGGGTTCCTCTGTGGCCATTACTTCCATAGCCTCTGTGACCTCAAAGTATAGAGGACTAAGAGCATTGGCAAGGGTTGAAACGACCGGTCCACCTGCAGGATAACATTTCTTGAGATTAGTTTTTGTAAATAGTACAACAAATGTAATAGCATGACAATCACTTATTTTCATTCACCAACTGAGGAAAGATTTTTATTAAATTCTAAAGATGCCTACATATCATAAATGCAACGTTTGCTCGTGGAAAAAGGAACAAGTCACACATGTTCCAAAATCTATTAGGCAGCTGAGTAAAAAGCCTAAACAACAAAACCATATATTGAAAGTTGTCTATCTTGAAATCAACTTACTATATCAATTCCAGTGATATAAGCTCACATTTTCTCTTACATTGTTAGATAGAGTTCCACATTAACTTACATATGCCTTAAAAGTTGGGATTATACTCGCAGCAACTGGAAATGGAAAAGTGTTATTTATTTTGAGAGAAACACTAATTGAATCAAGACTCACCACAAACACGCCCATAGGTCTGTCCGTTGTTGGAGCGAAACACAGCCTACCAAGTAATATATAAACTATGTCAAGAAAGATAGCGCATGATAGATGCTGCCGAATGAAATAGATATGGAAGTGAAATCAGTCCGACTAACCATCTTGAAGAAATTTATCCATGATATGATTAGTGGACCTAAAAAATAAGAGAAGAATACATTAGAAGTTGTTTAAGAACATCAACATCAACATACATAACCACATGGATATAACATACAATTTCATTTATATATGTAGGGGCTCAGACCTAAAATGGATTACCCTGACTTGTTCGGCAGCTAAAGTATTCGAGTGAAGTTTCCGCATCTCCAGTAGAGAATAACCTGGAAGCAGTCATTTTGGCTAACTTTGGATTGTCGTAACGAGTGCTTGCTATTTCCCATGCTTTTGATATAAGCCTGCACACATACACTCTCATGAAGAAAATTATACATGCCAAAACATGAACTAAGTTTTCTTTCCATGTCAACTTCTTTGGCAAATAAATCCAATCTTTTCCAAGAGACATAACTAAACAACATGACATATAAAGCTAAATACTGATAAGAATTCAGTAAGAATGACCTCGGCTCTAATAATTGCAGCAAATGGTGGCGCCTCTCTTCAGGGATGTCTTCAATCTTTTTCCTGTACAATATCAACTCTATTAAACAGTCATCTTCTTATTTTATAATACGCCAGATGAAATCTAACAGCGAATTGCATGAACTAGTGGTAGTATAGTGCTTTGAGAGCAACCCCGAAACTATACTATATCTCTTCTTGGATAAATTAATACCCTCCAAGAAAAGATCCTATTTAGTAGAGCAAACTCGCGCAGCCAAGTTAGGAGGAACAGTAAAACTGAGACTGCAACATTTGCCTCACAAAATTCAACTAAACAAAACATGCAAGCCTATAAAATGCTGGAACTCAATCAACCGAAAGCAGACTAACCATAGATAAGCAGCCGGGTTATATGAAGCAGGGTCCAACGGAATCAACTCCTTGGGAGGATCAAGAAACGTCACAACATCAGATTCATCAACATAAACCCTTTTACCAGTAGGAAGAGTTTCATAAGGCTTTTCATCCCATGGAGATTCATATCCTCTCCCTCCATGAACAGCCAGAACCACACCACGATACAACCCTGTAAAAACCCAAAATATATCACACAAATCTCTCTCTCTTTAGAAACCCAACAAGACTCAGCAACATAAAATCACAAGAAATAACTGAACTTTCATCTTCTAACATCATTACTAAACAACAGTCACCTCAATTTGATATCGACCAAGTTAACTAGAACTGTGTACAGGACAAAGCTTCCCCAGAAGAAAAAAAAATCATTAAATGAAAGAGAAGAAGAGCTTAAGCTCACTGTTCGAGAGAGGAAACGCAAGCTGCGGCTTTCCCTTCCGGCTAATTGAGCCGTCAACCGCCGGAGTCAGTACCGGAGTCCGTATAAGCCAACTTTCCCGTACCGCCCCTATCTTCATCTCCGGCCAAACGAATCTTTTTTGCAAATAATTTTTTTAAAAAGAAATTTTGATAAACGATATATTTATTTCACAAACACGGTTACAACTAAAGGGCCGTCATAATTGGGCCTTAGGTAGGCCCATATTTTACATTATTTGGCCCGAGTTATACATTACGAGTTAGCTAACAATCCCACGGTTCCAGCAGAGAAACTTCTTTGAGAGGAGCAACTTCTTTCAAGATACTTGACATCTTCCAACAGTTTCACCGCATCTCTCATCGTTGGTCTCATTCCCGGATCTTTATCAGTACAGCTCAGTGCCAGTTCCATCACTTGACTCACCTGTTCCCTAAGATTCGAATCCAGAAGCTCGTCCACAAGAGTAGGATCGACGATTGTTGTCACCATATCTTCCACATTGTTGTCCTTGCTGCTGCTCAACACTGATCTGACCCAGCTTACTATATCTGTGCTGTCCGGGAAGGATTTGTCCACCGCTTTCTTCTTTGTTACCATCTCGAGCAACACAACTCCGTAACTGTAAACATCTGATTCTCTTCCCCTCACGGTTTTGTATGCGTTTTCTGCACCAGTTTCATTTGGTGGATTTAGCCAATGAAGAAACAGAGTATCTATACAACAAGCTTGCTATTTTAACTAACTCCTAACTGGTACCTTAAACACTAAACTAGTCTACTACTATTGTGTAAATGTGAAGATGCAATTACCTGGTGCAATGTACCCGGTGGTGCCTGTAACAGTGGCAGTTGAAACCGTTGAGTCATCAAGAAGGCGAGCCAAACCGAAATCCCCAATGTGAGGCTCCAAGTCTGAGTCCATGAGTATGTTTTCTGGTTTGATGTCACGGTGAACAATCGGGGGATGACAGTCATAGTGTAGATAGGACAGTCCGTGAGCGACACCAAGCGCTACGTTGAACCGTGCAGACCAATCTAGCCCATTATCTTTTGGACCAACGCCGTGGAGAACATCGTATAGGCTTCCTTTGGGCATGTATCTATACAACATCAAACCATCGTCTTTTCTAAGCCAAAACCCTTCTAACTTAATCAGATTCCTGTGCCTGACTTGACCAATGGTATCGATCTCTCTCATCATACTCTGGTTTGCGCGGATGTGAGATGCAAAGACGAGTCTCTTCACAGCGTAGACCTTTCCTGAGCCTAAAGAAGCTCTGTATACAACTCCGTGAGCTCCTCTTCCAATGATGTACTTTTCATTAAGGTTGTCAGTTGCTGCAAGAACTTTGTTAAGCAACAAAGATGGGCCTTCCTCCTGGGTGAAGACATAAGCATCTTTCTCTTTCTCTGGTCTTCCTTTGCGACGGCGTAGGCAAATGAAAACAAGGGCAAGAACCAAAACCAAGACAAGTAAAGAGGATATGACCGCTATAAGTGCAATCTTCCAGGTGCTGAGGCCACTTTTACCCTTGCAGTAATTCAACCCGCTGTGGCTATTGTTGCTACCAGAGAAGGAATGTGGAATGCAGAGTTTGGGATTTCCTGAAAACATCGACAGGTCAGAGATCAACTCTTTCTTCAAGTTTACCGGTATTGAACCATTGAACTGATTGTTCGAGACATCAACACGCAGCAATGATTCAAGATTCTCAAGAACCGACAGAGAGCCTGTCAACTTGTTGTTGGATATGTTGAGTCTTGTTAGTCTGTCAAGATCCCCCAACTTGGAAGGAATATCACCTGTCAACCCGTTTCCGCTAAGGTCCAAATCATAAGTCAGAACCTCTATCGACCCAAGAGACGAAGGAATCTCACCACCAAAAGCATTTCGAGCAATCTGCAGGGTTGACAGCTTTCTAAGCTCAGGAAAGAACTGTGGAATACCTCCTGAAAACCGGTTATCGTTGAGAACCAAAGTCGCTAAGCCTTTCCAGTTACTAAACTCTGAAGGAATTGAACCGTTTAATGAGTTGTAGCCAACATCAAAACGCTCAAAATTCACACACTTAGACAGCTGAGCTGGTAAAGGGCCTTCAAGAAGATTACGTGAAAGATTCAAATAGCCAAGGCTTTGTAGATTCCCAAGTTGTGAAGGTATCTGTCCTCTGAGTTTGTTTCGAGACAGGTTGATGCTCGAGAGATTCCTACAGCTTCCGAAGCTCCCCGGGATTGGTCCTTCAAAGTTGTTGCTGTTGAAATCAAGAAATTGAAGGCTATGTTCCTGAGAAAACTCAGGAAGATGACCTGAAAGGTTGTTTTCTCTAAGGATGAATCTCGTGATGGTCTTACAGTTACCAATAGAAGTTGGTATTGTACCGTGAAGCTGATTAGTACCCAAATTGAGAATACTCAACTTCCTTCCATGGCATAGATTCGGCGGTATCTCTCCTGTAAGTTTGTTATCAATAAAGTCAATCTCTTCTAAGCTGCTGTTCACACCTAAACCATGCGGTATTGGTCCATAAAAGCTGTTGTTGAAGAGCGTAGCAATCTTTAAACGCTTCATCTGAGCCATTTCCACAGGTAGTTCTCCAGTGAGATTGTTTTGATAAACCAGCAACTGTGCAAGACTCTGACTCTTCCATATCTCCATAGGAATCTCACCCGAGAACTGGTTTTCGAAAAGCTCTAAACTTTCTAGCTTCTTCAGCTTCCCCAATGTACTAGGTATCTCCCCTCCAAGCTGGTTGTTGTTCAGCTTCAACAAGTTCAAGCTACTACAGTTCCCAAGCTCCGTGGGGATACTCCCAGAGAGACGATTCTCTGAAAGGTTTATATCTGTAAGCTTGTTTAACAAACCCAATGAAGGAGGGATTGTACCTGACAAGTTACCATCCACAATGACTAGAGCGTCAAGGTTACTGCAATTGCCCAATTCAGGAGGGACACCACCTTCGAATTTATTGTAGGACAAATCTAAAGTCAACAGATTCTTGCAGTTTGGTGAGCCTAAACGTAACTGCCCTCCTAAACTGTTGTTACCAACAAACAGATCAGTGAGATTCCCCAAAAGATTAAGACTTTCAGGTAACGAACCAACTAACTTGTTCCTGTGCAGATACAAAATCTGTAAACTACTGCAGTTCCCAATCGAGTCAGGGATGTTACCAGATAACTGATTCTCAAACATGCGCAGATCCACAATCTCCTTAGCTTCACCAATACTTTGAGGAATCGGACCTGTTAGATTGTTGTACTCCATATTTAGAGTCTGCAAGTTGGGAATTCGAAACAAGGATTCAGGCAACTCACCATTGAGAAAGTTTGAGTAAAGATAAAGCTCCTCCAAGCTCTTCAAGCTACCTAGAGTATCTGGGATCTCACCGGAGAAACTGTTTTCAGACAAATCTAAAGTAACGAGATTGGTACAGTTTCCTAGAGAGGAAGGTATAGTTCCAGAGAAATTGTTACTACTCAGATCCAAAGTCTGCAAGCTTTTGAGCTCTCCAATTTCAGGACCCAACTGACCTGAAACCCTAGAATGAGTGAAGTTGAGAGACGCGACATTCTTAGAATCGTCACAGGTGATACCAAACCAGTTACATGGAGTGGCTTCAGATGCGTTCACCTTCCATGTCGAAGTTACTTCAGTTGGAACTTTGTCTAAATGCTTCAGAAGCGAGAGTAGAGTTAACCCATCTGAGTTTAAACAAGAAACTAAACGGATCGAGAGAAAGAAACAGAAAAGAAGTAGAAGTTTGAAAAACCCAACAAGATTCTTCATTTTCTGAGATTATCAAAAGTCAAGAAACATGCCACTGGCCTCTGTTATCAAATCAAGATTGGAATTTGTAGCTCCAAAGCCCTCAGCTGAATAGAAGCTTTTTGCATGAGAGAGAGAGAAGGGGGAAAAGGACAAGACTTGGTTGATGGGTAATTGGGTATTACTTAACTGATGATTCTTGCCGTTTTTTATGACGAGACAAGATTTTGTTTTTGGTCTTTTATGAACGAACCAACAACAAACGAGTGTGTGAGATAGACCGAGAGAGAAACCTTAACCTCCTTCCTTCAACGCGTTTTCTCTTTTGCACGCCGTTTCTCATTCAGTCTTCTTTCTTTCCGTTTTCAGACACACGTGTTTTTATAGAAGTCATCTCTGTTTCTTTTTGATTCCTAGTGTGAAAGGTGAATCTTTTCAATATACTACAACGATGTCGTTTTACGAGTTTATCCCAAAAGAGTAAGAAGAAACTGTTAAACACATCAATTAACGAAGTTAAAAAAAGCATTTTCATTTAAATAATCGGACTCTTTGGTTGGTTGAATAGTCAATTTGTGGGAGTTGGGTAGGTTTTGGGTCCATTATTAAATTCAGTACCAAGAACGCATTACCAAAGTACCAACCAATAAAATAATTGATTGCAAACGTTAACAACACAGTCCACTATCTAAATTTTAAATTTGATATCAATATATCTTACGTGTATTGGTGTATAACAATCTTTTTCGATACTATTTGATAAGAACAGCTTAGGTCTGAACAAAATTGACTTTCAAATCATGACTAAGGTAAGCTTCCGAGAAAAATATATAGAATAAGAGAATTTTGATTCCACGTTATAGAATTTTAAATTCGCATGTCGTAGATGAATTTGGATCTAATCAACCGACACTGTTTTATGAATATCTCACTAACTAACATGCAGTATATCTATTTTTATATTGAAATAAAACATATAAAAATGAGTTGGTAGTGAAGATGTTATTATTAATATAATGTCACTGGATAATTAAATTATTAACTGAAAACGCATGTGAGAAAGTCTGATTTTGGTCTAGCAAACGTTACGATATAAATAAATGGTTGTTTTCTTTTCACTAACACTAAGGGTGGCGATCCGGCGGAACGAACCCTGAAAAGCGGTTTCCGGAGAGAACCAAAGTGGTCAACTCTTTCCAGTTACTAAACTTTGAAGGAACCGAGCCGCTTAATAAGTTAAACCCAAGATTCAGGTGACAGTATTACCCGCGAGCTTGTTTCGATACAGATTGATGGTCGTGAGCTTCCTACAGCTTCCGAGGCTACGGGGGATTGGTCCTTGGAAGCTGTTGCTGTTGAGATCGAGAAATGAAAGATCATGATTCTGAGAAAAGTCAGAAAGAAGACCTGAGAGATTGTTTTCTCTGAGGATGGAATCTGTTTAGTGTCTTACACTGACTAACAGATGTTGGTATGTTACCGTGAAGCTGATTAGATCCTACGTTAAACACTGTCAACATCTTTCCATGACTGAGGTTTGGTGGTATTTCTCCTGTAAGATTGTTACCAATGAAATCTATAATCTCTAGCTTGCTTTTCAGACCTAAACCAGGTGGTATCACGCCATGATAACTGTTGTTGAAGAGCGTAACGATCTTGAGATTCTTGAGCTCGGTTATTTCTGTTGGTATTTGTCCTGTGAGATTGTTTAGATAGACTAGTAACCGCGTAAGACTCTGAATCTTCCATATCTAAATGGGAATCTCACTCGAAAACCGCTTTTCGAAAAGCTCCAGGCTTTCTAACTTCTTTAGCTTACCTATTGCACTCGGAATTCTGCCTCCGAGTTGGTTGTTATTGAGCTTTAACGTGCTTAAGTTGGTGCAGTTTCCGAGCTCCGCAGGGATACTCTCAGAGAGACGATTATATCTCGGAAAGGTTAAGAAGTGTGAGATTCTTTAACATACCCAACGTTGGAGGGATTTTACCTGACAAATTGCTTTTCACAATGACTAAAGCGTCAAGGCTACTGCACTTTCTCAGTTCAGGAGGAACACTGCCTTCGAATTGATTGTATGACAGATGTCACAGATCCAAAGTCACCAGATTCCTGCATTTGGTTGAGCCAAACTGAACTGTTCCTCGTAGGCTGCTCAGTTTGCAACAAACAGGTCAGTGAGATTCTCCAGAAGATTCAGACTTGCAGCCAATGAACCAACTAACTTATTCTTAGATGACCGTTGGAAATTAGATGATCTTTAGTATTCTAGCCTAAATTGTAACTATTCCTAAAATAGTTTCTCTTCGCAATTTCCTATGATGTTATTTTTAGTTTCATTTTACTAATTAATGAGAAAAAAAAAATTAATTTATTTATCTCTCATGAGACAATATATTATCAGTTATCAACATAATAAACATCTTTTGACGTTTTACATCGATCACATATATGGTTCGTTTTAATGCATTTCAGTTTATGAAAATCTTATATAATAAGAGAAAGTTTTTCCTAACTTTGGCTAACAATGTGACATTTGGCACTCTATTTTTGTGATACATGCCATTCTCATTAATTTTAAATTTGATATTCTATTTTTTCATTTGACTTTATTTTATTTGTATCTTATGTGGTTAAAAAAAAATATTGTTGTATAGTTTGCTTTTTGAATATTTTCCAACATTGTTACAAAAATATAATCTTTACTTTTTTTAGTTTTAGCATCTAATATATTTCATAATGAAATCATACACCATAGAACCTAAAAAAAATATTGATCAACCCAACTAAAAAATGTAAACAAATTGAAACCAAATAAGAATAGAAAATGGTTTCATACTTTTAAAGTAAAAACTGAAACCAAATTAATTTATGATAGACTAATTTAAAAATATAAAAGATTTTCTAATATATATATATATATATATCATATTATACCCAATAATCATATTTAATGTATTAAAGACACAACTCAAATTTGTATTTAATAGTATTCTATAAGTTACAGTTTGACTGTCTTTAAAACATATGTACTAAAAACAATGGTATCATAACATAATTGTTTTATCTCCTCCATGAAATTAAAAAAACAATAGTTTCAAAATTAATTTATTTCTAATTATACTATTTATTAAAATGATTAGAAATAGAGACTATTTATAGAAGAAAAAACATATTTATAATAAATTTGACACACTTTTATTTTCATGAATTTTATAAAAAGTTAGTTAGACTTAGGGTATAAGATATTTGTTTTGAGATATCGTTGCAATAAATTATTTTAAAATTGACTTATCATATTATAAAATTATTTGTTGTTAACTATTACTTTTATATATGAAAATAAAATTAATATATAAGAGATCAGAGTTTATCTACCAAAGTAAGGTCTTACACATTTTTCTAATAATACTTGTCAGTTTTTTTTCCAAAAAAAAAAAACCAAACTAGAAATAAATTAATTTATCTTAATTATTTAACGAACATACAAAATTTAATTACCTTTGTTGTAACTAATTGTCTTATTACTATAAAATGGTTTCATACATTTCAAAGTAAAAACTGAAACCAAATTAATTTATGATAGACTAATTTAAAATATAAAAGATTTTCTAATATATAAAAAACTCACATTATATTCAATAATCATATATATTGTATTAAAGACACAACTAAATTTTGTATTTAATAGTAATTTATAAGTTACAGTTTGATTGTCTTTAAAACATATGTACTTAAAAAAACATAATGGTATCATAACATAATTGCTTTATCACCCTATGATATAACATAAAACAATAAGTTCAAAAATAAATTTATTGTTAATTATACTATTTATATTAAAATGATTAGAAATAGAAACAATATATAGAAAATAAAAAATATATATTAAATTTCACACACTTTTCTTTTCATGATTTTTTAATAAAAACTGGTTAAAATTATAGTATAAGATATTTGTTTGTGATATCGTTTTAATAAATTATTTTAAAATTGACTTATCATATGTAAAAACTATTTTTTGTTAACTATTACTTTTAGATGATGACAATAAAATTAATATATAGGACGACATAAAATTATCTATCAAAATAATTAAGACAGATCTTACATTTTCCTTTTTAGACTACTTATTAGTTTTTTATTTTCCAAAAAAGAAAAAAATATAAAAAATATAATTTATCTTAACTATTTAACGAAAATCTTATATAATATGAGAAGATTTTTTTTCAACTTTTGCTAAGGAGATGACACTTGGCTTACTATATTTCTGACACATGTATTTTTTTCAACTTTTGTATAGTTTGGACCTTATCTACAGGTCCATAAAACCAAAAAAAAAAAAACTATCAACATTTCATTCCTCACTTCTTTAATCAGAAACCATATGCAGCCTCCAAGAATCTAGAACCACCTTATATCAGTGTGTGGTTGGTTTCATCTCGGAACTAAACCAACATTAAATTAATTTTATAGGTTTGAATTCTTGGGTTTAATTTCTGTGTTTGAATCTTATATAATTTTCGCAGACACAAGCGGAATCAAATTTAAGTAAGATGGTGGGATGGTGTTATTTAAGTAAATTAGTTTATCAAAAATTTGTTAATGTAAAATTAAATTTTTGAGCTTATTTTCTGGAAAATTAAGTAATTTTGTGAGATGTTTTTAATCTAATTCTATAATTATTTTGTTCAATTCACACTTATTATTTCAAACATCATGGTATTTTTAAATTACATAAAATTTATAAGTTTTCATGTTAGGAATTTCATAATAGATTATGAACATAATCAGTTATGTTTTGATTTGAGATGATACCATCATTTTATGCATTGCCTTATATCTACCCACTATTTTCCTCAATTTTCATTTTTGTTTATATTACTTCTCATTTTTGACTTTATTATTTTGAAACACTTGCGAATTTATGATCATTAATTTGATTTCAATTCCTTCTCTCTCTTAAAGGCTCAAACATTCTATAAAATTTAGTTTTCTAAAAACAACCTATTACCATACAAACACATTCTCTTTTAGACTACTGTGAAAACTACAACATTTACATTCTATGCTATCATCGATTCAATCTCCAGCAAACAACAAAACACCAGTAACAATAGTATCGTTGTTGAGATCATCCGTTTTTGGGAAGTTCCTAACTTTAGAAAAAATATTATCTTACTAAGTCTTGAGTATTTTTTTTCCAAAAATGTCAATTATTTTTACGTTGTTCATCTTTTGATGATTTATGCAATCATTTTAAAACATTTATAAAAGAAAATAAATAATTATAGGTGTATTTAATTTTAAAAGAATTTTAATATATAATGATGTTGGGTGTCAGATTCTCAGAGAAAGAGTTAAAAATAAACCTTATTATATTATATCATCTAATAATAAAGTAAAGTTTTTTTTGGCAAGCTCCATAATATTGTCATTTGATGACGTCTTCTTTCACAAGTGTCATTTTGTTTCTTTAAAATTTTTAGTATAACAAATTTATTCAACTGAATTTAAATAATAATATTTTCTATTAACAAATAATTTGATGATTAAATAGTTTAAGGATATAAGATTATAATATATATACATTTGGTTGTATAGGATAATGTCGAGTAATAATTGGCTGTTTTATTTCCACATTATAATATAAATAATTCACATGATCTTGATATTACATTCTTTCATTTTTAATCCATTTAAAATAAACTAAAGTATATTTTAATATATAATTTCTAAATAACTAAAAGAGAATTGAATATATTTTTTGTGATGAAGAGATAACTGTATATATTTCTGTTTAAAGAGAGAAGTGAATATATATTTAATTTCATGATTTGATTAGTTAATATGCCCTTTCATAGATCTATATTTATAATATATAACTCTTGAATATATACTTAAAAAATAGACAATTTTAGTTATTAATTCACAATAATGTATTTTTATAACCCGACACATTTTTTATTATCTTTTCTCTTCCATCTCATCAATCCCATATTTTGTACTAACTCTCATGTTTGTAACTTTCATAATATTTATAGTAATGCAATGAATGATTAATAATAACATTTAGAAATATTACATATATAAGAAAATATATTAATATGTAATGACTGTATATCTATAACTCTCACATAGTTTAGTTTATATGACTCCTATAACAATGAAATATTCCCTCTGTTTTAATTTAGTTGTCGTTTTAGATTTTCAATGAAAATATTTGGTGAATATTCCAGTTTTATCCGTTCTGTTTTAAAGTTCTGACCAATGAAATATTTATAAAATATATTAATAAAGGATAAAACAGATAATTTAATAATTTATTATTTGTGTGAGAAAACCTTAAACGACAAGTAAAAAACCGGAGGAAGTATAAATTATATTTACCTAATAGATAGAAATTGATATAAAAATTAGTGTGTTTATTATCCAACTAAATAATAAATTTTCCATATGCTCTTAACTACAATTTTTCTTATAAATAGAAAGATACATATTTTACTAACCCTCATATCTCAAATATCACATAATATTTTTTTTTACTTAATATTTTTTTAACTAACAATCTCCAAAATCATAAAAAAATATATATTCAATAACAATGTAAACTAAATCCGTGCGTAGCACGGAATGACTACTAGTATGTAATAAGTCGAAGAAAAAAAAAAGCAAAGCGTAATCATGGTTAGAAAATTTGGCTTCATTCAAAGCTTCCTTAGTAAATTAACTATTTGTATTTGAATGAATACAAAAGTACACAAATAAGTAGATTAATTTACACTAAAACGTAACCATGCTGAGATTTGTTTACAGAGCAGTTGGTTTCATACTTTCACTAATTAGAAACTAAAACTCTTTTGGGTGATCGTAATTATGAAGAAGTCGCCCTCCACTACATTTCGAATTAGAAACATTCATTTAGGAATTAGGACACGTGTTGTATGATCAACTAGCAGTAGATGACAATATATATGTTTTGTTACTGACTATTCTCGCTTAGTGAAGATTAGCAATTAATACATTAATTACGGTTGAAGAAATTCGCAAGGAGTAAATAATTATTTATTTCTATTCTATCTCGCTTTAACTCGTAATTGCCGCCAGCTCCTTTGGCGTATGAAAGTGAAGTGACACATCTGTTTCCATCTATCTTACACGTTTTAGTAGCTTGGTTCTTCGAATACAATTAACGAGTTCAGATTTTCTTTTTTAAAAGGTTTTCACTTTAAAAAAGTTTATTAGTAGTTTGGTTTCCACGTATACGTATACAAACTTACTTGCCAATTCTTTTAATTTTTTTTTTTTATTTTTTTTTTCATAAATGCATGAGAAATTCACACCCAAAAGTTGAATAGCTCTGTTTTATGAAGGGGCTCTCAAGCTTAAAGTTATATTAGAACAAATAAAGAGTAACACGACAATAGAATTATTATTTAGAAACATAGTTATAAAATATCTGAACTGAACGAATATTATTATTTTAGCATAAGCAAAGGTCAACACGAGAATAGGTATGAAAACGAACAATCCCAATAAGACCTATAACTAGAGGCACACCATTATTATTTATTTATTTAGCATACGTAAAGAAATTAACGACAATAGGACTTTGAGAGAGTGAACAACCAACGAGTCTTTGATCATAATCAGCGGACCAATTCTTGTTCTTCACATAAGGTAAAGGGTACGTGATCCAAGAAGGTCCGAACAGTTTCACTTTTGCCACCAACCACTCCTTGAATCTCAAACTCTCTGAAACTTTCTGTCTCTGTATTGTAATACAACACACAGTAGTCATGGCCGCCATGTTTGGAATTTTGTGCAAAAACAAGTTCGTTTTCTCCAATGGTACCTTGGAAATAAAATACCTTCTCTCCAACAGTTTCTTCCCAATGAAGAATCTTTATGAAGATTCTCTCCCATTGTTGTGTACTTTCATCCCAAACAATTATATGAATAACTTTAGTCCCATTCGGCTCATCATTCACATCATAATCAGGATATCTAATGATGTCAAAGTCAAAGTCATCCACTAAGGCAATTTTCTCTTTGTAAAACACTAATCTCCAAAGTGTATAATTGGAATCATTATCAGGATATCTAATGACGGCAAACTTTTCAGACCCCACATTGAAGCTCATGAGCACAAATTCGTCACTATTGGACTGAGCTTCATCGGGTTGAGCTCCATAGTACAAAACCCCTCCTTTACATATTCCTTCACCAAGTAGCACTGTATCATGTTCATACAGACATTCGATCTCTCTCCAAGATTCTTCTTGACCGGACCCCACCGTCACGACTAGATATTTCCTAGTTGTGGGTAATGACGTAGATGTCGTGACACATAACACCTTGAATGCATTCGTAGCTTCATCGTATCCGAGAAAACTTGTTATGTAAGAATCTTCACGCGTTTGGATCTCCGGCAAAATATGAAACTTTTTCGTACCCGGTTTGCAAATCGCAAGCTTAGTTTTTAACCTAAGACAGATCAAACCTCGGATGGGTTGAGAAACATCATAGCTTGAATGTAGAGAAATACGCAACTGTTGTTGTCCAGACGACAACAATGGTTCCTCGTCTTGATAGACAGAGTGAAACAACACCTCAGTGTAAGGAGGGGTTGTATATATTTGCTCTTTATAAACAGTGTCAAACCACAACATCTCAGGTTCGGGTGGCTGTGATGTAGATCGTTGTACCATGAACATCATTCGAGGCCTTGTCATCGATCGGCTCAGGTAATCAACATTGAATTTTGTAGAGTGGATCATGGATGCCCACTTCTTCGAGACGAGGATGAACCTCACCAAGGACTTCAGAGGCAACCGTGACAGAATCTTCATTTGATGATCTTCAGAAAGTGACTCGAAATTTGATTTCTCCATTTTTGTTTTTTCTTTCTTTTGTATGTGTAATGATATTTTGTGTTCTGAGATATAGAAAAACTAAACACACATCCGTGGTATTTATAACAGAGTAGTTTCATAGTTTGTTACCAACGGTGTAACTTGTGAGTGTGGGTGATGATTACTTGTTGAGTCGAAAAAGCGCGTACATCTTTGTTTTACATATCATGAAATGGTTTACATCCCAAAAATAAACGAAAGTAGAATGTTTAGCTCCACACGTAAACAACTTACTAAAATTATTGGCCAATTATCATAGAGATTACTAGATACCATGTATGAAAAGTGACAAAATTGCTTTCATCTTACACGTTTTTATTAGTAATTTGGTTCTATTTCCAATACATTAATCACACGCTAAAATATTGATAACAAGTTAACATTTTCTAAAGATTTTCACTTTAATTCCGTTTTGTCTATTGAGAAGGATGATTACTAGACTAACAGAGAGATTTGGTGTAAGCCACACCAAGAGTGACTTGCAAGGTTTTCTTTCATCGTACTAATCTAATCGTCAATGCACAAAATAAATTCTGATATAAATTTAACTTCTTAGGGTTGTTCAACAAAAAAAAAAAAAAAATTTCTTAAAAATTTTCACTATTCACTTTAATTCTTTGTACACAATTTTTGAAAGAATTTTTTTTATCGCATAAAAAAGTTACTTGACAATTCTTTTAAATTTCTTTATTTTTTATTTAATGGGTTGCTCGTTGAGGATTGTTTGGTTTATATGTTAGGATTTAAAATTGAAAAAAATGACGTAATGTTATTTATTCTTAAGTATAATATTATATAGAGAATATTTGTTATATAAAAAGAGGATTCTATTATTATTGGTAAAAGAATTTCACAGAGAGTTGTCCAAAAAAAAAAAAATCACGGAGAATTACAAAGCTCAAGCAAACAGTAAACAAACAATGAACAAAAAGCAGAAGATAAAGATTGATCACAACAAAAAGCAATGTAACAATTGCAAATCCAAATATTTGGCTACACTTTGTTTTATGTTATACCACCAACCATTTTAGGTTCTCCAAACTCCAAAGCCTTGTCTAAGAGAAACTCTCTTTTTTTTTTTTTTTTTTTTTTTTTGCTAAGCATGTAAATATCATATAAATGAAATATAAGGTTTTACAAAATAGTTGCATCGCCTTAAACAAATGGCAACCTTGGCAAAAAAAATAAAACAAGGTTACAATAGGTTGGGAAAGAGTTGGGTGACAATCATAAGATCCATAGCGGTAGTAAGTGCTCGCATAACTTTCTGGTACCTCGGGAAGTGATGATGTCCCTGACTTCATGGTCTAAGAGAAACTCATGTGACCGCCCGGTTTATTATTGAGGCTGAGGTCGTGAGTCATAGTCCTGATAGTGCGACTTTAGATGGTTGATGGTTCGGTCTTAAAAAATCGTTATTTGAGAGGAAGAGGTCGGTGGCTGCTACTACTCTCTTAGCATTTACAAGATAGAATTATAAAAATTTTTGAATACATACCTTAAACTTAATATGAAATTTGAAATATATACTAAATTTTTTAATCCTTTGAAATGTACCTTATGTATTGAACTAAATGACTATTTTGCCTTCAATTAAAAATTAATTAAAACTAAATACAATACAATATAAATTAATTCCATTGAAAAAAAATTTAAAAACATTGTGTAAACTAGATATTCAGAATTTTTCTAAAAAGTTTTTTTAAAATGATGAATTAATTTATTATATATAATATTAATCAATAACTAAAAGATTAAATTAAGATAAAAAATAAAATGTGACCTTAATTTATAATTTATAATTAATTAAACATTAAAAAAATAAACACAAAAAATTTAAAAATCAATATTTATACATTAGATATTGAAAAAATTTAGATAATGATAAACTAGTTTATTATGGAAAATATTAATCAATAAAGAAAATTAACATTCAGATTAAAAACAAAAGAGGTGGTTTTATAAAACATAAAAAATAGAAAAAGACAAAATCACAGTTTAGACAAAATCATTATTATATAAAGACTAAAATAAAATTAATTAGAATTATTTTTTTCCATTTATGTTTAGTAAATGTTTTAGATAATATTAGTTTAAATAAATATCAAATTCACTGATAATTCTTCAATTTTATCATTTAATAAAAAAGTTTTGAAAAATAATTAGTTATTTTAATTTATTTTGAAATTCCAAAATATTTAAGTTTAATAAAATAGGAAAAAATTGTGAGCTTTTAGAAAATAAATCAACAGTTCAAAAAAATCGACAATGTAACAAATCGATTAATAAAAAAATAAATCAACTTTTTAATATAAGTCAACAAAGAAAAAACATGAATCAGCAGGAGTAAAATATAAGTCGACAGTTCAAAAAGTCAATCATATTAATAAGTCAACTTAAAATGAAATAAATCTACTAAGACCAAACAAATCGACGGGAAAAAAATAAAATTCAACAAAAAAGCAAATAAGTCAACATCATCAAAAGTCGACGATGTAAAAAAAATGAAACAAAAAAATAGTCGACAATTTTAAAATAAATCGATGGAAAAAGAAATAAGTCGACAGAAATTAAACTTAAGTCAACCTTTCAAAATATCGACTTTATTAATAAATCAATGTAGAATGTAATAAGTTAACAATAAATAGAAAAATCAATAGAAAACAAATATAAATCGATGAGCAAAAAAATAAGTCAACTATTAAAAAAATCGACTATGTTATAAATCCACTAGTCATAAAATAAGTCAATTGTTTTAATATAAGTCGATGACAAAAATGATTAAGTCAACAGAAGTAAAAAACAAATCGATTGTTCAAAAATTCGACATTATAAATAAATCAATATTGATTAAAATATGTCTAAAACATTAGTATATATATATATATATATTATAAATTGTATAATCTTTAATTAATTATTTTTAAATATATTGAAATCTAAATAATATCAACAAAAATATTTAAATTCTTTTTTATTCAAAATTTTAAGATCAAAAATTGATTCATGTAATTGTCATTTAAAATACAGTAAATACGTTTTTATTATAATTTTTATTTATTAAATAAATTATTCCGAATTTTAAAAATTGTAAAAGTAATAAATTTTTAAAGTTTTTCAAAATAAATTAAGTTTTTATTTAATTGTTAAAATTATTTAATAATAAGAGTATTTCTGTCAATTTTCATTTCAAAATGTGTAGTTTTCAAATAACATAATATTAAGTGTAATTTTCAATTTTTTTAAAAAATTTAGTATATTCTTAAAAATGTCCCTAGAATTATAGCTAGAAATCTTGTGTTTTTTCTTTTAGCAACGTTTTGTTCTACAAATCAAAATGTCACTTTCGGTAGTTGAAAAGAATATTACACTATTATACAAAAGAACTTTTCCCTTTCTCTTTGCACTTATTAGGAAGCTTCAATTTTGTAATTATACTAGATATTCACCCGCGGTACACCGCGGGACTATATTTTTATTTATAAATAAATAATATAATTTATTTATTATATAATCTATATATGTAATTAATATCTTTTATATTTTCAAAATATTATATAGTTTGAATAAATTAATTATGGATTGTATAATTTCATGTAAATTTATTGCTTTATTATACAAGGAGAATATCCTTTTAATTTACTTGAGTCAACAAATATGGTGTTATGTGATTAGTTATTTTTGTTTACAATGTAGGATTAATAGTATTTTAAATTAAATATTTTTTTTTTATAATTATATGTTTATACTATAATTTGATTTTGTAATTTAGGTTGTTTAATCCATATATCGTTTTAACAACGTTGTATTTATAGTTATGTAATTCGATTAAAGTGGTGGAGTATTTTTTGTTTGTAAAGTTTTATTTATAACAATTATTTTTTCTAATATATTATGTATTAGAAAACACGTCTGTATAGTCGGGCTAATATTTTGGACTCCTGTCTTTTTGTACGAAAGGTCCATTTTTTTTTTTTTTTTTTTTTCTTTTCTCCACCGAGTGAAGCTGAAGCCTGAAGGTCTCCGTCAACAATTATGTATGTATTTTTTTTTTCCTTATCATCTTCCTCTTTCTGGTTTTGGTAAATCTGAGAAATCAAAACTATTAATCTGATATTTGAAGCTTTCATCTCCATAATTTCATATCGGTTTCATCACCAGAATTCAAGAACTGAGCAAATTATAGAATAGTTCCAGGTTAATTAATCTGTTCTCTCTGTCGTTTTTGTAAAAAATTGTTTGCGAATATTTTGTTTGGTATCACATGTCAATAAGATTGGTTGTTAATCAGTTATAGATCATCAAATTTTGAAACTTTCTAGGTGAGGTTTGCCGCCATCGAGGATTCAGCTAATATAATGTGTTCTAGGAAAATTAATTTGTTATTTTATATCATAAAAATATTTATTTGTTTCCGATCAAGGTTTGGGTTTCCCATGTCATATCATATTGATTGTTTATAAGAATGTAATTCATCAAATATGGAAACAGTTTGGGAATGGATTGCGTCGCACACTAAAGTTATCAGCTATGGACGTCATTTGAAGATTGAGCTAATATGATGTGAAGCAAATATTCAATCTGTATGTTCTCTATACTTGAATAATACACCCTTGAGAAAGATAAGTACAATTACGGTTTATAGATATCTTTCACTAAATTGAGCTGTATTCATAATGTTAATGAATAATGGTTTACTTTGTATTAATTTGTTCTTTCTGTTGTTTTTTGTTTCTTTAGGTTGAAGTTCATACATGTAACAAAGTACTCTACCAGCACTTGGCGTCTATAATTTATTACAGATTCAGGTTAGTATCTATATATGCATTCAACAAACTTAGTTTTAGTGAGTGTGTTCACTGCATTGACTTTTACAAATTTAAGTGATTTGCAAAAAAATAAAATACTTGGCTCTCAAACACAATAAAATAAGTAGTGTTTAAACAGTCATGGTAAATGTAGTAAACTGAAAGTAGAAACTGTGTTTAGCCAAAACATGTGTAGATTACAATAAGGAAAATATAAATACATAGCATAGTCGTAACTACGGATTATGAGATGATGGAATCATGGGTTCCGATTGATTGGTCTTAGTGTGAAATGAGGCACCTGCATTTTAATAAAACATAGTTATTGAATGAAAGCTATTGATCTTATTGTTTCCAAACAATAAATGAAAGCTATTGATCTTATTGTTTCCAAACAATAAATGAAATATAATGTGGGTCAAAGTTACCTTTGTAGAGGTTGTTTACTCAGTATATGTTTTGGAACATTAGTTGTTTGCTTATGAATCTTCCCCTCTTTGTTTAGTATTAGTATTCTACAAAAGTAGCAGGGAAAGTGTTTACGGTTTCTTGTGAGTATTGTATTGGTTTAAAATTGCTTATGATAGTCGGGTTGGCAATGTTACATATTTATAGGACAATGATTAGGGCGAGTATATGAAATTCGTTTTAGGAGATAAAATTTCAGAGTTAGCGAATAATCAGGGATATTATAACTACAAATTTGCTTTGATAGAATATTTGTGAAATATGATATATTTTGGTTGTAAATGCTGTTTCTTTGTTTTGATTTTGAAGAATATTTGCGAATCAAGGAGATCAGAAATTTCGGCGCCTATCAGATAAAAAGAAAGTTTAATGTCTTGTGAAGTTTTACGAAAATGTATAAATTACAAATATTTTTTTAAATGGTAATTGTGTCATTGGCGATAGTTTAGGAAATCTGAATAGGGACGATATCGATGATATAAAATCCGAATTTGTTATGATTCTTCAGTAAATATTTATGTGAAATTTAATACAATATATTTATGTGCTTATGTTGTTTTGTTGGATATTTTTTTTTATAAAAATAGGTTTTGCAGTAAATATAATTTAATTAGTTTGCTGTTTATTTTTTACGATTCTATGCATAAAATTATCGCCTGCTTTCTAATTGCTGCTCGTTGTTAAGTAATTCAGTCTGCGTGAGGTTAGATATAGAAGAATGTTTATCTATGGATCTATAGTGACCTTTTATGAAGGATGTGTATGACCCAACCCTTTTCACCAAATTGTATCTGAATATATGTCCTTTCTCTGGTTTATGCAAGTAACTGTGACTTTACTTTAGATAATTGAACTGGTCACTCGACTGATGAACAAATTCTTTGGTGTTTTATTCTGTAACAAATTATGTAACATAATTAATTTCAATTGGTGGAGGCTTTTTGTAAGCCTAAAAGCAAAGTTACATAATAACTAAAGGAGGGAGGAAAAATATAGTGAGTGCACCAATCTGTTTTGACTTTTGAGCAAAGGTTGATCAATAGGGAGTGCGATAAACTTTGAGAGATCATGGTAATTGCAAAAAATAACAATGATCAAAACTCAAGAATCAACAAATATTTCGCAAATGTAACACTCTTTTCTTATTACTTCAAAAACAGTCGACCACAAATATCAATTGGCACTATCTCTTCCTCGGGTAGAAACCCATAGCTTGGTACGCATTGCGCATTGTAACATCCCCTAACTCTGTGGCTCTGTCCGCACCTTCTGACAATACTTTGTCCAAATACTCTGCTTCAGCTGTTATCTCCTGATAGCGGGTCTGACACGGAAACATATACAAAACCAAATATTTCATAACTTATGCATATGACATGCCCTTCTAACCATTTACTAATGGAAGCTGCAAAAACACCTCAAATTTTCTTTCTACGGTTTGATGAGACAAAATGGTACAAACTCAAAGGAAAACATTGGATTGGTTCAAGGTTTTGGCTTCACAGACCTGGATTGGACTAAGATGTTCGATCAAAGCATCTGCAAGGAGAGGCTTAAATGTATCCCAGCTCAAATCTTTGCATTCCTCCACTTCCTGCAACCAATTAAAAATGTGTTCACCGATTATCTCCGTAAGTAGCTATTGTGCCAAGGGAATAAATGACATGTGAAAACATCTCTGTAACGGAGTTCCTTAAGAGTAAATGACAGTATCTCCTTTTCCATACCTCTTTCGTCTTGCCCGAAAAATCTGATATACTGAGAGGAGAATGTTGCATTCAGGTCTCTCAGCATTGTCAAACTCAAGGCTGTTAGAACAGCAAGAAACACAAAGTTTTAATATAGATTTCTCAACTTTAACAATAAAAAAGAAACAAACTTTGCATTGCAAGAAAATTTTAAACGACATAACCATCACTCACCCTGCAAATGAGTCTGTCTTGCATCGTTTTATTTTGTCTGCAATCAACTACACAGTTTTCAAAAGGAGGGATGAGAAATAGATTTAGTAGCAGAAGAACACATACAACCAACATGATACAGAATTCAACAAAGAAAGCGATGTGTTCATTAAATATCACCAGGCAAGTATAATTTTATGAGCTCTAAGAACATATGGCACATGAATAATATGTTGTGAGTTGTATTGCATTGTAAATTGTTGCACCGGCTGTCACGAAGAAAAATTAAGAAAATTGGATGCCAGAACGTTCATGGAAATGCTGAACGGTGTACCATATTCATGCTCAATGAGAAACTGTTGTTACAAAAGAATTATAGACATCAGTGACTTCATTTTACTTACATCTTTTGAGTCAAGGAGATTGATCCAGGACTGATCAGAAGGTGCAGACTTGGACATCTACAAAATTACATGACAGTAAGACCTCAGCAACAAGTAGGAAATTCCTCTAAATTATTTGACTACAACAATAAGCAAAGCCCAAAAGTTGTATTGGTTCATATGATCCTCTGAAGTCGACAAAATCTATTCAGACCACTTAGGATGCAAATATCAGAACTCAGAAGTGTGTAAAACTGTAAACCCTTTAACTTATCTAGAAACAGGCTAGCTAGTGGTAAAAGTCTCTCATATGTTAAAGAATATGAAGAGTTAACCTCAATCTATTTTCAATAGGATTTATGAACTCTGTTCACCTTCTCCAAATTTTCATTTATTTTACCAATCGCGATGCAACTGCTGAATGCAGAAAGAAAAATAGATGACATGAAACCTTATAGTATCTGTGAATGAAAACATTCTACCTTGGAAAGACCATCAGTAAGAGACATTACACGGTCTCCAGCTTGTGGTATGAGTGGTTATGGTATCTACAAACAAGATAAATTTGAATATGATTCAAGAAGCTATTAAAGAAAGCATATACAAAAAATAAACATATGAAAGTATTATGTAAGGCTCTGTTACCTTGAGAGCTTTCTAGAGAGAAGATCAGCATCTTCCTGCATCATATCGCAAAAGAGACTAATGGAATCATGTTGTCTTTTTCTCTGACGAAGAAACTCGGATCTATGTCTCTTAGCCTGAATTATTATCAATCAAACACACCAAAAAAAAACAAAACGTAAGATAAAGAAAACAGAATTACAAATACAAGTTAACACAAAGACAAAAGCTTACTCTTTGAAATCTACAAAATACATAAAAGAAAGTTTTCTATATGCCTTGCTTGAACATACTTGGCCCATGACATCTAATGTGCGACCGGCTTTCAGATTTGCGAATGAAACAACACTGGAATCCATAATAATAAAAACAAATTTCAGAGAGTGAAGGAATTGTAAGATGAATGAAATTGGAGAAGATGGCATTATATAGGAATTCAAGTAACACCAATTGAAGGGAAAGTAATGGGACTTCAATTGAAAGAAAAAGCATTGAAGGAATGAATTAACGGTTTCAGAGGAAAACGAAACGATAGCGATGTAAGTCAGGAAGGCTGAAGAAGTGTGGCGATTGAAGTTGCACATCGGCGGATGGTGGAGTAGACATTCCTGCAGAAAGGATTTTATTTTTAGAACATAGTAAACGAATCATAATATATTGGACCATGAGAGAAAATTTTAAATGGGCTTTCGAAGACATAAGAAACAAATAATTATAAAATGGACTGTCTTGGAAAATATGGACTTATTACACAGATGGATATGCTGAGAGTAAAAGCCAACTTTATATATATAGATACCTTAGTCTTAATTATTTTTAATTGCATGAATAAAACTTATTTTTATGACTAAATTAGCATGACTTGAGTTGAAAGGTTTTGTTTTAATTACACATCTACTCATCTAACACGTTTTCCGTTTTCACTCTACTCATCTTACACGTTTTCCGTTTTCACTATAATTCTTTGTACACAATTAAAAGTAGTTGTTTTTATTATTGGTTAAACCGTTAAAGTATTAACAGAGTCGCACATTTCAAACAAAAGCAGAGGATGATATGATTGATTTGGTAGCGATAGAAAGGGATGCAGCCAACAGTAGAATTCAAATCGCCACTTGTCTGTTTAGTTTCCGCTTCTTCGAACACTAATCTTTTGTTTCATTTCAACCGCCATGAGATTAATCTTTTGTGAGGATTTTTGTATGTATATAACATTAGTCTGCCATTGAATTGAAGAAAGAATTATAAAAGCGGGTGGAACAGACACTATCATAATTGGACTGAGTTATATATAGAAAATATTTTCAAACTATCCTTTATCATTCCCATTAACATCTCCCAAACTCTCTCTACAACTTTGCACATATACAAGTTTAAATTTTCCCAATCTTGAGAGACAAACTTACCAAAAGTATGAATGACTTGGCATCGTTCAGTTACGCCAATTAGATGATGCCTCAAGCTCCACATCCTCTTCCCACCAAGTTGCCGACTGCAATACCATCAAGTTCCAACCAGTTTAAGCTTCTATGTGCACATGCAATAAACAGACAAACACAATCTAGACCAATACCTTGTATCCCCTGCGCAGGAACTCGAGTGAACTTCCTTTCTCTTCTTGTAGTCCCAGAACCTGTAACAGCTCTTCCTTCGTCTGTTTGTATCCACATCAATCAAAGCTTGTTACTTTTTTTCTGAGGGTTGGGTGAAAACGACTATATACAAAAGGTTAATTGCTTTAAGTGCACATACTTCACCCAGCGTGAAACGAGTAGGGCTTTCTGCAACACAGGCAAATGAACCATCGGTTTGCTTAAGCATCACCTGCCATGGTCCTGCATTAGATTTTTGCATATCAGATATGAACAGAGAAAACACTCTCTCAAGTTCAGGCCACTGGTATTGAGAATGGTTCTGATAGAGACTAGCATAGCATCACATCATGTTCAGTGATCAAGAAAGTCACAGTACATATAGGCACAGTTATATTATATCTGATCTTTAGTCCCGAAAAGACTAGTTTAGCATTTACCAGGATATTGTCGAAAAAGTGCTCCATTGTAGTTCAACACAAACGGTGCCACTGCCACTGTCTTAGCCAAGCAACACAAACAAAAATTATGCTGCTTACTTTATGCATGCAGCCAAGAAGGCTCTGCTGAGAAATTATCATCATAACTAGAAAGTACCTTAGAATACTCTCTGGTTCGGATATAAAAGACGGGAATAAATTGAGAAAGAAACCGGTAGTGCAGATCTTTAGGGGGAAAGCCAAGTAGCCCTAGGTCAGCACTGCACTAAAGTTCAGTTGTTACCAGAAGTGAGGAAACAGAGAGAGATAGAGTTACTAAAGAAAAAATCGAGGTCTCAATAGAGGTAATACCGCAAGGTATCTAGCTCAAGGTTAAACAGAAGAGCTGGGGTTGAACTTGCAAAGGTTTCCTGCAAGAAGAGACCAACAACATACAGATTGTGATTGACTAAGAAGGCACAAATAAAAATTCAAAAATGACTATAGCCAGTGAACGTAGCTGAACCAAGTTCCATGTTAACATAAGAAAAGATAGAAGGATTCCAAATTTCCAATACCACAAACTTCTCGATAAAAGAGAGTTCCCGAGTGCTGCAATTAATAAACATATAAAGGGTCGGTGGCTCCTTGGGCTCCCAAGAACCTGTAGGAACACATAATCCACATGACTAAATGAAATAATCCACCTGTTAACATAAGCAAAAATCCAAGTGAAAAGGGACGATATTAGATAAAAGGATTGTAGTGTTAGCTATACCTTCGTTATCATCTTCAAAATCAAAGTCCAGGGTACTCCTTATGGACCTGAAGAAATTTGTGACAGAAGTACCAGGTATATCATCTAGAGAACCGATACTTATGCCATCAACCTGATGAGAAACACACACAAAATGAAGCCGTTGTTAAGTACTCAAGCGTTCAATATCCTAACATATGCTATATACAGCAAACTGAAAGTTCTATATCTACCGAATCAAATGCCGCTTTGAAGCGTTGGGAAGCTCTACGCTTCTCAGGCTTGTCAGGAAAAACCTGAAACATGTTTGATATTCACATAAGGTCAGAAGAACAAAATAAGAAGAATTGAGTAATAAATAGAGTAATGAAGGAAATAAAATTTATACAATGCAAGCTCTTGTCTCTACTTTCTCCTGAAGTTTGCGAACAACAGTTATGGCCAACTGTATGTTAGCATCAATAAAGTCATCTGAAGAGCCCTACAACAACAATGTTTTACAAATCTAACACAGTTACAACAACAACAAATCACTATAAAAAACTAAGTGTCAATGGTAACAAGATAGAAAAAAAAATACACCTTGTAAGAAGAAATGCTACTGGGCAAAGGCCTACACATTAGAGCAAAAGACGCCATTATAACCACAAGCGATGAACACAAAAAAAATTGAACAATTGAGATAACAGTAAGAGAAGGAGTATTACGGGAAATCAATCTCCAAACGAGATTTTGAATCCTGGAGAGCGAAAGCGAGAGAATTGGCGGCGTCAGAGGCTAGAACCTCGTACGACTTGGGCTTATACAAGGGGACACCTCTCTTAGGATCGGAGTCAGAAGAAGTCGATGAGAGTGCGCCGCCACTGTTAGCTGTGGCTCCGCATCTGATTTTCCTGCTGGTTAGAAGAATCGAGGGAGAAGAGAAGAGCGCCGGTAACATCGCCATCGCCATTTTTGCTCTCTCTCTCTCTCTCTCTCTCTCTCTCTAGACGACGGTACGGTAGTGATAACACTGGCTACAGTCTAATCCGCACAACCTCATGACACGTGGCTAAATCTTGTTATCTTATCTTAACCGAATTGAACCGGAATTTGATTGGCAGAGTCATCAAACCGGTACTCTTAAACCATTCCTAACGGCCGTCAAAGTCAAAGATTACAATCTATTGACAACCGTTGATCTCAACTTGGGTTTAGTTATCATCGACGGCTATGAGTACTTGAAAGAGCTGAAGAAACACTATAACAGAACGCAATCGCGCCATTGGAGTCTTCTTCTTTTTTTTTTTAACAACTTCTTCTTCGACTCTGTTTCTCTCTCTCTCTCTCTATAACTGAGAAAGTTCTCACTTTCCCGAGAAAATTTAATTTTCTTTCTGCTCTCTGAGAAAAGAATCTTGTAACCGAAAGAGCGAGAATGATGAAACGGATTGATACTTCTCTTCTGTACACGGCGTTCGTTGTGCTTCTTCTTCTTGGAGTAGTTCCTCGATCTGATGCAAGGTCACGCTCTAGTCGACGTAAGTTTCCCAAGAAAATTTTCGATAGAATCTCGTTTTCATGCTTGAACCGTTGTAATCTTTAGAGACGATGATGTTTCTTTGATCCTCCCTGTATCGCTTTTGAGTAATTTGCAAGATACAGACGATGATCGATGATTTGGTTTTTTGAGATTCTTCTGTTTCATCGTTGTTTCTTACTGTTGTAATCTTCGTTTGCAGCGCCAAGTTTCATGCGATTCGTGTCGAACGCAACTGATTTTGCGTCGGAGGATTACTACGACTACATAATCGTCGGAGGAGGTACGGCGGGATGTCCACTTGCCGCCACACTTTCGCAATCTTTCAGGGTTCTTCTTCTAGAACGTGGTGGCGTTCCGTACAACAGACCTCACGTGATGTCGCACGATGGTTTCTTGACTACACTCACTGACGTCAACAACTTTGACTCGCCGGCTCAGTCCTTCGTCTCTGAGGAAGGAGTTCCTAACGCTAGAGGCCGTGTTCTTGGAGGAAGCAGTGCGATCAATGCTGGGTTCTATAGCCGTGCAGATAAGCAGTTCTTTGAGAATTCGGGTCTTACTTGGGATCTGACTAGTGTGAATCAGTCTTATGAGTGGGTTGAGAGAGCTATTGTGTTTAGACCACAGCTCAGGACTTGGCAGACTGCGATTAGGGATGCATTGCTTGAGGTTGGTGTGCATCCGTTTAATGGATTCACCTTGGAGCATAAAGTTGGGACTAAGATCGGAGGGTCTACGTTTGATCGTGCTGGGAGGAGACACAGCTCTGCAGATCTTCTCAGGTATGCAAGAAGTTCCAACATTAGAGTTGCAGTTTACGCAACTGTAGAGAGAGTACTGCTAGCTTCATCTCCAAGTGTCTCTGGCGCCAACGTATCTGCGATTGGAGTGGTTTACCGTGATCAGCTGGGACGTTACCATCATGCGATGATACGAGACAGAGGAGAGGTGATATTGTCCGCTGGTGCACTCGGTAGCCCACAGTTGCTTTTTCTTAGTGGGATTGGTCCAAGGAGTTATCTTTCGACTTGGGGGATCCCAGTGGCACTTGACCAGCCTCATGTGGGAGATTTTGTGTATGATAACCCGAGGAACGGTATATCCATTGTTCCTCCGGTTCCAATGGAGAGCTCACTGATTCAAGTGGTGGGTATTACTGAGGAAGGGGCTTTTCTGGAGGCTGCTTCCAATGTGATTCCGTTTGCCTCGCCTTTACATTCTGTGTTCATCAGAGCGCCAGCTTCTCCTTTGTACGTCCCTGTGACAACTATAATGGAGAAGATCCTAGGTCCAGTGTCTATTGGTCTACTAAGGCTGGCCTCAACGGATGTGAGGATAAACCCAGTGGTTAGATTCAACTACTTCAGTGATCCACAAGATCTAGAGAGATGTGTCAATGGGACTAGGAAGATTGGAGAAATACTCAGGAGCCGAGCTATGCAGGACTTTATGATCAGGGAATGGTTTGGGAACCGTAGATTCAGGTTTGTTGGAGCTCCATTGCCTGTGGACCAATCAAATGATCTAGTGATGGCAGATTTCTGCAGACGGACTGTGAGCACAATCTGGCACTACCATGGAGGCGCTGTTGTGGGGAAAGTAGTGGACTCTGATCTCAAAGTCATTGGTATTAATTCTCTTAGGCTTGTGGATGGATCAACCTTCAATATCTCTCCAGGGACTAATCCTCAGGCTACCTTGATGATGCTTGGAAGGTAGGAAGAAACTTATCAAGTGTATTACTCTTTGAAATTGTATCAGTTTTTTTGGTGAAACTAAAAGAAACTTCTATATGATAATTGCAGGTACATGGGGCTGAAGATGCTGAGGGAGAGAATGAGATAGAAATGATTCCCCAGCTAGGCTTCTTCTGGATTAGTTTGCTGATTCTTTTGCTCTTATGTTCACCTATAGCTCTCTATCACGTGTTACTACACTGAGTTTGTTCAGTCTTTCATTGGAATCCTCGCTTAATTCATGTAATAGAGTACAGTAGTTCATCTATATAGTCCATCTATACAACAGTATTGAAATGTACTCAGACTAGCCATTATAGTATAAAATCCAGCCTTCCTATGTCAGAGAGCAAAGGACATGTTTATATTACATATACACATACAGTATGTGACATACTAGAGGACATTTAAACCTTAGTAATATACTAATATATGAAAACAAGAGGCAATAATATTCTTCTAATTTTCTTTTTTTGGCACTATGATGAACACTTTTGGAATTTGTTCCATGTAAAAGTATCCTCTTGAAGTTTCCTGGAATCTCCTACTTCTTTATGTAAAGGAAGATAAGACAATCAAACGCATACCTCTCGTCCTCTTACATTGCTGTCCAGGAATCCAATACCTTCCCATGAAGCTTGACGTCTTTTTATATGCGTTGCTGCAAAAGGGAAACACTCAATTCTTGTTCTTTACAATCAACAACCTGTTTCAGTTCCAAAACGCTTCTTCTACAGCACATGCAGAACAAGTTTGGTTCTCATCTTATTGTAAAACTTTGGTTTTTTAGCATCGTCCCTTGCATCGTGTTTACAAAAGTAAGCTCTCAATTAAATAGCAGGAAGGAGTCATGGATCAACAACAACAAGGTGATAAGAATCTGACTGTGTTCGTCGGACCCTGGGGAGGAAATGGAGGAACTGCCTGGGATGACGGGATCTATCATGGTGTCCGTGAGATCAGACTTGTATATGATCATTGCATTGACTCCATCACAGTGATCTACGATAAGAATGGTAAACCTACAAGATCAGAGAAGCATGGAGGTGTGGGAGGCAACAAAACATCAGAGGTTTGTTCCTCTCTTATTCTCTGTTCTGTCTCTCTCAGATTTTGGTTTCTTTAAAATGAACTGAGTGTCTGCAGATAAAGCTGCAATACCCAGAGGAGTATCTGATTGGCATGAGTGGCTACTACTGTCCAGTGGTTAATAGTGGCACCCCTGTCATTAGATCAATGACATTGAAAAGCAATAAACAAGTTTATGGACCTTACGGAGTTGAACAAGGAACACCCTTCACTTTCTCAGTCAATGGAGGACGCATTGTTGGCATGAACGGTAGGAGCGGCTGGTACCTTGACTCCATCGGCTTCCATCTTTCACGTCCTAAATCAACCAAGATGGTCAACAAGCTGCGGAAGAAGATTCACTGGCTCACAAGGACAGTAGCATCATAAAGTCTATCACAGAGACCTGATCAGATACCATATCTGCATAGAATGTACTAGATAGACTCTACGAATAAAGATGCTGGATGTATCTTATAGTCCATAAGACCAAAAGTTACTGCCAAAGATACTCTCTTTAATGCACACAATTCAAAAGGAAAGCATATCATTGTAATGGTAAAAACTAAAAACACACGAAGGTTTTTTCATATTAAGTTATAAACAAAGCATATTCCAAAGTAAGCAATATACACAAATAAGCCCGTGTTTGCGGATAATAGCAGCAACAATTCGACAAGGATCGCGTGCAAAGTGGCAGATCGTCCAAGCACGGATGTCGTTTAGCGAACTTATCCTCTGGCTTTAAGCTCTGCAAGCCTCCTCGACAAATCATCCTCATCGACTTTCTCCTCAGTCTTAGTAGGAATGGCATGACCAGCAGGCTGAGGAAGTCCCACAGAGACTTCCAAACCATAATCATCTGCAACCTGCTGCATAAGGCTGTTGACTTCGCCTTCAGGAGTGGACAATGAAGTTGAACCAGCCATCGCATTCTCCATGAACTCAGCTTGAACCTCCATGTTCACAAACTGCTTCTCGAATGAATCCATCGTCTCAGACATCTTCTGTAGATTGCCTGTTGTAAGAAACATGGAAACAGAAACCAGATAAGAACAAAATTGTATACAACGCAATGAATACATTTCCCCAACAACTGAAACTAAAGGATTAATTTTATCACAGAAAGAACAAAAAAAAAGAACCCTTTCATGTATTTCCATAAGAACAAACCCTTCCTGTCTATTCAGAAGCATCCCTAAAGTTTACATTCCCTTATAAACCATGGTGATCCCTAACTAATGATCAGCAACACAACCACCGACAGAAACAATACTAAATCTATGAGCAGCATGAGAAAGGAGTCTTCTTTACAATATCAGATCATTCAAATTCAGCAAAAGACGATGGGAATACCTGTGGCAAGAGAAGACTCAAGGGATTTGACGATATTGGTCATGGATTTGGTGATGGTGGCCATCTTAGCCTGGGTATCGAGACGAGCAACAACAGCATCAAGACGAGAAGCGAGACGAAGATAGTTCATCTGCTCGCTACGCTTACGAATAGCGTTCTCAGCATAGATCCGAGCACCATCCATGTTACCCTTCTCAATCGCCTTCTTCACCTTCAATTTCTCAGCTTTCTCCTCCTTCTCACACTTCCTCGATTGCCTTTGCAGAGACTTGGACGTGAATTTCAAATCGAATATCTGATTCATCAACTTATCTGTGTTACCCATGTTTTGAATTCGATTCCTCTATAGATCTCCCTCCTGTAGAAATTATCAAAAAAAGATAGAGACTTTAGGGTTTTCTCTGTATCTGGGAAAAATATCTTGACGCGTTTGGTAATGTTTTGAAGAGAGATTGAAGAAGAGATCATATGAGAGAGAAGAAGGGAAAGCTAATAAAGTCAATTTTGGTTTTCTTAGTTCAAATCGGAATTGACCGGTTTAATCTAAATGTCGGTTATACCCGGTTTAAATTTTAAACAGTCACACATAGGGCTGCGACTTCGGTTAATTCGGTTAATTCGGTTCGGGTTTTCGGTTTTTCGGTTAAATCGGAAATTGAAAACTATACCGAATATAACCAAATTCAAGTTCGGTTCGGGTCGGTTACATGTTTGGTTATTTCGGTTCGGTGGGTTCGGTTAGTATATTACCCAAAGAACGCTGCCTCAAAACACACAACAAATACATAACGATCCAACATATAAATTCATGACATTAAGCATCATAGAAGAATACAAGTTTTGCTTACAAAAAACAACTACATTAGTCAATCCTATTCACATACATAGGACTATAGGAGACAATTTACAAAAAACAACAAGTTGAGAAGGCAATCCTACAGTTGGATTCCTACATGTCTCGGCTCAAGTAAAGAGACTATGGGAGACAATTCACAGTTGTTCAAAAAATAATGTGTGGAGCAAATAGTTAGAAGAGATTACCATGATTGACAAAATACCAATGATCCTTTCCTCTTACCAGGATGCATTTGGTATATTGTCATTCTTTACTCCATGCCAAAAAATAGGTAGTTAATAGTTATATTAGTTTTTTCAAAAGATATAGAGAGAAAGAGAGACAAGCCTTGGGAATTAAGATCTTTATTTGCTTCAGTTCCTTGTCTCCTATTGCAAATAAAAATGATACATATACCAATAAAAACCAGAAACTATGTCAATAAAAATGATACATATGCCTTGTAAATAAAACTGAAATGCGGATGGATGAATTAAGATCATTACTTGTGTTCATCTCTTGATCATGGATGTGCGGATGGGTGTCCCTCACTCTGTGAAGCTGCACAATGTAAATGATCGACAGTTAGTGAATGGTTTGAAGAGAGTAACACAAAAAACTTAAATAAAAGATAAATAAGTTACCTAAGGACTCATGAAACTGCAGTTCCTCAAACATTTGAACTAAGCTGGCTAATTTCTCAGCAGAAATGGTATTCCTCAGCCATTGTTGAGTGCAAACTAAAGTCTCAACCATGTGTGGTGACATGGAGCTTCGATAAGGGTCCAAAATTCGTCCGCTTGTGCTGAATGCAGATTCAGAAGCAACGGATGAAACTTGAATGGCGAGGACATCTCTAGCTACCTCGGATAAGACTGGGAATTTTGAACTGTTACGCCTCCACCAAGATAAAATATCAAAGTCCATTCCTAAAGCAGCTGGAGTTCTTATCACAGGTTTCTCCAATAAGTAAATATCAAGCTCACTGCTACATTCCTCATTTGAAGTTTCAGCAACCATCTCAGAGTACAATGTATCCATCCTCTCATAACCATCATCATCTGACAAATCAAACAGATCATTGGTTGTCACCACAGGTTCAGTTACGGTTCCTCCATTGGTTGAGTTTTCAGGCTCACTTCCGCTCAGCTTCACCACATACTCTCCATACAGCTCCTTCATCACACTCTTAATGGACGATCTTAGATGAGTACTCTCCATACTGTCTTTGCCATACAGCTTGTCAAAGCAAAGACCAGCAAATTGCATTTTGTTTCTGGGATCAAATACAGAAGCAATGATCACTAGCGGATTCATGTTGAGTAGACCATCCCAATACTTTTCAAACTTTGCCCTCATAATCATAGCTTCAGTCTTTAATAGCAAATCACCATTGATGCTTAGGTTGATCAGATTCCTCTCAATGATCACCAGCTCATTGTAACAAACAGGAGAGGTCACTGTTTTTGTAGCCGAGAAGGACAAAGTGCAATTGAAAAAGATCTTCAAGAATTTAACTAACCTCTGCACCTGCTCCCAATCAGCAAAAGTAGGTGGACCAACACGCTTTCGAACATTCTCACCCGTACCCCCTTCATCGCAGACCTCTTCAGCATTCTCTTCAGTCTCCATGAAGTACTCATTATAGAGCTTGTCTTCAGCCAGCATCTTTTCAAATGCAACCCTAAATTTAATTGCGGCTGTGAGCATTAGATAAGTCGAGTTCCACCTGGTTGCAACATCAAGACATAAGCTTCCTCGACCTACGTTCCCTGTCTCAACCCGCATTTGAAATGATTTCAGCCTGTCTCCGGATGATCTCACATACTTAATGGCATTTCTGATAGACACTATACTCGTTTTTGCCTTAGATAACCCATCCCTCACAACCAAGTTTAAGATGTGAGCACAACACCGCATATGAATATACTTTCCATTGAAAACTAAGGCATCAGGTCCTTTCATCATCAGAGCGCCTCGGAATACACTTAGAGCCTTGTCATTCGCCTTAGCATTATCCACAGTTACTGTGAAGACCTTCTCGATTCCCCATTCTTCTAGACAACCAATCAAGTGCTCAGCAATCGTATCACCTTTGTGATCTGTGACAGGCTTAAAATTGATGATCCCTGATCCCTCAGACTCCACAAATGCAAAAGGAAGCTCACTGAGTACAATCATCTCGTTGACAGACCTACGAAACAAACCCTGATCATACTTGATTGCTGTCATTACACCACTGCTATCACCAGCCAATACCTTCTGCGTACCACTCTCTTCGTGCATCTTGAACAACTTACACCTTTTAATGTGATTATTCATGGCACTTGTTCCATGTATCACTGTGTCACAACCGATCTCTTGACCACAATAACGACAGTTAGCAATTGCAGGCTCATGCACTTGTTGAACGAAATGCTCCCACACCGGAGCTCTATGACCTAGCTTTTTCCTCGGTTGGGACGGAGGAGGAGAAGTGTCTCGCTGAGTTCTTCTTCTTTTCCCTCTAACAGAAGCAGCTGATGGACCATCTTCTCCATCAATCTCACCAGGTAGAAACGGTTCGTTGTTGTCTTGACCAGAATCGTGAGACATCGCAGACCTGTTCAAAGAAAACACAGTTAGACAAACATCCACTAGAACAAATACACAAACGAAAAAAGACAAACAACCAGAAGAACAAATAGACAAACGAATAAGACAAACATCCACAAGAACAATACTACACAAACAAAGAAGACAAACAACCACAAAGAAGAACTACACAAATGAAGAAGACTAAGAACATCAAATTGAATCATATACGGACAACAAATTTAAACACTAGTATGAACCATGACTCTGAATCATATACGGACATCAAATTTAAACAAAACTAAACAAGAATTAGAGAAACATCCACGAGACTGAACTAAACAAACAAAGAAGACAAACAAGAACAAAACTAAACAAACGAAGAACTAAACTAACAAACAAGAACAGACAAACAAGAACTAAACTAAACAAGAACTAAACAAACAAACAAGAACTAAACAAGAACAGACAAACAAGAACTAAACTAAACAAGAACTAAACAAACAAACAAGAACTAAACTAAACAAGAACAGACAAACAAGAACTAAACTAAACAAGAACTAAACAAACAAACAAATACTAAACTAAACAAGAACTAAACAAACGAAGAAGACTAGTGTTTATCTTGACTAAGAACATCACACTAATAATACTATGAAGTATGAACCATGACTCTGAATCATAGACTCTGAATCATAAACTCTGAATCATAAACAACCACAAGAGCTATGCAGTATGAACAACTATGACTCTGAATCTCGACTAAGAACATAGCGAAGTAATTAACAACAAAACGTCAAAGAACTTGGCGAAGCTTAATAGAGAAGAACTCGGAGAAGATTCACAGAGAAGTATTTACCTTGCAGATTAAGAACACGGATGATCTGGGTTTAAACACAAGAATCAAAGGGGAAATCGAAGAACTCTCGCTCTTTCGCACTCGCAGTCGCAGCTGTCGAGAGCAAACTTGTTTTAGGTTAATCGATTAGGTTAAAACTAATTTAACCGGTTTACAAGGTTATATACCTTGGGTTAATTTTCGGTTACCCGTCGGTTCACCCCCTCCGAACCGAACCGAATACAAAACCGAATATTATTATTAACCATTCCGATCGGATAACAACCAAATTAAAAACCGAACCGATTTGTCCAAATTTCGGTTCGGGTCGGTTCGGACAAATCGGTTCGGTTCGGAATCGCAGGCCTAGTCACACAGATAAGGCACACGTGTTAAAAGTGACTAAGCATCGTCCGATGTGTCACGCTTTGTGGATCAGTCATCGTCTGCGTGCCAACTCATACCGAGCTTCTTTTGGAATTTTGCATGTTCAATTAAATTGTTCCTAAATTTCTTACCAAATTCAAAATCAAATTTTTCTAATTTAAAAAGCAAAAGCTTTGTCTTTTCCAATTTCCAGAAACGTTTTTTATGTTGAATTAAACGCAAGAAGCTTGCCAAAAAAAAACCCCCAAAGGAATTCGCAAGAGATGTGTGATGATAAGTTGGATGTATTTGGAATCGTATTCTTGATTTTTGCATTGTTCCGACTTTAAAAATTAAAACCCTGATCCCCTTTTATGGCCCAGAAACCGGAAAATTAGATTAGAAAAGTAGTTTAGTGGAAAAGGAAAAAAAAAGTTAGAACCTTTGGTGAATGAATACTCATTAAGGCATTTGGGTCAGATCTTGGAATTAAAAAAAAGAGAGGAAAGTTAGAAGCTTTCAGCTACTTAGCCAAGTTTCGTGAAGCTTTTTTTTTTTTCTTGTGTGATTGGGGGTTTTTTGGAGATGAATGGGAGTAATGGTGAGGAGAGAGTCGTTCACGAGGTTGCGATGGTGGTTCCTAAGCGGGTTCTGGAAGAAGAAGGAAACTGTGTTGAGGTTTTGGTGACTGAACTTAAGAAGAGAGGGATGGTTGTTGATAGAGTCGTCGGTCTCGCAGATGAGTTTCTCAAGGTTGGTCCTTTTTTTGTTTCATCGTACTTTGCCCAAGTTACTTGTAAATTTGTGATCACATAGTGTTTGTCAAGTGTGAAGTTTCAATATTGATTCTTCCTAGGGTTTTTTTTTTTCTCAAGTGCAAGTCGAAATTCTTGCATGTTGTCTTATGAAAGTACTAATCTGGGAGGTCGAGGAGGGTCCTGGAAGAGTGAATTTTTTGATAAAACTTGCTAATTATGTCTAACGGTGTCTAGGATTTGGATTCAACCGATTGGTGACTTATTTAGCCATAAATCTGTAGAATTGACTGTTTTGCTTCTATGAGAGATAACTGCAACTCTTAAGTATTTCTTCAGGTAGCAGCTCCCTTGGAGACTTTGGGCAATGCAGCAGCAGAGCTTCATATACGCAAACCTACTCGTCTAGGTAAATATTGATACCGGGCATTAACTTGATAAATGAACATCTGTTAAGCGCAGCCTCATTTTGTGTTCCTCACAAGTTTGATGGTTATCCTCAACTCAGGGATTGATCTGCCCTTTGAGATGCAAGGTTCTGAGGCTTTCTTTCGTCAACCTGATGGGTTACTGTTTAGCTGGTTTGAACGTTTTCGGTGCTATCAACATCTTCTTTATGGAATTGTAAGTTCTGTCTCTCTGTATCTTCTATATTGTTATTATACATCGTTGATTAAACTGTTAGCATGTTTCAAGTTGCATGACACAGCAAATGAATTCTTGACTTTTATAGGTTAACTGTGGTGGGTACGATGTCACTCTGAAACTTGATGGCAGAGAGTTTTGTTGGGCAGCAGGGGAATCATTAGTTCGAAGGTTGGAATCAGAGGGCGTCATTAAACAAATGTTTCCTCTTCATGGTTAGCTAATCCTTTGTATCTGTTGGGTTACAGCCAGTCTAGACTTTAGAATGGTTTAAAATTCTCACACAAATACGTTTTGCTTGTAGATGAATTCAAGAGGAAGGAACTTCTCCAAACTTGGGCATTAAATTGGTGGAACTTTACAAACCAACCAACTGATCAGATCTACTCTTACTTCGGTGCAAAGGTAGACACATATAAAGTCTTAGTATCCTATATGTAACAGAAAGCTATTGTGAAACTCATCACACAGAAAAATCACAGATTGGAGTCTACTTTTCGTTCTTGGGAATGTATACGCAATGGTTGATATTTCCAGCCTTGCTTGGGTTTATAGTCCAGATGGTTGATTTTGGGTAAGTTCTTAATTCTGTTACAAGCTTGTAAGTAAATACTACTAGACATAATGCCACACCTTATTTTCAATCTTTCTTTGATCAGATCCTTGCAATTTCTTGCTCTCCCAAGTTTCTTTGTTAGCACAATACTCTGGGCTGCCTTGTTTCTACAGTTCTGGAAACGTAAAAACGCGGCCTTGTTAGCTAGGTTGGATTCCCCTACACTGATGCCTAATTATGCCACAGTTTAATGTTCCATGTTCTGATTTCATTTTCTTGTGTTGATTCTCTACCAATAGATGGCAGATCAATTGTTTAGTTGGCCCCAGTCAAGGATATAGATTTCTCGGAATGGAGTGGAGTTCCCTTCCATTTCCAAAGGAGCTTATAAAGAATATCGGAGATGAAAGATCCAGAGAGAAGGCAGCATATCAAAGATATGAATGGTTTGCTTACCGCAAGAGGTTTAGGAATGATGTTCTTGTTATCATGAGCATTATCTGCCTCCAACTTCCATTTGAGCTGGCGTATGCTCATATTTACGAGATGATCACTTCTGATGTAGTCAAGTGAGCGCTTAACTCGTTTTTTTCTTTACTAGCTTTACCAGTCTCATGTTTTAGCAACTAAGTTAGAACCATGACATTTTTTTTATGATGGTTTCAGGTATATATTGACAGCTATCTACCTTCTAGTTATTCAGTATCTCACTAGATTGGGAGGCAAAGTATCTGTCAAGCTGATAAATCGAGAAATCAATGAGAGTGTGGAATATCGAGCTAACAGTTTAATTTACAAAGTAAGGACAGCACTGTTTTTTACAGAGCACTGTTTCTATTTTCTAATCATTGCTTTGGAAAATTTCGACATTGCAGGTTTTCGGGCTCTATTTTATGCAGACATACATTGGGATCTTCTACCACGTTCTTTTGCATCGAAACTTCATGACACTTCGACAAGTATTGATCCAACGGTTAATAATCTCACAGGTAACAAGAAAGATGGTGATGTGTTTAGAAACTCTCCTCTGAAGATGTTGTTACCTGCATATGTTTAAAAGTTAATTTTCTCCAGGTTTTCTGGACTTTGATGGATGGTTCTTTGCCTTATCTTAAGTACAGCTATAGAAAATATAAAGCTAGGTACGCTCTTTATTTCACCTAAACAGACTATAAAGCGTATGCTCAAAACTTGTAAGAAAATAATATAGCTTCTTTCTTTGTCCAGGACGAAGAAGAAACGTGAAGGTGGATCATCAACAGGAAAGATTCAAATAGCGTCAAGAGTGGAGAAGGAATATTTCAAGCCTACATATTCAGCAAGCATTGGAGTAGAACTTGAAGATGGACTTTTTGATGGTAATACATGAAATGGTATTGTGTGATTTGCTTGGATGTAGCTTGAAAATGTCTCAAGCTAAAAATTGAAATGTGAAAATTGCCTTTTGCATTGCAGATTCGCTCGAGCTGGCTTTGCAGTTTGGAATGATCATGATGTTTGCTTGTGCCTTCCCTCTTGCTTTTGCTCTTGCTGCAGTGGTAACATTTACATTCTCTAATACCACTTCCTCAATTTCATCTTTAGCTTTGTATTTTTTAAAATCTTAAAATCTTATTGTCATCATACACAGAGCAATATAATGGAAATAAGAACAAATGCCTTAAAGCTGTTGGTGACACTTCGAAGACCTCTTCCTCGTGCTGCTGCAACAATTGGAGCTTGGTTAAACATATGGCAGGTATGATGGATAACAAGAAAATAACGATCCTATATTACATTTTCTATCTCAGTGCATTTAGTGATTTGTTTCTTCTGTGTATTCAGTTTCTAGTAGTAATGTCCATATGCACAAACTCAGCACTCTTGGTATGCTTATATGACCGAGAAGGCAAATGGAAAATCGAACCAGGGCTCGCTGCAATTCTCATCATGGAACATGTACTCTTGCTTCTGAAATTTGGTCTCTCTCGTCTCGTCCCTGAGGAGCCTGCTTGGGTTAGAGCCAGTCGTGTGAAGAATGTGACACAAGCACAAGACATGTACTGTAAACAGCTCTTGAGAAGCATTTCTGGTGAATTTGCTTCCATGACAAAACCTGAACAAGAACAACAAGAAGACTCGGAGCGCCGTTAACCTGAAAATATCAGAATCAAAGAATACCAAAAAGGCTTCTTTTTTTATGTGTGACAGTTTGATTTATTCGTTTGGATCCTTTTGTGCATAAAAAAGCTGTGTGATATCTTGAAGACTTGTATCCTCTTCAGTTTTGTCTGTAACAACTATGAAGAGATCATTATTATATATACTAGGTATGGAGCCCCTCGTGGAGGAACTCATTTTTAGTAGAATATTTATTACAAAAATTCTTTAAATAAATTTATTTATTAAACTATTTGGACTTTTAAACTATCTAATAAAAATTTCAAAAACATACAATTTTTGAAACATTCTCTATATCTTTATTAAAAAATATTTTTTAAAAAATAATTTTACCTTCATATATGAAATAAATAAGTATTAATGCTACATATAAATAAATAATATTTAATGCTAGTTCTTTCGTATATTATCAATATTACATATAAATAAATAAATAAATATCAATGCTACATATAAATAAAGATCAATTTTGGTATCCCGAGTCACATATAAATAAATAATATAATAAGTATTAGAGGGGAAGAATAATAGTTAGAACTTATAACAATAACATTTAAGTGTATGATATAACATCACAATGTGCGCGTCTAAGGAAGATGGTCGGCCAAGGACGGCCGGGTTCATTGCTCTCACACGCTCCTCTTTTTTTTTTTCAGTCAGAATCCAAAACTTTTTCAAACTTTTATAATATTTCAGATTCAGTATCTTTTGTTGTTAAAATTTCAATTTGAGTGTATTATGACTAGAACTAAATATACAAATTCCCTTAACCTAAATGAAGTTGTAGATAAGTCTTTGTCGTCAAGATAGTTTATTGGACAATCATCTCAACCGTCTTGATCACCTTTTTTTTCATCTCCCAATAAACTGAATATTCCCAACTATAGAAAATATAACAGAACGAATTGTGATATTGTATTTTTATTTTTACCTTGATATTTCATAATCAGATTTTTTAAAAAGAAATAGAAATATAGAAATCCATATTTTCTTCTATAGTACAATTAGTTTTCTAATAAAAAAAGCATGGAGTAGACAAATATATATATATATATATACTTGTGACAAAAAAATACACAAACATATAAGAGCCAATATGCTCTCATTTTCTGAAAAACCAACTTGAATCACATTTTTTAACAACTAAAAACAAAAATTTTGGTTTGGATTCATACCATAACCCTCGATGAATAGATGGTTGTATACCTAAAGACTGCGTATAATCAAATATTATAACGATTAACCAAATATATCAAACTGCAATAAATTTTTCACAGTGATGAGATGTCATTTCTAAAAAATTCTCTTTTAAATAATACAAAATAAAGAAAATTTGAATACAATAATGAGAAGTTATTTATGTATTGATTTCTAAAAATGTAAACATTTGAATAGACACAACTGTTTGTAAAAGAAACAGCTCTATATTCAACAGATGCAACTTTTTAGAGAGACGCAACTGTCAAAATTTTCTGTCAAAGATATAAAATAAAGAAAATTTGAATTAAATGATGAGAAGTCACTTATATATATTTATAAAGATGTGAACATTTGAATAAACACAACTGTTTGTAAGAGACACAACTCTACATTTAACAAACGCAACTTTTTAGAGAGATGCAACCGTTGAAATTTTCTGTCACGAAAAGGTACTACGAAAAATCGCAACTGTTATTGGCATTTTTTCAGATTGTTATTATTATATTAGAATACAATGATGGGAAGTTATTTATATATAAATTTCTAAAGATGGGAACATTTGAATAGACACAAGTGTTTGTAAAAGACACAACTCTATATTCAATAGACGCAACTTTTTAGAGAGAGGCAACTGTAAAATTTTCTGTCAAAAATAGAAAAGGAAGAAATTTGAATACAATGATGAGAAATCACTTATTATATATAAATTTATAAAGATGTGAACATTTGAATAGACACAATTGTTTGTAAGAACACCAAACAGAAAAAAGAAAAAGAATATAATATATGTTCGGAGCTAATCAAGCGTTTTGTCGGGTCATTGATGGTGTAGTGGATTATGGTGAGTTAATCTATAAGGTGGTTTGTTTGTGTAAGTTCAAACTTATGCAGGTTTAAAGAAGATCAAAGTGCCGAGTCTAGAGCCGGATGTCAAAGGTTTTAAGGGGAAACTCAATAGATTTGTCGAGTTATGTCATGCATGCTGGATGGTTTGATTTGATTTGGAAAGAAAACGATATACAAAATTATACGAAATAGAACTAATTAGAAACAAACAAACATACATACATCCTGGAAAATCTCAGGTCCTTTGTTAATTAGACTGACTTGTTTTGATAGAACAAATTTCCCCGGCATATCTCTTTTCATTGCTCACTCATTAAGAACACCACATCCTTTTGGAGGCTCACAATTATGGGACAGTATACAGAATGATGGCGAAGCCTAGTAAATGCCACTAAGAGCTGATAGAAACAACCAAACCAAAACTTATGTTTATCAGAACAAATAGGTTGGAAGTAAAAAAACAAAGAAAATCAGAAAAGGCTCAAGAATCCAAATAGAGAGAGATTCACATGTGATAAAACTTACTAGGTCATTCACATCGTAGATATACTGCATACGGGTGGCACGAGGGATGGTTTTAGCACCGGAGGAATGCGATAGCTCCTTTAACGATGTCACTTCCATAAGGTAAGAATTAACTTTGACAATATCATCAGGATCATCTCTTGGAGTGAGCGCCTCCTTAATTTTTGTCCATAAACCTTTTTTGTCCTGTGAAAAATATAGATATCAAACCCGACATCATAGGGACACTGCAAAAAGAGTTTTGACATCATAAACTTACCAGAGACCTCCTCATCAGAGGATGAGGTTGCTAGAGTTGAGTCATTAGGAACATTGTTAGGTTGCTGATTTCATGTGTTCTGATGATTGATTATTGGATATTGTTTATGCTATGTTATTGGTTATATTATTGGTTTATTATTGGTTTTTGATATTGAGTATTCCGCTGTTGATTGTGATTGTGGTTAGATGGCTAGTGGGTATAGGACCATTAGCTGTAGTTTATTATTATTATTATTATTTATTATTTATTTAAAAAAAAAAGTCGGTCGTTTCAAAACCCGACAATCATTTTTCCCTAGTCAACTTTGTTGTCAAAGATCCAATTACCACAAACGAGAATCACATGCTTCATATTCTCTTGGTTGTGTAACGATCACTCTAAAACATGAAGGAAAGGATGAAAAAAAAATCACCTTAAAAGAAAAATAGTAGATAAGTCGATTATGAACCCTAAAAGAGTAAAAGGATTGAAAGCATGATTGAATCCACGTTGGAGAGAAGGAAGAAGAAATTTATGGAAAAATAAGATTAACCCAAAAGAGAAAAAAATTTTCAATCAATATAAGGGGAGGGGAGGCAAGATACAAAAGAGAAAAAATAAGGTAAACCCTAGATTCTCGCCATATATGGAAACTGCTACAAAAGTCTGTCGCTTAACTTAAAAAAAATCTGTCACAAAAGACACTAATAAATCTGTCATTACCCTGAAAAAAATTTGTTATAAAAAAATCTTTTATCAAACTCGAAATAATAGATTTGTTATTACAGATAACAAATCTGCTGTCACTATATCAACAAAAAACAAATCTATTATCATTGTATTCATATATAATAAATCTATTATTAGGCAGCAGATTTTTTAGTAGGAAAAAAAACTGTCATAACATAAGAAAATCTGCTATAACGTATATTGTGCATGTGGGTCAATATAGCAGTTTTAAAAAGACTTTCGAAAATCTGTTATCAAACAACATATTTTTTCTTCAATCCAAAAATCAGTCATAACTTAAAAAAAATCTGTCACCACTAGATGTCAAACTAGCAATTATTTTTACATTTATAAATCTGTCGCAATGTGATGATTTTTTAAGTGAAAAATAAAACTTTTACAACAATCATAAAAAAACTGTCACAAAATTCCTAGAAATTTGACTAAAACAATGAAATCTGTCATGACTTTATAAATAAGTCTGTCGCGTTAAGAAAATCTGTTGTTCACAAAAAATCTGTCATTACACACTTCAAATAAATCTGCCATAGAAAACAAATCTGCCGTCAAACTCTGCAAATTAATATGTCATCTAAAATAAGTCTGCAAAAAAAAACTGCCATCGACAATAACTCTGCCACTTACAAATTAGTCTGCCATTACTTGTATGGCAGACTTTTATATATAAAAAAAATAATAACGAAATTGCAGGAATTTTTAACCAAGGGTAATATTGACTCTTTTTTTTCTAACAAAACAAAAAATGGTATTTTCGGTATGAAACTAACCCAACTGACCCTCAAATTTTAGGAGCTAATCTAGCAATTAACTGCTCAATTTGGATCAAACTAGTGAATGCATGGTCTGCAAACTAAAGAATTCAACTTATGAACTTATCTTGAGTCAATGGTATCTAAAGTTTGATGAAACCATTACAGAATTCGGTTTCAAAGAAAACATTATATTTTACCAAATATGTACCTCAAGATCAGTGGGAGTAAGTTCATATATCTGGTATTGTATGATATCTTATTGTCTAAAGTGATCTTAGTCCACTATTGAGACTAAAAGCTAGCCATTCGAGAACTTTTATACGAAAGTTATCAATGAGATTTCCTATGTGATGGAAATAAAATTATCCATGAAAGATCACTTGGAATTAAGATTATCTCATAAAGTTTATATTGATAAAGTTCTTGAGAGAATTAGTAAATTAACGTGTTCTTCTAATATTGCTATCTGTAAACAAATGTTTTGAGATACCTAAAGGAAACAAGTGAATACATGTTCACAAATAGAAAATCAACACATCCACAGATGGTTGAAGTTTCTAACTCAGATTTTGGTGGATATTTTGATTTAAGTTACTACACTTTCGGCTATGCGTATCTCATTAATAGAGGTGTCATATTATGGAAAAGCCTGCAGTTGAAGTTTCTTAATAAATCCACTTTAGAGGGTGAGTATGTGACAAATAATGAGGTTTACATTAAGAAAATATAATTACATAAATGTCTTTGAGTTTGAGACCTTGAGTATTGTTAACAAGTGTTTAAATCTTTATGTGACAATCAAAGATGTAATTTATACAAGTATGACATGATATATGAAGGATCCAAGTATATGGATATTAAGGTTATGTATGTCATTAAATTAAAGCAAGATGTCAAAAGAGAAATGTATGTCAATTAATAGATATGCACTGAAGTTAAGATTGCAGACTTAATTATGGAAGGATTACTTCCACTGACTTTTAACATGCATGCTAAAAGTATAAGTCTTGAGGAAAGTTCCTAATTATGTTGTCTGCTTATTATGACTAGCCTATATTTTGATATTTAATTGAGCTCTCTTATGACTTTTACATATTTTATATTCTGTTTCCAATGTGCACACATATTAATTGTTGTTGGATCTATGATAACAGAATAAGTCTTTATTTAAAGACATTAAAGAGACCATTATGATAACTCCTACTTATGTTATGGTCTAGCTAGGAAGGTAGTCAATGTAGTAGTACTTGGAAGGAATCATGTTGCTGAATGATATGCAACCGCCATGACTCTCATTGATTATTAGATTAGTCAAGACACTTAGGATGACCAAATGAAAGAAATTAGTTATAACATATTATGCCGGCCTTATGATTCATAAAAGAAAACATTAATGGGTTTTACTAACGACCAAGTGGGAGACTGTAAGGAATTATTTCCTTTTCCTATTATGTGGTCTTATAGTTACCCGTTTTCTATGGAATATGTTATTCCTTAATGTATATCTGGTAACCAATTAAATTGGTAACAAAGGAGTTTTTCCTAATCAATCTCTACTTTGATGGACGGTTGAGATTAAATCTTAAGAAAATCCTAAAGAAGAATTAGGTCCTCTCTCCGCCTATAAATATATGCCTTTAGTCCATCATAAAAGCATCCCAAATAAATCTAAGAAAGACAACACATAGAGAGTGAGTTCATAGGCAAGGGGAGAGAAACCTAATCACCTAACTAGAAGAGATCAAGACTTCAGGAAGTTGTTCATCAAGAAATCTCTACTACAATCAATGGAGGAGGTACTCCGCTAACCCTCCTTAATAATTCTATCATGTGATTAATCATGTTGCTTAAAGATCTTAGGGTTCATGTAAATTACACTTACACCGCCTGAACCAAAAGCCACTTGGTCGGAGGTTTTTAGGACAATTAATGCCGTGTTTGGAACGTTCGTCGTCGGTTTGTTTGGATACCTCCCCAAACCAACATCCCTCCCCGTCCCCAACAGCAACGTCGTAAAGATTCCTCTTGTTCATTCTGCCGATAAGACACCGACGGAAAACAGCTTTGGTGGACTCGTTATGATTGTTCTAGTTCTTTGGGCGTGCTTCTTCGTAGCATCGGTGCATAAACGTGGGTTTGCGACAACTGGTAAGGTTTTGGACTGTTGCACACTGATTTGTGGTTTGGTGTCCGTCTGTTTAATCGTTAGCTACATAAATCCGGTAATGGTACTTGTGCCATTAGTGGGGATCTGCGATTGTTGGAATATGCATTAGTATGAGCCTCGGATTGATGACTAAAATTGAATTCGGAGGATCCTCGTGAAGTTTCATTTGAAGAGTGGAGAATAGAAATTCCTCTGATCGATTAAGTAATAATTAAAATAAAAAGTTCTCTTATTATGGTATAATTAAGGATTTGATATAAATGTTCTCTTATTATGGTATAAGGATTTGTTATAAAAGTTCTTTTATTATGGTATAAGGATCTTATTATATAAATTTTAGTTTTCAAAGTTAGTAGTTCATATAATCGCAACATTTGTCAAGTATATCGATAATTTTTTGATATGTGTGAAAACAAATTATTTAATAATTATAAGAATATTAAAAAAATCCTAAAAATAAAAGGATTACAATTAATAGTTTTGAAAAGTATATAAAACCAAAAGTAATCTATTACTATATAGGAAAGTTATCTATTAAATTATTAATTTTAATAGGAAAATATGTGCAATTACTAAGGAAAATATGTGCAGTTACTAAGAAAAATATTTGCAATTTAATTGTAATTATTTTTTATTATAATCATATAGTAAAAAGAAATTTATACAGAAAAGTAATTAAAGTATAAAAATGTTTAATATGTTAAAATTAGTGATTAACATAATATAAGGAAAATAAGATAATCAAAATAAGAAATTAATGTAATTTTCTTAAGTTTTTTAATCGGTAAATGATTTGATAGCTTATTCAATATTATGTTATCATATAAACCTTGGTTTTCAAAATTAGTAACTCATGTGATCACGGCACGTGTCAAATTTTAACAATTAAAGATCTTTTCATGTGTTATATACAAAAACTTTGTTTTAACATATTTGTAAATTATAAAAAATAAAACTAAAAATCTAAACAATTTAATAAATATAAAAAATAATTCATCTATGCATATAAAAAATAATACTAATGCTAATTTTAAATTACTAATTCTATATGAAAAAGAATTAAGAAAATTATATAATTAATTACTAATAGATTATATAATAGATTATATAATACTGTAATTAAATAGATTATACTGTCAATTACTAATGCTAAAAGAAAAAGGATTGTAGATACTAACATTTACATTAAAAAATAATTTTTCTCATAATAACATCTTTGAATATTTTATTAATTATGATAATGTTAGTATAATTTCATTTAAAATTAGTTGGACAAGTAATAAACTATTACGTATGAGATTACAAAATATGAAACAAATATATTTAAGATATTGTTACTTTCAAATATGAGATCAAATTAGTTTCCAGTTTTTTCTTTGAGAATTATGTTTTATTAATTTTTAGTTTTTTTAAAAATTATTAAGTAAGATATAAATTTGATACAATGCATTTTGTTTTATATGAAAACTATAAATGTTATTCATTGGGAATGAGTGCGTAAAATTAAAATCTAATTTATTATCATGTAATATACCAAGAAATTGTATTGAAAGATAGAATGTGTGAACTCTAAGTTTGGTTAAAAAATCAAATGAAATAAAATTAATATTTTAAATACTTAAAATTTCACATATTTTTCATATATCTGCTTTAATACGCAGGCCTAATCTAGTTTGATATAAAGGAAACTAAAAGTATTTACATTCAAATTCATTCGGAATCTGACTGCGGAGGCAAATTAAAAGACATCAGGCTAATTGCTGAATTAACTTGTCGCTCAAGTAAGTAGAAGAGAGCAAATCACGTCCATAAGAAGATAAGAAAAACTCGTTTGGTGTTTGGGTTTGGGTTAAACATTCTTTTTGGTGTTTGGGTTTAATTAGTAACTGATGATTAGTTAATTATTCAGTTAATTAGTAACTGATGATTTATTTATCTTGGTGTTGATTAAATATTCAGAAAACGTTGATCGTTTGGGGTGACAAGGATCAGGTGTTTCCTTTGGAGCATGGACGTCGTCTACATAGGTAAATAATATTTGATGAGTGATGATAGCTAAAGTCTATAACAATTTAAGTCATAAAGGATCTCTCAGTTTAACCTCCATATTCCAATTTTGTTAGTATTATTATGTAATCCTTTTTTTTTTGCCACATAATTTTGTTTGACAGGAATTTGCCAAACTCGAGTTTAGAGGTATTGAAGGAAATTGGACATGGTGTAAACATTGAAGCACCAACTACTCTTAACAATTTGATTATCTCGTTTGTTGTAGGTGTTGTTCCTTAACTCCTACTGCTGTAGTTTTTCCTTTTTGCGGTAGTAAATTTATACATGGTTCAAACCAATAATATATTCATATTTGATCCAAAAAATATTCAACTGGATGCAAAATTACCGGTCTAAAGGATTATAACATGTAAAACAAGTATGTCCAAACAAACTAACTGCCTAATCACAATGCATTGGGTTTGGGACAAACAACTTGTATTCCAATCCGCATTTCTAGAACTTGACCATACAATGGAAGTTTTGGTGAAAACCAAGGGGGTTCATGGTGCATAGACAAGATAAAGACATTAATGTTCTTTGCATTTTCGTTGGTATGAACGAGGAGTTTTGAGTCAACGTGAGCATGTACCAGAACCTTAAAACCAAACTTTATTAACTTCATCGACCAGACCACCATAGTGCTTATCGCTATGACATTGCGGCCCACGCATTCAAGAAGCTCCCAGGCCAGCCCAAGAAAAATACTCTCCTCGTGTGAATTTTCTGGCTTGCTCCTATATCATAGCTTCGAATTAAAAGGTATTTAATTCAAGTTTCATCCAAATCTAACAGAAAAAATTAGATAATATTTTTAAATTATCCAAACTTCAAATGTTAAATGTTCTGACCCATAATTTTTAGGGTAATATTAGAAAATTTTACCCTAAAAATACCATTGTATTAGAAAATTTTGATAACTACCATTTTTAAGAGAAAGGAAAAATCAAAACTGTCCTTAAACAAAGGACAAAAGTACAACAACGTATTGCTATTTGTGAAAAAATATGTCAATTATATACTAAAAGAAAAAGTATATCATTTAGAAAAACAATGTGTTTATATTAAAAATCGTGTTTTCAAAAAAATGAATTTGAATGTAAAAATGAATTTTCAAAAAGTGTGAAACATATTAGAAGGAAGTAACGGTGAAAAAAATGAATTTGAGTATATATATAAACAAAAAACAGTTATGATTCCCAATCGACAATCTGGGCTCAGATCAAGAACAAACACCACACACAATCAATCAATCAATCGAATAGATCAAAACCTTGTTCTCGGATTTTGCTTTGAGTTTTCTGAAAACAATATCTTTATCGGTCAGATTGTCAGAAGCAGTAGTCATCTTTGTCGGCGAACTTTTAGAGATTTTGCAGAGAGGAAACAATATGATAATAGGATATCACTTTTTACTAATCATATCTTCTTAAGTGTTGCTATTTAGTTTTAGATCACTTATTAAGACAATTAAATTTTACTTTTAATATATAAAAAAAGAGTTTAGCTATTAAAATCTCTCTTCTTCTTTTTCTTTTCTTTTTCCCTTTTAAAATTTTTTTAAAGAAAAAATCTTTTAAAAAAAAATCTGATTCTAAGATCTTATTATATAAAGTTGGGTTTTGAAAGTTAGCCATTAATAAGATTTTGATATGTGTCAAGTTTATATCAGTCTAATATGAAGAATTTGAGATTATAACAAAAAAACAAAATATTTTCTTTTAAACAATACAATATTAATAATGTAAGAAAATAACTATAAAAAAATATTACTATGCGTCTTTTTCTAATACTGTATTTTTGAATTTAATGTAGTATTTTTAGATTGTTTTATATCTTTCCACCTTTAAAGTATTTGGGATTCATATATTATCTTGCTTATAATTTTCTATGATTTTTATATTTATGTCAAATTAATCTATATAATTTTTATAATTAAGTTTATATATATATAATTTTCACAACATTGCATGGACTAGGAGACCAATTCGTCGTATTGAGAGACTTTTTGGGATGTGCCTTCTCATACAAAACTTGTGTGGTTCATATGAAAAACTGTTATGAGAGTAAGAAAAAGTAATTAAAATGCAATAAAACCATATAAGGTTATTTAATTTGTTTATGTTTGTTTGGTCAAGAAGTTCATTTTTTGCTCTGAAGATATATATAGATGGAAGTAAATCACCTGACATACATACTTAGATCTTTTGAATACTAAACAGTCAAACTTTGCATTTAATATATAAAGAGAGTGTTACTAATTTTCATCTCTGCATGTTGTAGTAACTCGCCTTGCCGTTATTTCATTTTTTCTTCTCGCTTCTCTCATCTCTCTCTCTCTCTCTAAATCGAAATTACAATGTCCATTAGTAACTATATGTAATTTTTATTAGTAACTTACATATTGCTAATCTTTTAATGTATATATTATAGTTTGATTAAATAAAGCCTCAGCTTCTACACAAATGAGGTCGGGACAAAAGAAAAGCTATAGCTTAACTATCTGTAATCAAGAAACTGAACATATTCTTTGTAAACGACACAAGTTTGACAATGGCCAAGCTAATTGTAAAAGTTAAGTTAAAGACGATATTGTACAAGTTGAGTTATTAAAAAAGAACTACTACCACCAATATTTGAATTAAAGTAATATATGTTCCTTTTAAACATTCTGTAAGAAATATATAATTTGATGTCGTAAATTACATTTATAGCAAACATATAAACAGTTACAAGATTTCATAAAACTAAATTTGTGTTGATTAATTAGTTGACTAAATAAATTTCCTCCTTTTATATTGAAGTGACGAATCGGAATCATTGCTTTGCTTCTCACAGATGAAATTTTATCTGGAAAAGAATACCATTTAAAACGATTCATTTCACGTTTACTACAATTAAACCGTCCAAGACAAATAAAAAATATACAAGATAGCCATATAGCTTGACGATATCTTTTCAGATTTGGGCTTTGTAGTAATGTTAATGCAGCTTCCAAATTTCGATGTATGCAACCCATATAACAGCTTTTAAATAGAAAGCATCTTTATTACCACATTGAAAAGTCAAATCCAAAAGCTCACTATGTATCTCTTCTAACTCTTGGAAAAACACTCTTGGTATTTTCATTAAACTTTTATATTTAAAATTAACTAAAAATGTAAATTAGATTCATAATTCCAAAAATCTTTTGTTAAATGAAGAATTAGAGGAATTTCTTGACTTTTAAAAGAAAGAATGTTAGAAAATAATTTAGAATGTAAAAACTGTTGAGATTGAAATTTTAGTTGATTTTGTCATGGTTAAAAAAATGAAAACAATTCAAATAGACAAAAATATATATAGATTTCAAAAGATACGAATGTTCCAATCAACACAACTTTACAGTGAATAGTTTTATCTTTCATAAATAACAGTTGTACCTTTCAGAAATTATCCAAAAACTACGAATGAAAAAACACAACTGTTGGCCGCATTTTTCAGATTCCAAAAGGTACGAATGAAAAAATACAACTGTTGGTCGTATTTTTTTATATTGTTATTATTATATAAATTATATGATAAATTATTAGTCAAAAGCTATAGAGAAGTACAACGTAACAGCCCTATTGTGCTCGATGTTTGTGTTTTCACATGTCCTGTAACTTCTAGTCTCCTATGTATTGCCTATAACATTTCTGAACTCCATGGATGGTTGAAGTCTTGAAAAATTAAAGTAAAAGTAGTAATTAATTAGGAAATTTTCTCATTTCTGATTGAAGCTAGTCTTGTAAAGATGAAATTATTAGAACAATAATTTTCTCTTTTTTGGGTCAAAGATATGATATTTTCCTTTCATTTATAAAGCTGGGTATTGTTTGTCAGTTTCTCCTTTTAAAATTAGTGGAAAATTCTTTTTTTTTGAATAGTAAGGTTACTGAAATTCTTTTCATCTAATCAAATATCATAGATTTTGTCTTTGATTGTGTTTTCAACATCAGTTTTATTTATACTTTATTTCATTGAAACAAATATAAATATATCAGAGAAATCTTCAATGATATCACAATGTTTTATTATTTCAAAATTAGTAAATTACCATCACGATCCAAAAATACTGTAAACTTTTGATTAGAAAGGATTAATCCAAAAGCGAGGAATACTACCCTCTTACTAATTTTTTCTGGTTATTAATAACAGTCTTACTTAATCTTTTAATAATCCTTCATAAACTTAGAGTTGTGATTTATTCTTGAAACTTTTTTCAAAATTGTGGTGTTTTATTATTTAAAATTGTTTTGTAGTACTTTTGAAGATATAATTATTGTATGAATGTCAGTCGCGTATATATCTTGCTCGTTCCAAACTCGAACGTTTACTATAAATTAAAAGAGCTAGTTCATGAAATAATTACCATAAGATTATTTAGAAACCCCACCAATCAGTGATTTTTCCTTCTTCTTTTTTGGGAAAGCTAATGATCTATTTTCTGAAATTAAATTAGTGGAGAAAATAAGTAATAAGAAAAAATATACAGTATATATAAAAGAGACGTAAATTATTATATAAAAAAAAACAGAGTAAAAGTTAAAGCAGAACAAAATGGTGCAATAAAATGGACGAAAAGACACAGCGTCGTCGTGGCCCTATGCATGCATTTATAGAATTTAGATAAAGCATATGACTGTAAGATTTTAGATAAAACATAAATCATATAGTTTATTGTCTGGTAACTCTGGTTTGTACTAATAAGTGTTTTTGTAATGTTATATATAATATAGTCTTCGAAAATGTGTGAGATCAGTTAATAAACGAGAACAAAAATATGTATGATCACTCGTAATATACTTATTAGCTTACTTGGTATAACATTCGCGTGATTTTTCCGTCGCACACACTTCTAATGTCGTGTACGTAAAATGTTAACTACTCCAGTTTATTATAATTAGACCCTGGATTATTGGACTGCACGATATTTGGGAACTTGGCAGCTTTAAGTAAGTGCGATTAAGATTTTAATGGGACACGCATGACATGTCGCAAACAGAAAAGAACGAATCTACTTTTGAAACAGTTTTGCTTTTTGGACAACTAAATAATTTGATTAACAAAAAGAACAAGATTTGGCCGCAGTTCTAAAATTCACAAATCTTATTCTTACGAATCGCATATAATAGTGGTAACTATAAGATGAGAATATCTAACAAACTCTGTGTTTTGTCATGTTTTTTTGCCTTCTAATAAACTCAACGGAAACAAGGAATCTAGAGCTTAATTATATAATTTATATATAGATGCCGATGCTCTGATAGTGTCAGTGTTGTTAGGTTACCGAATAAGTGTATGTGTCAAACTATAATTCGTAAGACATGTTGTGTGTGGTGTTGGCAATCAAATTTTACTTCTCAGCAATCAATGAACTAACTATCACGTGATACGACTGATACTTGAAAGCGTGGCTAGACATGAGACTCTACCATAAAACTCCTAATCATTACCAACTTATGAAAATAGCTTGAAGTTTGACTATATTATCACACACAACACATTATATCCAAACGTAAAATGATGCATTGCGAAATAGAGGGGATTGTTTGCTCAAAACGAGTAATTGTCTGAAAACTCTTTAATTACGGATTAACACACTTTGTTACTAATCTAAATAAATAAAACTCATGGTTAATTATGTTAGTAAGTTGCAAAGCAAGTACGGATATCACGTTTGCTTAGTTCAGAACGCTGACACGTCTTGTAAATCACATATTGCAAGGCAACGTGTTTCTGAGATATCTTATTTAGGTGGCAAAGCTTATGGGTTTGCCATTTCTCTAGTGTCACGGATCCAACAACTTTATTCATTTATCGATACCTATTTTTTTTTTTCTAAATCATTTGTTAATCATTGACATGATGACATGCACCGATAGTTTCAAAATGATAGCATATTGTATATATGAAAAGATTAATTCCCAACGTTTTTCAAATCTTTTATGCAGTTTCGTAGTTTTTTCTACATATACGAAAATCACAGACCAAAAGGAATAATGTTATTTTCCAAAATGCTCACTCTATAAGTTTCCAAATGCTTTATTCTTAATCAAGATTCGTGTAAATGAAAATCAGTCAAAAATTTGGAGCTAAATATAATTCAGTCCTAAATCGTGGACGCCTGTCTGGTATTCTAAATAATACAATTAACTAGAAGATTATATGATTGTTGATCGATAACGAAGAAATCCAATACTAGTAGCTAGCTAGATGAATTGAATACAACGAAAGCCTGTAGCCACCGAAAAAGGCTGCTACGTACTTTTAATTAGTAGTATATTCTTATTTGTGTTAAATCTTTGTCCCTCACGATTCCTTTACAAAGTGCCTTTCCTATCCAGTTCCATTTTTGTCTATAACAATTTATATCACATTATTTATTCTAAAGCTATCTCAAATCTCAAAATATTAGAAACAATAGTAAATGTTAAGATTATAAAATAATATGATAAAACAAAAAATATCCAGTAACTATCAGTTTTAAAAATTTTATAAATGATTAATAAAAATTATAAGTAAATTAGGTTAGAAGTTAGAACTAAGAATTATCTAACATTCCATTAAAAAAATCTTGATTGAATAATACAGAATGTGATAGACTGATATGATGTGAATAATAATTTATATCACATTATTTATTATAAAGCTATCTCAAATCTCAAAATATTATAATGTTTTGCTTAATTAGAAACAATAGTAAAAATAATATGAACAAAAAATATATATCCAATAACAATCAGTTTTAAAAGTTGATAAATGATTAATAAAAAAAACTAAAATTAGGTTAGAACTTAGAATTATTTAAAATTCCACTAAAGAAATCTTGATTGAATAATACATAATGTCATAATGATAAAAAGGATTCTTTTTAATTTATATTGAAGTAAGGATATATTTTAGTTTCCTTTTCGAAAAAAAAGGATATAAATTTGGTTTGGGAATATTCTTCTCTTATTCCCGCGTTACCTCCTCCTCAACTTTTTTATTAAAAACCTTTTACCAAAAAATTTCTAAAAAGGCATAAAATCGCTCTCGCAACCGTTGGATCTCTATACAAGACCCATATTTGACCCGTAACATCATCAAATCCAACGGTTCACATAAAGGATTCTATTTTTTTCTTCTTCCCTTTTGTTACCTTAAGGTAATATTCCAATGGCATCTCCAATAAAATCCCCTCCTATTGTTTTCCTCTCCTTTTATTTTGTATAAATACCTAAACCACATTTCTCTTCTTCTCAAACCAACAAAAACTCAAAGAGAGAGACAAGAGATCCATCAAAAGAAATCACCAATTTTTTCTTGAGAGAGAGTTATGGCTTACAATAGCAATAACAAGAACAACAACATTGTCGTTGTTTTCGACTTCGACAAGACCATCATCGACGTTGATAGCGATAATTGGGTGATCGATGAACTTGGCTTCACTGATTTGTTCAATCAACTTCTCCCCACCATGCCTTGGAACACACTCATGGTTTGTTCTACCTTCTCTGATTTCCTCTGTTTTCTCATTTTCATTTTTTTTTATAAATTTTTTGCTTTCATGAAATTTTTGTTTAATACAATCCCGGATTCGAATGAAACCCTAAATTAATGGAATTGTACAAAATAACAACAGGATCGTATGATGAAGGAGCTTCATGATCAAGGCAAAACCATCGAGGAGATCAAACAAGCCTTGAGAACAATCCCAATCCATCCACGTGTCGTCCCTGCCATCAAATCTGCACATGAATTAGGGTAATCTATATTATTATGGTTTCTAAACCAAAAAATATATATTTGTTACAATCAATTTATGTCTGATTATATGTATTCTTTTAATTTGCTAATCAAATTAGACAAAACCCACCGTTTCTGATCCGATATTTACGGTTCGGTTTTCCAGGTGTGAGCTTAGGATAGTGAGCGACGCAAACATGTTCTTTATCGAGACCATCGTTGAGCATCTCGGGATTAGTGAATTCTTCTCTGAGATTAACTCGAACCCGGGATATGTTGACGAACGTGGCACCTTGAGAATCTCTCCTTACCACGACTTCACTAAAACCCCTCATGGCTGCTCTAACTCTACTTGTCCTCCTAACATGTGCAAGGTACTTTTACATTTATTTTTCTATTTACGAACGTTAATTACAATTTGTTATTATTTTCCTCCTTATTTTTCCACAAAAAGACAACCGTTTTGAAGTTTGTAAAAGAAACAAAAGACAAGTGTTTGGACATTAAAATACTATGTTTTGGTCATTTCATGACCGAACACAGTCTAAACGTGTCATATCTATGGACCCACTTTGGTCGTTTCTGCTACTAATTAAACCTTATTTTAATAATCATATATGTTTACATTTATTTAGGGTTTGATCATTGAGAGGATTCAACAATCTTTAGCTAAAGAAGGAAAGAAGAAGATGATTTACCTTGGAGATGGAGCTGGTGATTACTGTCCGAGTTTGAAACTTAACGCAGAGGATTACGTGATGCCACGTAAGAATTTCCCGGTATGGGATCTAATTAGTCAAAATCCGATGCTGATTAAAGCAGCCATTAGAGAATGGACCGATGGCCAAAGCTTGGAGATGATATTAATAGGAGTAATCGAGGAGATTAGATTGGAGGAAGAGAAAGAGAATATGTTGAATGGTACGGAGGCTAACTGCAAGATGCAGACCATCTCTGTAGCCGGGATCAACAGTGTTCATCATGAACCAATATTAATGCCTCGTGCTCTTCGTGTTTCTCAGTCTAGTTAGATGTTTTCTAATTATAGTGAAGGAAGAAGAATATAAACTGTGGTGATTCTTCTATCCTCTTTTTTCATATGCTTAAATCTTGATTGTATGCATGTATTCCAAAAAGATTGGAATTTCTCCTAACTCACTACAAGAAAATAGTGTTCTTGCAAGGCTAAAATTTGTTGCAATAACTCAATATATTGTTGCAAATTTGAGAATGCAATAAAATTGAGACACATTTTCTATTGTTGCTATTTGAGAGTTGCAAATAGATATTTGTTGCACATTTATTGCAAAATTTGCAATGAATGGACTTATTGCTATATATGTCGTATTAATGCAATATTACTTTTGTTGTAAAGTTGTCGAAAAATTGTGATGTACATTTGCAACTTTCATTCGTTACAAGTGATTGCTACATAAAAAGTATAACAAATATTATTACAAATTTACAACAAGGTAATATATTAATATATGTGCTGTATTAATGCAATAATATCTATGTAGAAATTTAGTAGATGTTCCAAAATATAAAGCAATTATTAAATGGCACTAAAAATGATTTTGCATAATTTAGTATAAATGATACAAAAAATCCAATTATATATGTTTAAATTTATTTTAATTTTCAATTATAAATAAAAATAATTTTATAAAAAGAGAAAATATGTTTAATTGTATAAATGAAAATCAATTACAATTACATTGTTCGAATTGAACACCAACTCGGGAACATATACATTAGATAAGTGATTTCTAAGCTAAACTAATTATATAACCTAAATTTATCTTCGATCACTAGTTTGCTTCAAATTTTTGGCAATCCTAAGTTGTTCTGCACTCCAAAATAACACACCCCCTGTTTCTTGCTGTGTTTTGCCTTGTTGATCGGTCCCAAATACTTGAGCCGAAAGTAGTTGCATTTTTCTGTAAAATATAATAAAATAATATTAAACTTACATCAAAGTAAATTAATTCAAACATGATAATGGATTCATCACCTTGCTCAAACGGGTTCTCTACACACTAGTCTTTTCTGCCATTTCCGACCCTCCTCCTTGAATTGTAAAACAGTTGTATGATGATTCTTTGATTCAATATAAAATTTATTTGACGAAAAAATATAAACATGATAATGAAATTGATGTTCATAATCTTGAAAAGAATAGGATCCCACAAAAATAAAACAGATATAAGTTTGCACTCCTAAGAACATCACGACCTCCTAAAACTAAAATACACAACCAAAAGAAATTAATAACAGATATAAGTGAGAACTGATCAAAAGTATAGAAAATAAGAAACGTTAAGTACTAGAACGTTACGATAGGATTAAGATGGCCAAGACGCTGTGAGGAAACTCGAGACAAGAACACAACAACGAGATTCAGGAGCCAAAGACGAATACCACAGAGAGATTCAAGCAACTCTCTTGAAGCATAAGCCATTAGACTTAAATAATGGAGAAGGAAAAACACTAAATCATTATAAATAAATCAATAGAGATTGATAATAAATAAGAAGAGAAGGTAGCTGTTACGATTTAGGAGAGATATGAATATGATTTGTTTAATTTAGGAAAATCAAATCTTAGATATTTTATTTCCAAAACCGTTTCAGCGGCCAAGCAAAAATATAGGTGCTAAAGTGAAAAATGAAAATTTAAATTAAGTCAGATTGTTATGAAAAAAAGAAACAAAAAATTAAGATTGAGTCGGTTATTAAAAATTGATATTAGAAAATATGATTTAGCAACACTTTTATAAAAATGATATAATTTTTAATTTATTGTTCTAACATCAATTCAAAAACTGATGCTAAATATAGTTACAACTTTTATGCTAGTGTCAATTATATTAAGTGACGTTAAATATGTCACGTTAAATTTTGTTTTGTACTTTTGTTGTAGTGATTAGAAGATGGAAATTTGAATCAGATCAATTAAGAGCTTATTTCACTTGAACCAATAGTATCATCGGCTCTTTCACTTGAAGGCTCATCTTTCAAGTCTATATCTTGTTTTTTTTTTTTTTTTGGGGGGGGGGTAGAATCTCTCCCTCTCTTTATCTTCAATTTTTCAAGGTTGTCTCTTGTTCGGTTCTTGATGGTAATAGTCTGCTTAGTTTTTATTAGAATAATAAAAAAACCCATCTAGTAATTGAGTTAAGAAGATGTAATATAGAAGAAGACCCTTCAAAAAAAACATAATATATATATATATACGTAATTGTTATAAAAAAGTATATGTTGCAAAAGAGTTATAAATTCTTGTCAATATAGTGACAAAGATGTCACATATTTTGTCACATGTATATACTAAAATTTTCTTGCGAAATAATCATAATTTATTATTGTTGAATAATCGTTATAAATTTTGCAAGATATTTTCGTATGTTGTAATAATATTGCTAATTTGTAACGAAAAAATGCAACGGAAACTTTTGTTGTTATTTTGCAATAAATTTGTAATGAAAATGTGACGTGTAGTTATCATTGCAAAAATATAGCACAATTTGTTGCAAAATCTTAACGAATATAATCATTGCAAATTTTTTGTTGCAATAACCCTTTTTTCTTGTAGTGACTATTGTATGACGGTGAAATTATATTACAAGAAGGTGTGATTTTTGTTTCTAAAAATTAATAATTAATTACCTCTTTTCTTTGATTAATAACAACTTAACTTAACCAATTAAATATTCGAACTTCAGTTAAGCTAATTAAGGTGGATTGTTAATGGAAACGCGAAAACACTATATTATATATTAACTAGAAATAGACTCACCCGATGCGCGTGATATATTTAATTATTTTTTATTAATTATAATATATATTAAATTTAAAAATATATTTTTGAAATGAATTTTTTTATGAAAAGTTTATTTTTTAAATATTTAATATGTGTTCTTTTATATATATGGGTTTTAATGTTTTGACGGCAAAATAAAATAAACAAAACATATCTATCAGAAATATTTTTGATTAAAGAAATTAAATCCCTTAAAGTTCTTTTGTTTTAGTTTTTATTGTTTTGTGATAAATTGTTAGGTTCTTAGAGCATCTATTTTAAAGTTAATACTCTATTATAGAGTAACATTGGTTCCAACACTACTATATATCTTACTCTAAATTAGAGTAAATGCTAGGATTACTCTATATTCAACTTTATTTTTTACACTAACTCTATTTTTAGAGTCAAAAATAGAGTGATATATTAAAAAAAACTATGTTTTATTTTAGAGTAAAAAAAATATATGTTGGAGATAGTCTTAACACAAATGAGATATGTGTAGAGACCAGATAAAACGGAAATAGTTTGCTATTACAAGATAAATTTCATCTTTCCCTACATCTTTTCCAAAGTTTTAATATATGGATGCAATCAAGACTTATATGATGATTCGCTGGATCTCTATAACCAGAAAATTATTATGAAGTCAGTAACCGTGAAAATAAATAAATAAAAATTATGTTTTAGTCTTAATCGTAAAGAAAAATAATTGATAAATATTGATCTTTTTGCAAGTGATTTTACAACTTTATATATTATTTAACTCAATCTTAATATTTGATTTTCTTTTGACTCCACAATATGTTGGTACGGTTTGATTTTCTTCAATTAGCCTCCTAACAAATTTCTTGTAAATTAGAAACTCTATATGAATGCTGAAAATGTGTTCTTTTAATTATTAAAAAAATGAACTCTCCAACCAATCAATAAACTAAACTTGTGAAACCTGAATTTTGTATTACACTAATGAGACTATGAATCTAGACAATATGTTTTACACAGAGGAATCACCAATATGTTTTACCATATGCTCCAGTGTTTACTCTCTAATCTCGTAATTACCCTTAATATAATCTTTTCGGAATAATACATATTAAAATATGGCTCATGTCATAAAACTTTAAGAAATATCTTATACTATATCTCGAATTTAATTATGAATAAAATTCATGAAAAGAAAAGTGTGTCAAATTTTTTTTTAGATTCGATATATTATCTCTATTTTCTAATTATTTAAAAACTTATACCTTTATATTATTTTTGGAAACTATTATTTTATGTTATTTCATGGGGTGATTAAGCAATTATATTCTGATACCATTATATATATATATATATATATTTTAGTACATAAGTTTTACAAACAGTCAACCAATAACTTATAGAATATTAAATACACATTTAATTTTATCTGAGTTTGTCTTTAATAGAATAAATTTGATTATTGAATACAATGTAATTTTTAAAAATATATTAGAATATATTTGGTGTTTTAAAATTAGTCTATCATAAATTAATTTAGTTTCAGTTTTTACTTTAAAAGTATATATTTTTTTTTTATTATTGGTTTGATTAGTAGTTTTGTTTTTAGGTTATATGGTATACGCTTTCATTAGGAAATACCTTATATGTTAAAACTAAAAGTTGGTAGAAATATATTTTTGTAACAATGTGAAAAAACCTTTTAAGCAAAATATACACCATATAAAATATAAAATAAAATGAAGTAGATTAAAAATATTTAATTTAAAATTAGTGAGAAAGACATGTCACATGTGTCACAAATTTAGAGCGCCAAGTGTCGCATTGGCACAGAGAAAGTTAGGAACAACCTTCTCATATTATAGAAGATATCGAAGAAAAAGAAGAATTATGAAGTTTTTGTTTGGTAATAATATAAATCTCTTGTGGAATGAAATCTCGTCTCACATATCGCTGTTTCGTCGTCATTCATATCACAAGTATTTTGTCACCCTAAAATGGAGTAGTACAATCCTTGATATCCCAAATCTAAAATTTTGTAGAATATAATCCACGTGAGCGGTGAGCCATCAACCATGCTGTCCAAATATCCAAATACGAGAATCATTTTGACACGAATATTCTTCACGGTGTTCCCATAAACAGTGATACGTGTTTCGTTCTTTTTTCATAGTTTAATGGATCATGAATTTTTGTGACAAATGCTGAAACCAGATGCCATTAAGTTTCTTGGCCAATAAAAAAATATTTCCACTGATTTTTATCTTCAACAAAATACACACATCGATTATTAATTACCTCTTTTTATTTTCTGGTTAATAACTTACTTAACCGCTTAATTATTCGAATAAGTTAATCAAGATATGATTGTTACATATTGGTAACGCAAAAACACTTTATACATATTTCGAAGAAAAAGAAGACTTAATTATGAAGTTTTTGTTTGGTAATAATATAATCTCTTCTGGAATGAATCTCGTCTCACATATATATTATGCTGTTTCGTCATATTCATCACGTGTATTTTGTCACCTTAAAAAAGTTGTTACATTACATTTCTCGATATCCCAATTATATATATTCTAAATTTTATGGAATCCATGTGATGTGCCAATGCCATCAACCATGCGGCCCCAACTATCAAAATACAGAATCATATCTCGAATCATTTTGACACGAATATACTTCACGGTGTTCCCATATACGTCGTTCATACGCCATACGTGTATTCGTTTTTTTTTCATGGTATTAATGGTTTCAAGAAACTTTTTGACAGATGCTGAAGGCAGACGGTTCCCGTCTCAAGGTGATCCAATAATTTTGGACCCTTTTCACACTAAACTTTTTTTTTTTAGTCCCCTTTGTTAGAAGGAAATTTTCTGAATTTTGGGTTGGTCCCTTGGCCTTTACCTCTTTCGCCACTTCCACGAGCCGGGCCTGAAGGCAGATATCATTGAATTTTGTTGGCCTATAGAAAAGAAAAAAGACAATATTGGATATGGATTTTGCTCCCAATATTTGGTGAGACCCAAACAGAAAATCTACCAGATTTCAGGGTTTCAAGTCATAAGACTATTTTCATTGGTTTTGTTTCTTAAGTCATTTTTTAATAATATAAAGGAAGGTATCAAGTAATAAACGTTTCCAACATTTCTTATATTAGAAACGTCCCTTTGATTTGTTGAAGAATGTTGCTTATTTTATTATTGTTTTGGTCTAAGGAAAATTCTAAGAAATCTCTTACAAACTCCAATGAGGACAGTCTTAAGAAATGTTGGAAACGTTTCTTACTTGATACCTTTCTTTATATTATTAAAAAATGACTTAAGAAACAAAACTAATGAGGACAGTCTAACATTGCTCAGCTGGCAACATGAGTAAAATTGTAATTTGCAGAAGAGACATAAGAAACTTTAGGTTAATAGCCCACTATGAATAGCAGAAGTCACTATCAAGCACATGATCCGAGTTTTAGAGGCAACCAGAGAATGAAAGGCAATTAGCTAAATCGTATTAACTACGCTTAGCACTTTGATTATCACTTTGCGTAAACTCTTAGTTCAGTTCAACGTTAATAAAATGATCTTATCCCACAACGTCCATACTATTAATATTGTCGGTTCTTACATCAACAGTAGCCAGAGGTTTACAGTGTTCCCGTTAAAAAAAAGAGAGTGAAATCTTTTACAAATAGCTAAAAACAAATCAGATGTCTGCCATCAAATTAACTTCAATGCCTTTCGTTAATAAATTTGGGGATTACGAAGCCCCATCAAAACCCATATGTTACATATACACACCTCACATTCCACACATGTATATCCCACCAAACACATTAAGCGGCCCATTTACGGCCCACTATTATCATATATACACACAAGATATTTTCAACACAAGAAAAACTTATCAGGTCGGAGAAGCCGTGGAAACGGCGGCGAGATTTTGTAGATTCGATTTAACGACAGTATCCACAAACATCCTCGTATCTTCCTCCGTGTTACCTTTTGGTATATCAACAATGTAAGACTCCAAAACCACACTATACACTCTCTTCTTCTTATCCTTCTCCAAGACGACGAACTCGTTAACCGATGTAACCGACCGGTAATTATTTAACCGGTGTTCTCCTCCAAGAACACGAAAACTCAAGATCCGTTTCGCTTCGTCTAAAGCTTCGAGCACCTCAACGCTTGTCGACGCTGGGAGACCAGACACGACGCTGACTTCTCTAATGGTACCAACTTTGATCTCGTTACCTTTGTTACCTCTAATGGTGCAACTCTTGATGAAGTGTTTGTATTTGTTTGGATTCGCGAAGTCGCGGACGTATCTCCATATGGCGTTTGCTGGTGCGTCTACGCGGTGTGCTATGAGGGACGTGCACGTGTTTGGCGATCTTGGGAACGTGTGGTGTGTTCGGATGATAGAGTCTAGTGTTGAGAACTCTTCATTCGTTAATCCGTAGGGTGTCGACGATGATGTTGCTGTTGATGACAATGGGGTACCATGGATTGGAGCAAGATTATTAGGGTTCATAGTTTAATTTGGGTGTGCTTTTGAGAAGAAAGGTGTGTAACGAAGATATAGCTATATATGACTGATTCTATATATAGAATATGATATTGGAGATTTGATATATATTGATATTGTGTTTGACTAATGTTGGAGTTGAGCTGTACTAATAAATTGCCTTTGTTATTCGGCTTTTTAGAAAAAAATGGGTGTGAAAATGTGAACGTGACATCAAATCTCATTATTATATGACTCATTGGATCCTTCAGGAGCTACCTATAGATCATCTTTTTAGATTTAAAAAACAAAAGAAAGCATCTAAATTGGAATCTAATCAAAATTTGTTATTATAGTATGATATGCAAGACGTAGAAGAAAGATCTATGCCCCTATTAGGTGTATATATATATAGTGGAAGAAGAGTTTGTTTGTTCTCTTGAAAGAATGTGTAAAACCACAATGCAAAGAGGAATGACTCTAATGCAAGCAACAACATCATGGGCGTTGGTTGTATTGTATGCAAGTTGCTTATAAATTTAACAAAATCAAAATTACAAAGAATGAAAATGAGTTGAGCCCATGTCCAACTTACAACAACACAAATTGGTTTTGAGGCTTTTAAACAATTTTTTAGACCGAGTCCACTACTCTTATCGGCACGTGATGCGCACGTGAGATCGAAGGAACGAAGTTTGACAAGTTGAGCTGTTGAGATGAGCAGCTCAGCAGCAACATCAAGTTAGGAACTCGATCGGAATATTTCTTCAACTTGTTGTTGTGACTTATGTAGTAGCAGAGACGGTTTCCTATGTAAATGTTGATTGGTTTGAAAGTTACAGTCGGTGTGATATATAAACCGGCATTAAGTTTCACCGGAACCGGTTTAGAGGTTGAATTTGTTTAGACCGGTCATAACCGGTTTGATTTTTTTTTCCAGGCACGAAATTGGCAGAGACGATGAACGGAAAGGGACGATGGCGATGACAAGCAGGCCTAGCTGGCCATCATCAATGGGAAGACATCAACTGGTTTTCGTGTTGCTCCTGATTCTTGTAACTGTCGGTATCTCTGTTCCTGTCTTTGCTCTTCTTCCTTCACTGTCTCTGCTTCCTTCACTGCCTCGGGGAGAGAAGGTAATCAAGATTCGTACTTTTCCTCCTAATTGCTTCTTGTTTGTCTTCTCTTTGGCAATGGGGCACAAAAGAGAGAGTTTTGGTACCTTTCAACTACTAAAGTGGATGCATAGTACCTTCAACTATCCTGCAAGCAATTATGTTGATATCGTTCTCATTTCATGTGAAAAGTTATGAACTTTCATCTCAAAAGTTGCAGATAATAACATCATCTCGGAAGTTTTATATCAAAGATGACATTTTTTGGAAAGATGGAAATGCTTTTCAGCTCATTGGTGGTGATTTGCATTACTTTCGTGTTCTTCCTGAGGTACTGACCGACGTACTGTCCCTTTCCGTAGATCATTATGATGTTTATAATATATATGATATGGTGAATTAATGCTAGAATTATGGATGCAGTACTGGGAAGATCGGCTTCTGAGAGCCAAGGCTTTAGGCCTTAATACTATTCAAGTATACGTTCCTTGGAATCTTCATGAGCCAAAGCCTGGAATGATGGTTTTTGAGGGTATTAGTGATCTTGTCTCCTTTCTCAAGCTGTGTCAGAAACTAGATTTTCTGGTTATGTTGCGTGCAGGACCTTATATCTGTGGAGGTCTGTGTTAATTTCGCTCTTGTGTATCTTGTTGAGTTGATACTAATGTTTTTCACCTCATTATGTGGAAGATTTGCTTTTAACTAGTGTTGATAAATGTTCTCATCTCCGTTGCAGAATGGGATTTGGGAGGATTTCCTGCTTGGTTACTTGCTGTGAAACCACGTCTCCAACTAAGGACATCAGATCCTGCATATCTTAAGTTGGTAAGTTATCAGTTAAGTGAAGCAAGTAGTTATCCATGATCTGCAGGCTAGAGTTCTCAATTGTTATCTTTGCAGTAATTAACAAGAAAATTTATGTAGTGATTTTTGGAAAATGAGTGGAAATTATGATCACTTTTGCACAATTTATAGAAGAGAAAGGCTGTTTTTATGCAAACTAGCAAGAAAAAGTCCCCATTTTCTTGTAGACTGATGTTATGCAATATGTTCAAGGTAGAGTAATTTTATGACGAAACATATCACAGGTTGAAAGATGGTGGGATGTTCTGTTACCGAAGGTATTTCCTCTGCTTTACAGCAACGGGGGTCCTGTTATAATGGTTCAGGTACATGATCAAAAGCGATGTTCCACTATATAATTTATCTTGATATGGTATCCTAGTGATTGCTGGATACTGTAATTGCAGTTGATAAGATTTGTCGGCTTCATTACTGAGTAGCTTTACTAAGTTAAACTTTTGGATGAATTTTTTAAATAAGATGTCTTCGTGTATAGTTTCCATAGACCTGGAACACTATGGTTGACCAATGTGAAGCGAGAGCCCAAGTCCCTGTCATAGATCTCTTATATTAGCAAACCTTGTTTATTAAATGTAAACTACTTTTTGCAGATTGAAAATGAATATGGTTCATATGGAAATGACAAAGCCTATCTTCGTAATCTAGTTAGTATGGCTAGGGGACACCTGGGGGATGACATTATTGTGTAAGACTTAATTTCTTTGGTTTCTATGATTCTCCAGTGAACTATGTTCCCTGTTACTTTCTGTTTTATTGCTTAGGGTGATTTTTTTATATGTGCGCCTTAAAATTCTCTTAAGAATTGCATCTCATGTGTTGGCTCTCGTTTGTCACCGGTAATATTTATAGTGTTCTGTGAAAATAGATTGTGTTTACTGTTTAGTTTCTAAGTTAAATCACCTAACTAGCAGTTCTTGGTTAAGTAAGAACGTTTCTTGTTTCTCATAATGAATAATCTTTTAGGTACACCACAGATGGAGGGAGAAGAGAAACTCTTGAGAAAGGAACTGTCCCTGCGGATGATGTCTACTCAGGTATATGTGCTTCCTCTGCATCCATGATTCATAGTAAACTGAAATAATGGTCTGTGTATGACGTTGATATATAACAATGACGAGCAACTTCTTTCTCGGATAGCTGTTGATTTCACAACTGGTGATGATCCGTGGCCAATATTCGAATTGCAAAAGAAGTTTAATGCTCCAGGAAAATCACCTCCACTTTCCTCGTAAGTTTCTTATGCTCCCACCCTTCTACTTCTGTTGTGAATTAATTTTGTCATTTAGATCTATTGAGTTGTTTGTTACAGGGAGTTCTATACTGGTTGGCTCACGCATTGGGGTGAGAAGATTGCAAAAACTGGTGCTGATTTTACAGCAGCTTCTCTTGAAAAAATACTGTCTCGAAATGGTTCTGCTGTGCTTTATGTATGTGCTTAATTTTTTTTTTTACATATCAGTGTTTACCAGATAGGGATGAACGATAATAGTGAGGATTGTGTAACGTGATGTTCAGATGGTGCATGGAGGAACAAACTTTGGTTTCTACAATGGCGCAAATACTGGCTCTAAAGAATTCGACTATAAACCTGATCTGACATCCTATGACTATGTAGGGCAATTTCACATCATTACCTGCTATTGCAAATCCTTAACTATAAATAGTAATAGTTTTGTTTTTGTTTTTGTCATTTCAGGATGCTCCCATTAAGGAGTCTGGTGACATAGATAATCCCAAATTCAAAGGTTTGATCTAATGATTGCTTTTAGCGATTTTGCACTCTCGCTTTGTTTCCTTAGTAACCTTTGTGCTATTTGCAGCTCTTCAGAGAGTGATTAAGAAGTACAATGCTGTACCACACTCCATTACACCCTCCAAGCAACTGAAAGCGTATGGTCCTATCAAGATGCAGATGACAACATCGCTATTTGATTTAGTTAGTATGACGGATCCTGCAGATGTGATCACCTCCTCCAACCCAATTTCAATGGAATCTGCTGGACAGGTATGTAATATCAATTCTCTATATTCCTTATATCTGGCAGAGCAGCCTAAGCATTTCCCCAGTCACCATGAAATGGTCTAATATTATTGCCCTTTACATAAACTGATTCTCTATTTTCTTGCTCCCAGATGTTTGGATTTCTATTATATGAATCTTCATACATCACAAAAAAGAGTGGGAATATACTAAGAATACCCAAGGTATAAACCTTTGTTTTCTTTTCGTCTGAATCCAATGGAAATATGTAAATATAGTTTGTTTTTTCAATCATGGTAAAAACAGAATATAGAATACATAAATCTAAGAGAAATATAAGGGTCATCGTCTAACATGATGAGTTGCAGGTTCATGACAGAGCTCAAGTGTTTGTTTCGTGTCTTTCCCAAGATGTTGATGTGAGAGTACTGAGTTACATTGGTACAACTGAGAGATGGAACAACCAACCTATTTCTCTTCCAACTATTGAGTGTACCTCCAACACAAGCTTATTTATTCTGGTAAAAAGTCCATAAATCCTCAGATAAGACTCTTTACCTCTATAAGGAATCATCAGTTTTATTAATTTTGGTTAAACACATTCTTATTTGGGTCACTAGATTGCTCATGTTTCTTGTAGGTTGAAAACATGGGTCGTGTAAATTACGGGACATATATCTTTGATGAAAAGGTAAGTCTCATTTTACAAACTTTTGTTATTCAGAAACTTTTTCTAGATCACTTCTTATACCAAAGTGAATGGTGTCAAAAAATTTGAAATCTACGGTAGCCTTTTACATTAGCCAGGCAGCTCGTTCAGAAGGTTTACTTTGTAGTTTGTATTACATTTCAGGGTATTTTGTCTTCGGTTTATCTAGATGGTCAAATTCTCCATGGATGGAAGATGATGCCAATTCCTTTTCACAACCTGAATCAAATGCCAAATCTCAGTTTCGAGATGCATCAAACTAAAAAGAGAAGTGAGAAGTTCAATCTTACTAATGGTCAGTGCTCTAATTTTTTGTTCAGCATTGAGTTAAGAATGAAAGATGTTTTTCTTCTGTGTTCAGTATCTACTAGTAGGGGCATGAATGAAACTAATTGCTTCTTATGCCCATAACTTTAGATGTCGGTCAAAAGGAACCAGCTCTGTTTGCTGGTGAGTTCTTTATCGACAGTGCAGAAGAAATCAAAGACACATATCTATCATTCAACGGTTGGGGTAAAGGAGTTGCTTTTGTCAACAAATTCAACATCGGAAGATATTGGCCGGTAAAAGCTCTGTCCTCACCTCCTCTACAAAGGCCATCCAGTGTACAGTTTCTTTCTCTTACACATAATACTTTTTGCAGTCTGTTGGACCACAGTGCAACCTCTATGTTCCTGCGCCGCTTCTTAAACCTGGCAAAAATACTTTGGTATGTGAACATGAACATGAGGTTTGACATTTTTTCGCTAGTTAGGACAGAGGAATGGAACTATTTTCTTGTTTGGCAACAAAAGAGTCTCTATCAATCCATCCTCATCATTCCAGTTCCAGCCATTACTTAGATTGGTTGAAAACTTTTGCAGGTGATTTTCGAGTTGGAATCTCCACATCTAGAGCTTTTGCTGGAGGCAGTTGATAGCCAAGACTTCACATGCGGTTCAAATGATTCCAAAGTTAATCAATTGTAACTATCACTTCTTTTACTAGCAATCAGACTCTTTTAACAATATCCTACTATATTAATTGAGAAGTACAAATATGAAACAAACCTTAAATGTGTAAAAAATTACATTTAATTGCCATTAGAAAACTTAATTAAAATTAATAAATTAATTAAATAAATATAATTAATTTAAAAAACGAAAAATAAGGATACTTTAAATAAAATAAATTGTAAAAAGTAACAAAAAATCTTTTATAATCAAAACTAATCGGTATTAGAAAAAAAAATTTACAATTAAGATTTTAAAAATCTAACCAAATTTTAATTACAAACTATATAAATAACATTAAATAAAATAAATTATTACAAATTTTTATCAAAAATATGTTCAGCCCGCGGTTCTCCGCGGGTTAGTATCTAGTTTTAAGTAAATTAGCCACTACTCAAAAAGTTACATATATATACTACAAAAAATCACAGTAGATGATAAAGAATTTTATAAGAATTAAAAAGTTTAAAAATTCAGACCGGATTTAAAAGATTTCATGGTCGAAAAAATATCTCCTAAGTCCGAATCCAAAATTTTTGCTTTAATGTAGTTTAAGCAAATTTTATCAAAAAAAAAAAAAGAGAAAAGAACCCTTATAAAGGCCAATGAAATATAAATAACTTAATTAAAACATTAATAAATGATCAGATAATTATACAAATAATAGATGTTATCTGTACCTAAATAAACATTGGTAAAATACATACACCTTTTGGTTATCTTAGACCAAACAGAAAATCCAACTAAAGACTAGAAAATAAAAACTATAAAATCAACTAAAATCTGATCAAAATATAATTCCTAACAGATAATATCTGATTATATATTCTCTAAAAGACTAAAATAAAAAATAAAAAATGGCTATTGTTAGTACTCTATTTAACAAACAAAATCTCTCTCAAAACATAACCATATCCTCCGAAAACTTCTCTATCCACAACTCTCTCCACGATCCTCTCTCTCGTTCTCCTTCTCTTAAGGAGAAAATCAAGGAACAGGAACCTCTGGGAAACCCTAAAACTTCCATATATCCCAAACCATAAAAACCCTAATGTCCTTCAGCGCTCACTCCTCCGGTGGCTCCACGACAGCGTGCGCTGCCTGTAAATACCAAAGGAAAAAGTGTACAAAGAACTGTCTTCTTGCTCCTTATTTCCCACAAGATCGCTTAAAGCAGTTTCTGAACGCTCATAAACTCTTTGGAGTAAGCAACATCACCAAGATGATCAAAGGAGTCGAAGAATCTCAAAGAGACATCGCTATGCAGAACCTTATCTACCACGCTAACGCTCGTGCCGTAGATCCAATAGGAGGGCTTTACAGGGTTATGTGTGATCTTAAGCGCAAGATCGAGTGTTGTCAAGCTGAGCTTAACTTTACTCATCAGCAGATCGCTATGTGTCGCTCTCTAGCTCATCAGCAGGAGCAAAGGCAAAGGCAAGATCTTCCCTTCGGATGCTATTCCTACGGAGAACTATTACAACAAGAAGATGAATACGTTAATGTCGACGGTTATGGCTTTCAGAACGTGCAACAACATCAAGAGATGCAGCAGCAAGAGAGTCCGATCAATTACGAGATGTTATTGAAGATGCCTGGACAAACCAACAAGGTTAAGCTTGAGGAGAGAACAATCTCTGATCAGGAACAAAACAATCTCTTGAGGCAGATACTCATGTCATCGTCGCCCATCAATTAGAAGTTTTTAGTCCCTTGTCTTATGTGTTCTATGAAAAACCCCTAGTTCAGGTTTAGGTTTTCGAGTTTTTCCTTAACATCTTGCTATAGGATTTTATCATATTTCTTGTATCTTCTCAGAATTTGCAAAGGTAGCAAAGCATTAATGTTTTCTTTAGCTACCTTATATGTCACAATCGTATAAAGACAAGTAAATCAGGCCAGGACGGAACTGAAAGGATAGTATTCAAGCAGAAATCATGATCAACATTTCACGCAAGCCTTTAAAAAAAAAACAAAAGACATTTCACACAAGCAACAAGACCGATTGCAAAATAGGGTTACACACAGTTCATTAGACAATATGATCCTATACTTCAATGAATCGAATATCAAAATAGCCAGAGGATGAGACAGAGAGAGAGATATTCTCTAACACAAATTCCACAACAGAGTTATCTGGTACGAAGATTGTCTACGATAAAAAGCTGAATCTGCAAACTAAACACCAGCATTGTTTCCAAGTCTCCTCCGAAGTATCTTGACTCCCATGTATCTGCAAAGATTAACAAATCCTCTGTTTATATGTTGAGTTATAAGGAAACCTCTGATTCATTATGTTGGTATTCGATTTACCTTCCCATCATCATAAGCGTGGCTTGAGGGTTGGTTCCTGGAGACTCGTCAAACGTGGAACCATCAATAACTCTAAGCCTGTCGACACCAAGAACTTTGCGGTTAGGGCTCACAACTTTACCCACAAGACATCCACCATGGTAATGCCAGATTGTGACAACTGTGTCTTTGCAGAACTGAGCCATTGATTCGGTATCATTTAGTTGCTTTGGCCTCAGATTGATGTTTGCCTTGACGCTTAAGCTAAGCATCTTGTGTACGTTTTCCTTCTCGCACTGTGTGTAGTTTAGGTAGCGATTAGACGTCACCACTTTGGAAACCAGACGAATGGCTTCAACACAGCGTTGGAGATCCACTGGGTGTTTGAAGTAATTGAAAGTGACTGAAGGGTTGTCATCTACATTCGTGTTGACCAAGCTCAAATGCCCTCTAGAGAGTGGGTAAGCTAGTTTCTCCAAGATGAAACTTCCATTGAAAGATTCATGAAGTTGGTATTTGTTTCTTCTAGTGTAAGCTTGCGTTGCTTCTGGTTTTCTCTGCTTTGTAGGAATGGTTGAAAACAATTCATTCTGCATGAAAAAAAAATCAAAGCACCATTATCTTTTACATCAACCCACATTTTCCTATAAAGGACATCAAGAAGATAATTATTTAGTCTATGGTTACCTTGTTCGACATAATCCCATAGTGGGTATGAATACTCTGAGAGGATTGTCCAAAGCCAGTGCTAGCTTCAATATACACACCCAACTTTGTAATTCCAACAGTCTGAATAAGAGACTGCTCTATAGGCGCCTTTGAAGGCACCAAGATCGTGTTCATGGGATTATCAGCCATTCCTTTCCCTACATGCTCGTTCTCTAGAACCACAGGAATCTTCAGCCTCTGAAGCTCCTTCTTAGGACCAATCCCACTTAACATGAGCATCTGTGGTGACCCCATGGCTCCACTAGATAAGATCACTTCACTTCCCTTTCTATTCGAAAGAAGAGCCTGGTGTTGATTACCATTCTCGTCTTTGAATATCACTCCTGTTACTCTAGGCCTTGTTCCTGCACCCAAAACCCAAACAAAGTTTAAAAAAAAAAAACCTTTTCAACCTTCTAAAGACTTCGTAGTAGACACAAAAGTTTATCAGTACCTGAAGTGTCAAAGACTATTTTTTGCACAGTAGCGTAGATCAAGACTCTAAGCTTCTGAGGGTTAGCGTAAGCGAGAAGCTCCGCAGAGGTATGACGTCGGCCAAATCTGTCGAAAATGGTACCACCGATTTTGGTTCCGGAGACGTGATCGTAAGTGAAGCCATTGAAAGGTCTGACTCCAACCTCTAAAAGACTGTCTCTTAGAGCTTTCTGCCATAACGTTAACTTGGGCTGATGAACGATCTCTCTCTCCACCCACGGATACGACTCCTTCACTAGCTTCGGATCCCATCCTGCTCGCTTCACAAACCTGAATGTGACAATAAGCCTTCATTAGATAAAAACCTAAAAAATCTGTAAAATAATAAAAAATATGAAAATTGCAGATTTTACTTGAGGAAGAATTTATTAGTTATACAAATAATGCTAGTTTGATACTGTGTGAAATATATTGAAAGACAAGGTCCTATCAATGGCCCCGTTATTAATAAGAAAACGTAACATTCTCGATCGGTGCGTTTTCATAAATGTTAGTACATATATCTATCATAAGGACACGAGGCATCGACTACACCAATAATGATTTTATTGATTTGTTCTCGTATATTTATTATTTTTAGACTTACGCATCATCGGCTCTGGAGTAAAAACCGGCGTTAATACAGGAACCACCGCCGAGAACCCTAGCGCGAGCGTTGTAAACGCCGTCAGTGGAAACAAACGCCTGTGACGCGGAGGTAGCTGACGTGTCAGCAAGTCCGATGTGAAAGTTCCTGAGGAAAGAAACGTTCGCGTTCGTAAACGGAACGCCACCTCTTTCCAAAACAAGAACGCTAAAATTCTGCGACAGCGTTGCGGCGAGAGGACAGCCTGCGGTTCCGCCGCCGATGACTATGTAGTCGTAAGACGAATCTTGACCGTTGGATGAGAAGGACGATGACGAGGACGATGAGAATGTGCTTGCTTTATCGATGAATGTGTATCTGTAGGGATTAAACTTCTCTTTACCTACAAAATAATGTTATTATTATTTTTCTTTCTGTCAGTTTATTTGAAATAATGATGAAGTAGTTGGTAGAAGTAGTAACTACACCATTAAATGTGTGTTATTAGCAGAACATAACCCAAGAAACAACACAACAGTTGCGCGTAAAAAAGACTGTACTGTTACTTTCCTGATCACTCCAGATTCGGTCATGATGTATCCAAGAAACAGAGTTTTTTTTTTAATTACATATCAAGAAACAGAAGGAGATGCTTAATACTAAGAGAATGAGCGCAAGAACTACGCAGAATCATCTACGACTAAGAGAGAGACGAAATAAAAAAAGAGTTTTACAACAAAACCAACACTAAGAAGAAAAAAATTAAGTTAAACTCTGTGATGAGGATCATGTTTAGTCAAGACTCAAGAGAGGAAGAGAAGTGAGGAGTGGTGACCTTTAGAAGCAGTGGAGGAGAGAGAAGTCGGGAGACAGAGAAGAAGAGCAAAGAGAAAGAGCTTGAGAGCCATTGGAGACTGCAGAAACCAAAACTTGAAGAGCTTTTTTCTTTTATTTTTTAATTATTATTGCTTCTGCATCAACTTCTTATGTGGCTTTACATGAATGGTCTTGTTTTGTGTGTTTCCTTCTCCTATAAATAACACTAACGATCCAACAGAGCAACTATATTAATTACAACCACATGTGTCTCTATATGTTGTTACATATGATACATATATGTACCCATTTCTACGAATGTACGTATATATTATTACACATGGATGGTATACATCGAGGTTTTTGGTTAGACAACAACACTCAGTAAAACATTATGCAGTAAAATAAATAAGTTGGTAGTAATAAATAGATTGTGGTGGTCTACCGTCTACACTTGAACGTTAAATTTTGATTTCTGGCTGTGTCCCAATTTTGTCGAAAATAGTAAATGAAAAAGACGTGTGATCATCTTACTCCATTAATTGTTCCCTCATTTCCTCATAGAAATAGTTACCGAACAAAAGTTGTTTTTACTAGTAGATAGTAGTAACTTGATCTACTCATTGTTAACAAAATTAAATTAGA
>CP094632.1:35539810-35960565 GCA_023657505.1 Camelina hispida
ATTAACGATAATAGTGAGGATTGTGTAACGTGATGTTCAGATGGTGCATGGAGGAACAAACTTTGGTTTCTACAATGGCGCAAATACTGGCTCTAAAGAATTCGACTATAAACCTGATCTGACATCCTATGACTATGTAGGGCAATTTCACATCATTACCTGCTATTGCAAATCCTTAACTATAAATAGTAATAGTTTTGTTTTTGTTTTTGTCATTTCAGGATGCTCCCATTAAGGAGTCTGGTGACATAGATAATCCCAAATTCAAAGGTTTGATCTAATGATTGCTTTTAGCGATTTTGCACTCTCGCTTTGTTTCCAGTAACCTTTGTGCTATTTGCAGCTCTTCAGAGAGTGATTAAGAAGTACAATGCTGTACCACACTCCATTACCCCTCCAAGCAACTGAAAGCGTATGGTCCTATCAAGATGCAGATGACAACATCGCTATTTGATTTAGTTAGTATGACGGATCCTGCAGATGTGATCACCTCCTCCAACCCAATTTCAATGGAATCTGCTGGACAGGTATGTAATATCAATTCTCTATATTCCTTATATCTGGCAGAGCAGCCTAAGCATTTCCCCAGTCACCATGAAATGGTCTAATATTATTGCCCTTTACATAAACTGATTCTCTATTTTCTTGCTCCCAGATGTTTGGATTTCTATTATATGAATCTTCATACATCACAAAAAGAGTGGGAATATACTAAGAATACCCAAGGTATAAACCTTTGTTTTCTTTTCGTCTGAATCCAATGGAAATATGTAAATATAGTTTGTTTTTCAATCATGGTAAAAACAGAATATAGAATACATAAATCTAAGAGAAATATAAGGGTCATCGTCTAACATGATGAGTTGCAGGTTCATGACAGAGCTCAAGTGTTTGTTTCGTGTCTTTCCCAAGATGTTGATGTGAGAGTACTGAGTTACATTGGTACAACTGAGAGATGGAACAACCAACCTATTTCTCTTCCAACTATTGAGTGTACCTCCAACACAAGCTTATTTATTCTGGTAAAAAGTCCATAAATCCTCAGATAAGACTCTTTACCTCTATAAGGAATCATCAGTTTTATTAATTTTGGTTAAACACATTCTTATTTGGGTCACTAGATTGCTCATGTTTCTTGTAGGTTGAAAACATGGGTCGTGTAAATTACGGGACATATATCTTTGATGAAAAGGTAAGTCTCATTTTACAAACTTTTGTTATTCAGAAACTTTTTCTAGATCACTTCTTATACCAAAGTGAATGGTGTCAAAAAATTTGAAATCTACGGTAGCCTTTTACATTAGCCAGGCAGCTCGTTCAGAAGGTTTACTTTGTAGTTTGTATTACATTTCAGGGTATTTTGTCTTCGGTTTATCTAGATGGTCAAATTCTCCATGGATGGAAGATGATGCCTATTCCTTTTCACAACCTGAATCAAATGCCAAATCTCAGTTTCGAGATGCATCATACTAAAGAGAGAAGTGAGAAGTTCAATCTTACTAATGGTCAGTGCTCTAATTTTTTGTTCAGCATTGAGTTAAGAATAAAAGATGCTTCTTCTGTGTTCAGTATCTACTAGTAGGGGCATGAATGAAACTAATTGCTTCTTATGCCCATAACTTTAGATGTCGGTCAAAAGGAACCAGCTCTGTTTGCTGGTGAGTTCTTTATCGACAGTGCAGAAGAAATCAAAGACACATATCTATCATTCAACGGTTGGGGTAAAGGAGTTGCTTTTGTCAACAAATTCAACATCGGAAGATATTGGCCGGTAAAAGCTCTGTCCTCACCTCCTCTACAAAGGCCATCCAGTGTACAGTTTCTTTCTCTTACACATAATACTTTTGCAGTCTGTTGGACCACAGTGCAACCTCTATGTTCCTGCGCCGCTTCTTAAACCTGGCAAAAATACTTTGGTATGTGAACATGAACATGAGGTTTGACATTTTTCGCTAGTTAGGACAGAGGAATGGAACTATTTTCTTGTTTGGCAACAAAAGAGTCTCTATCAATCCATCCTCATCATTCCAGTTCCAGCCATTACTTAGATTGGTTGAAAACTTTTGCAGGTGATTTTCGAGTTGGAATCTCCACATCTAGAGCTTTTGCTGGAGGCAGTTGATAGCCAAGACTTCACATGCGGTTCAAATGATTCCAAAGTTAATCAATTGTAACTATCACTTTTACTAGCAATCAGACTCTTTAACAATATCCTACTATATTAATTAGCAATATGAAACAAACCTTAAATGTGTAAAATTACATTTAATTGCTTAGAAAACTTAATTAAAATTAATAAATTAATTAAATAAATATAATTAATTTAAAAAACGAAAATAAGGATACTTTAAATAAAATAAATTGTAAAAAGTAACAAAAATCTTTTATAATCAAAACTAATCGGTATTAGAAAAAATTTACAATTAAGATTTTAAAAATCTAACCAAATTTTTAATTACAAACTATTATAAATAACATTATAATAAAATAAATTATTACAAATTTTTATCAAAAATATGTTCAGCCCGCGGTTCCCGCGGTTAGTATCTAGTTTTAAGTAAATTAGCCACTACTCAAAAAGTTACATATATATACTACAAAAATCACAGATGATAAAGAATTTTATAAGAATTAAAAGTTTAAAAATTCAGACCGGAAAGATTTCATGGTCGAAAAAATATCTCCTAAGTCCGAATCCAAAATTTTTGCTTTAATGTAGTTTAAGCAAATTTTATCAAAAAAAAAAAAAAGAGAAAAGAACCCTTATAAAGGCCAATGAAATATAAATAACTTAATTAAAACATTAATAAATGATCAGATAATTATACAAATAATAGATGTTATCTGTACCTAAATAAACATTGGTAAATACATACACCTTTTGGTTATCTTAGACCAAACAGAAAATCCAACTAAAGACTAGAAAATAAAAACTATAAAATCAACTAAAATCTGATCAAAATATAATTCCTAACAGATAATATCTGATTATATATTCTCTAAAAGACTAAAATAAAAAATAAAAAATGGCTATTGTTAGTACTCTATTTAACAAACAAAATCTCTCCCAAAACATAACCATATCCTCCGAAAACTTCTCTATCCACAACTCTCTCCACGATCCTCTCTCTCGTTCTCCTTCTCTTAAGGAGAAAATCAAGGAACAGGACCCTCTGGGAAACCCTAAAACTTCCATATATCCCAAACCATAAAAACCCTAATGTCCTTCAGCGCTCACTCCGGTGGCTCCACGACAGCGTGCGCTGCCTGTAAATACCAAAGGAAAAAGTGTACAAAGAACTGTCTTCTTGCTCCTTATTTCCCACAAGATCGCTTAAAGCAGTTTCTGAACGCTCATAAACTCTTTGGAGTAAGCAACATCACCAAGATGATCAAAGGAGTCGAAGAATCTCAAAGAGACATCGCTATGCAGAACCTTATCTACCACGCTAACGCTCGTGCCGTAGATCCAATAGGAGGGCTTTACAGGGTTATGTGTGATCTTAAGCGCAAGATCGAGTGTTGTCAAGCTGAGCTTAACTTTACTCATCAGCAGATCGCTATGTGTCGCTCTCTAGCTCATCAGCAGGAGCAAAGGCAAAGGCAAGATCTTCCCTTCGGATGCTATTCCTACGGAGAACTATTACAACAAGAAGATGAATACGTTAATGTCGACGGTTATGGCTTTCAGAACGTGCAACAACATCAAGAGATGCAGCAGCAAGAGAGTCCGATCAATTACGAGATGTTATTGAAGATGCCTGGACAAACCAACAAGGTTAAGCTTGAGGAGAGAACAATCTCTGATCAGGAACAAAACAATCTCTTGAGGCAGATACTCATGTCATCGTCGCCCATCAATTAGAAGTTTTTAGTCCCTTGTCTTATGTGTTCTATGAAAACCCCTAGTTCAGGTTTAGGTTTTCGAGTTTTTCCTTAACATCTTGCTATAGGATTTTATCATATTTCTTGTATCTTCTCAGAATTTGCAAAGGTAGCAAAGCATTAATGTTTTCTTTAGCTACCTAATATGTCACAATCGTATAAAGACAAGTAAATCAGGCCAGGACGGAACTGAAAGGATAGTATTCAAGCAGAAATCATGATCAACATTTCACGCAAGCCTTTAAAAAAAAAAACAAAAGACATTTCACACAAGCAACAAGACCGATTGCAAAATAGGGTTACACACAGTTCATTAGACAATATGATCCTATACTTCAATGAATCGAATATCAAAATAGCCAGAGGATGAGACAGAGAGAGATATTCTCTAACACAAATTCCACAACAGAGTTATCTGGTACGAAGATTGTCTACGATAAAAAGCTGAATCTGCAAACTAAACACCAGCATTGTTTCCAAGTCTCCTCCGAAGTATCTTGACTCCCATGTATCTGCAAAGATTAACAAATCCTCTGTTTATATGTTGAGTTATAAGGAAACCTCTGATTCATTATGGTATTCGATTTACCTTCCCATCATCATAAGCGTGGCTTGAGGGTTGGTTCCTGGAGACTCGTCAAACGTGGAACCATCAATAACTCTAAGCCTGTCGACACCAAGAACTTTGCGGTTAGGGCTCACAACTTTACCCACAAGACATCCACCATGGTAATGCCAGATTGTGACAACTGTGTCTTTGCAGAACTGAGCCATTGATTCGGTATCATTTAGTTGCTTTGGCCTCAGATTGATGTTTGCCTTGACGCTTAAGCTAAGCATCTTGTGTACGTTTTCCTTCTCGCACTGTGTGTAGTTTAGGTAGCGATTAGACGTCACCACTTTGGAAACCAGACGAATGGCTTCAACACAGCGTTGGAGATCCACTGGGTGTTTGAAGTAATTGAAAGTGACTGAAGGGTTGTCATCTACATTCGTGTTGACCAAGCTCAAATGCCCTCTAGAGAGTGGGTAAGCTAGTTTCTCCAAGATGAAACTTCCATTGAAAGATTCATGAAGTTGGTATTTGTTTCTTCTAGTGTAAGCTTGCGTTGCTTCTGGTTTTCTCTGCTTTGTAGGAATGGTAGAAAACAATTCATTCTGCATGAAAAAATCAAAGCACCATTATCTTTTACATCAACCCACATTTTCCTATAAAGGACATCAGAGAGATAATTATTTAGTCTATGGTTACCTTGTTCGACATAATCCCATAGTGGGTATGAATACTCTGAGAGGATTGTCCAAAGCCAGTGCTAGCTTCAATATACACACCCAACTTTGTAATTCCAACAGTCTGAATAAGAGACTGCTCTATAGGCGCCTTTGAAGGCACCAAGATCGTGTTCATGGGATTATCAGCCATTCCTTTCCCTACATGCTCGTTCTCTAGAACCACAGGAATCTTCAGCCTCTGAAGCTCCTTCTTAGGACCAATCCCACTTAACATGAGCATCTGTGGTGACCCCATGGCTCCACTAGATAAGATCACTTCACTTCCCTTTCTATTCGAAAGCAGAGCCTGGTGTTGATTACCATTCTCGTCTTTGAATATCACTCCTGTTACTCTAGGCCTTGTTCCTGCACCCAAAACCCAAACAAAGTTTTTAAGAAAACCTTTTCAACCTTCTAAAGACTTCGTAGTAGACACACAAAAGTTTATCAGTACCTGAAGTGTCAAAGACTATTTTTTGCACAGTAGCGTAGATCAAGACTCTAAGCTTCTGAGGGTTAGCGTAAGCGAGAAGCTCCGCAGAGGTATGACGTCGGCCAAATCTGTCGAAAATGGTACCACCGATTTTGGTTCCGGAGACGTGATCGTAAGTGAAGCCATTGAAAGGTCTGACTCCAACCTCTAAAAGACTGTCTCTTAAAGCTTTCTGCCATAACGTTAACTTGGGCTGATGAACGATCTCTCTCTCCACCCACGGATACGACTCCTTCACTAGCTTCGGATCCCATCCTGCTCGCTTCACAAACCTGAATGTGACAATAAGCCTTCATTAGATAAAAACCTAAAAAATCTGTAAAATAATCAAAAATATGAAAATTGCAGATTTTACTTGAGGAAGAATTTATTAGTTATACAAATAATGCTAGTTTGATACTGTGTGAAATATATTGAAAGACAAGGTCCTATCAATGGCCCCGTTATTAATAAGAAAACGTAACATTCTCGATCGGTGCGTTTTCATAAATGTTAGTACATATATATCTATCATAAGGACACGAGGCATCGACTACACCAATAATGATTTTATTGATTTGTTCTCGTATATTTATTATTTTTAGACTTACGCATCATCGGCTCTGGAGTAAAAACCGGCGTTAATACAGGAACCACCGCCGAGAACCCTAGCGCGAGCGTTGTAAACGCCGTCAGTGGAAACAAACGCCTGTGACGCGGAGGTAGCTGACGTGTCAGCAAGTCCGATGTGAAAGTTCCTGAGGAAAGAAACGTTCGCGTTCGTAAACGGAACGCCACCTCTTTCCAAAACAAGAACGCTAAAATTCTGCGACAGCGTTGCGGCGAGAGGACAGCCTGCGGTTCCGCCGCCGATGACTATGTAGTCGTAAGACGAATCTTGACCGTTGGATGAGAAGGACGATGACGAGGACGATGAGAATGTGCTTGCTTTATCGATGAATGTGTATCTGTAGGGATTAAACTTCTCTTTACCTACAAAATAATGTTATTATTATTTTTCTTTCTGTCAGTTTATTTGAAATAATGATGAAGTAGTTGGTAGAAGTAGTAACTACACCATTAAATGTGTGTTATTAGCAGAACATAACCCAAGAAACAACACAACAGTTGCGCGTAAAAGACTGTACTGTTACTTTCCTGATCACTCCAGATTCGGTCATGATGTATCCAAGAAACAGAGTTTTTTTTAATTACATATCAAGAAACAGAAGGAGATGCTTAATACTAAGAGAATGAGCGCAAGAACTACGCAGAATCATCTACGACTAAGAGAGAGACGAAATAAAAAGAGTTTTACAACAAAACCAACACTAAGAAGAAAAAAATTAAGTTAAACTCTGTGATGAGGATCATGTTTAGTCAAGACTCAAGAGAGGAAGAGAAGTGAGGAGTGGTGACCTTTTAGAAGAAGAGCAAAGAGAAAGAGCTTGAGAGCCATTGGAGACTGCAGAAACCAAAACTTGAAGAGCTTTTTTCTTTTATTTTTTAATTATTATTGCTTCTGCATCAACTTCTTATGTGGCTTTACATGAATGGTCTTGTTTTGTGTGTTTCCTTCTCCTATAAATAACACTAACGATCCAACAGAGCAACTATATTAATTACAACCACATGTGTCTCTATATGTTGTTACATATGATACATATATGTACCCATTTCTACGAATGTACGTATATATTATTACACATGGATGGTATACATCGAGGTTTTTGGTTAGACAACAACACTCAGTAAAACATTATGCAGTAAAATAAATAAGTTGGTAGTAATAAATAGATTGTGGTGGTCTACCGTCTACACTTGAACGTTAAATTTTGATTTCTGGCTGTGTCCCAATTTTGTCGAAAATAGTAAATGAAAAAGACGTGTGATCATCTTACTCCATTAATTGTTCCCTCATTTCCTCATAGAAATAGTTACCGAACAAAAGTTGTTTTTACTAGTAGATAGTAGTAACTTGATCTACTCATTGTTAACAAAATTAAATTAGACTTATAGTTACAGAACTGTTTGTTGGAAGTTGGAAGCAAGCCATTGAAATTAATGATAACTACTTCATTACAAAGTACAAATCACAATCAAATTACATTTTCGTAATATTTATCAGTGAAAAAGACTTATAAAAAAAGGGTTGCTATCGGATTACCTAGGTGATAAACACGAATTTAATTAAAAGCCTTCTTCTTAGTACATCTAAACTCGTGTCCCACGACCTTGTTATGATATTTGGGACCAGCTGTAAAAATAGTTTGATTAGTAAATATAGTATAGATACAGATACAGGTATAGTATCATATAAAAACAAATTAGAGATAGTAAAAAGTGATAGTTGTACATCTTGTCGACCTGTGTCATTAATGGCGATATGAAAACGGTTGAAGTAGGAAGTATGGTAGCCGTTGGATCAAAGACTTCATGGATTCAAACTTTATCAATTAATCATCTTCACCTAACCAAATTCAAAAACTAACAATATACACAGAGCCATGTTTTTGGCAAGCCATTTTAGTTATTAGTCGATTATTTAGTTATAAATTCATAATTATGACTGTTGGTTACTAACAAAAATCTTCAAAAGCCATTCTTTCGGCTACTAATCTAAGTTGATCTTCACCTAACTAAAACAATATCATCCATTTTTATTTGGTTAAGCAGCAGCATGAATGTGATCGATTTATAGTTTTAGCACCAACCATGACACCAAATATCACACTAATAATAAAATTCTTTTTATTAGTTCTTGTTGAAAAATAAATATTGGTTTTCTAATTAGTCTATTAGTTGGTATAATAAGTTTTTTAATCATTTTTTCCAATGTCTTTATATTATGCATTCTTAAATCAATTTTTGTGTTAATGTAAATATTTTATAAAACTTAATAATTCATCAAATACTTTCATATAAGTTAAATCAAAAGACACAACAAAAATGATGATATAGTTATGATTCTCATTATTTATTATCAAATATGATACTAAATTAAAGACTATGTTTATTATTTTACTAATTAAACAAGTAAAGGGTGTTTAGTTGTAAATACTGTCACACCAAATTGAGTGTAACACTATTAACAACATCAAACCTGATGTCATTTTAAGTGTCCCACTTGAAAACTTTTAGTATAAAAATTACACTAAATTTGGTGTTTTAGTCTCGAATCGGATATTCTCTTAACAAGGCACATTGGATGTAGTTCATACAGGATTGAAAGTTTTAGTACTAAACGAAAAAAAGTCACATCGCATCACGTACGATGGTCTGGTCATATAAGATCACATGAGATTTTCTCTTGACTTCATATAATCAGTTGCACAACAAACTAAATACTTTCATTTAATAAGCCCGCCACGTAAACATAATCAATCGATCATGATGTTGAATTAGTTAACGAATGCTTCTTGTGAGGGAAACATTAATCTCTCATATAATATGCAAAAATACTTAAATTAGAAAAAAGGTTAATATTGTCAACTTTTTTGTTTTTGTATTTTTTTTAATCTTCTAGTGATTTGTTGAGGTGTATAATTGATAGAGTTATTGGGGGTGGATATGTATAGAAATGATGATAATAAATACACACACCAATCCATGAGTTGGATTCTGAACATATACAATATTTTAAGAAGATGGTTATTAAAACTTACCCACTCAGCAGTTAATGTAAATATTAATATTTTGCTCACTTTTCATGGGAATGGCATCTTATCCCATGCTATACCACTTCCATGAAACGAGTTATTGTATGAAGAAGGTACACATATATTTATGGAGTTCGACAACTTTTTTTCTTTTTGGTTGTTTATGTAAGAGAAAAAATATTCAAAACCGATTCAAAACATACCACGAAGCTTCTACATTGTTAAATCACTTGGGTGCAAATAGATGTCTAAGACAGATCAAAAGGCCCCTAAACGCAGCGTTCTGGACTCATGAGTCAGGGGATGAGGGAAAAAAAATGCAAGTACCGGGAATCAAACCTTTGGAGAGTATTAAGATTCCTTTTGTTCCTCTCCTCTTTACTCCTCTTTTGAAGAGCTTTTGTGATCTTGTGGATTTCCTAATGAAGAGGTGTTGTTGCTCGAACGACGGTTTTCTGGATTAGCAGCTGCAGGAGGGGCTTCTCCTTGCGCGGCAAGGTTCTTGATAAGATTCATGACCGTGGGAACAAACTTTGCTGATATTGATATGAGCCCTGGAAGCTGAAGAAACCATAGGTCGTATTATCATATTAGAATTCTTGAATCTTGAACGTTTTCTCACGTCCATGATTGTTGAAAAGTTACTACATACCAACTTTAATGGGATATGAGAAGGTTGGCAAAACACTTACTGCACCATTGCGGAATTCGCCAGGGATATCCAATTGCGTCCACAGTGCTTTTAGCAGAAGGAAGGCGACAAAGATGACACCGAGATAGAGAGGGTTTCTGTTACATCAAGAAGGAAAAGAGATTTCAGAATGTTACATATCATCATTGGATTATGAAGCAATAATCAATACTGGCTTTGATGGACCTTAAAAGAGTCATGAATTCGTTGAATCCAAGGATGATCAATGCAAGAATTGCCCATGGAGGAGGTAACCAGTTATTTCCACGCCTGTTCGCCTCCTGAATTAGTAGTATAAACTCTTTAAATAAGTATTCATAAAGTAGAGAGAGAGCTAAACTATGAGTGAAGTAATCATGCCTGTGCAGATATGGCTTGAGTTACTGTATACTCTGTTTCTGTCTTGAACTGTCTCCATATAGATTTACATTGCACCGGTGTGATCAAAGTTCTTGATGATGGAACCTATAAAAGTAACGGGATCATATCTGTTAAAGATCAAGAATCAACTGAAGTTGGAAACACATCGAAGCAGAGTTATACACACCACCGTTATCAAAAAAAAAAACAGTTATACACACCTCATCCCAGGTACTTGAAGCCAGTGGATCAGATGTTGTGATGCTTTTTTTAGAAGTTTCATTATTTGTTGTGTCCAACAGAGCAACAGTTAGGGTCTTTGCTATGTTATCGGGTTCATCCCCCAATCGAATTACAGCCATTACTGAGAGCAACTTCAAGGACTGAAAACGAGAAACCATAAGAAAGTGTGTAGACTTTTTCAAGCCTATAGAACAAAATGTAAAGAGGAATAACAAATCATACAGCAGATCGAGCTGATTTAGTAATGGCTCGAAGATCCTCATTTCCGGTCCAAACACGTGGCATTGAATCAGAATCTTGGCTGAAGATTGTAGCAAACCTGGAGAAAAATACAAAAACGAATTCAAAATTATATGGTTGTTTGAAACTGGTTTTAAAAGATCACTGAGCACATAAAGGAGGCTTGCTATACCTTTCCTTCATACGCATCAAAACCCTTCCAGCTTCTTCTTTTGCCTTAGATTCAATGACACCTCTTGAATAATCCTGAAGGCTCTTCACCATATTATCTCTCGTTTCTTCTTCCATGTCGAAACCAGCTAATGCACTACTAAGTCCGGAAACTGCAGATTCAGTTTCACGCTTATAAAGTTTCTTTACCGTTGTCCACGTTTCATTGTTGGCTCCTTCCAACAGAGCTTCAACCGGTTCTGATAATGCTTCATGAACTTTTGACTGCAATTTAGAGGCTAAATCAGTAACAAGGCTCAATTTCCCAAGCTTGCTTTATTCTTTCTGTTACCTCGTATAGACTGGTAAGTTCAGATAACTTGGAAGTCCGCACAGAGGAAATGTGAGCCTCGATGTCACGGACTAGCTTGTCCCGTACTTTCGCTGTGTCCCAATTGGCTTGTTCAATGATGGCACCTGCACACTCTTCATCGAATTGGGCCATGCAAGCCTTGAGCCAATCTTGGGAAGCTGAAGAGAACTTTTCACCAATGCCTAAAGCCTTATCAAAAGAAGCCTTAAACTTTTCAAGCATTCCCCATCTTATATGTCCCAAGACATCTTGAAACGCTGGATTCACTAGCTGTAAAGTGATATAAAGGTTAGAAAAGCATAGAATCGATCTCCAGTGATAGAAACAAGTTAAATTCTATCAGCATTCATTTATCTTAATTGAGACAACTGCATGTAGTTTTAACACCATGCTCAAGAGATCTTATATTGTATTTATTACTTGGAGAAGCTTTTCTTCAAGCTGATGTCTCTTCGAAGATCTGACACCTTCATCGAAGAATGTAGCCTCCCCATCATATCTATTAAAAATAGAGGACTGTGAAGATCAAACCCTCAAGGAAGATTTCGAAAACAACAGTAAATCTTATATGAAGTTACTGATCTTGACATTCATATTGATTCAACCACAGTGTGTGTTTGTGAAGCTTTATTAAATCAATGTGCTTACTCTGACAAGCAAGAACCGAGAATGGTAGTAAGCCTCTTCCCAAAATTAGAAACTGGACCAGCTTGCACCTCCTTATCCAATTGACGCCAGTCCTGTAGATGAAGTAAAAAGGTACTTAGTGATTATGGGACTTACACAGACATTTCAAATAATAAAGAGTGAAAGTCTAAGATTTTTCAGAAGCATTACGTCGTTTGAAATGAAATGCGCAAACTTCTCATTTGCAATTTCTTCGCACCGCACAGTAGCCACCATGACCTGCAAACAGAATGAGCTTAGAGGGAGTTTAAGGAATGATAAAAGGTAGCACTATCAGCTACCTTGTGGGCTGGAAGGTCAAGATCCTTATTCTCTTTGATGACTCTCCAGATTTGATCGGCACTAAATGCAAAGCCTGAGGCTGGAATTACTCCTCTTCTGTCTCCAGCAAGACCACCCGGCGCAATAGAATGCATGAATCGTTGTCGCAAACTAGCAATCTAAGTTCCAAAAAAAAAAAAAGATTATATCTGACTACAGATAGATTCAACTTGAAACAGACAACATAAGTCTCAGCCATCTGTAATAAGCTTGGCCTCTCACATACACACCTGCTCTTTAAACTGTTCTTCCTTTTCCTCATAACTGGAAAGAGCAACAACTTCAACCTAGCACATCAAAGAGAGAAACAGCATGACATTTATGAAAGTTGGCAACCATTCTTGCTAATAATTCTAGCTCTAGCATAACATACATTGAAGAAGTCACTTAGAGGAGTGTCCTTGTGTGCTTCAGGCTTTGGAACAGAATCCCATATCTGCCATAAAGAAGAACAAAACACCGGTGATCATCTGCCTTCCTTTGAATATCAATTTGGAATTAGATGAAAATCACTTCTCTTTTACCTTCTGAATATCTTCTCTTAAGACAGGCTCTAAATTCTCTAACGGCGTCTGCAGCCACAATCATATCAGCAAAACAATGTACCAGTTAGCAGTACATATTTGCAATGTAAGAAGGATGATAAAGAAAAGAGAAGAGAGTCTACCCGGGTTTTATCTCGTATTACAAACAGCATTGTTGTTTTACGTGGACTAAATAATCGCATCATAACCTGTCAAACACAACTCCAAAGATTCAAACCCAAGAGTAAGAAAATAATTTTTGATACATATAAAAAAAGCTTTGTTCGCAGCTTGTTCACAGCTGAGCATAAAAAAATATACCTGAAAGACAGTTTTCAAGAGTGGTTTGTTCGCAGCTTGTTCACGGCCAATATCGTGACACCACCTAAAAGTACAAGCAGTGATCATTTGTAACGAAACGCTTTTCTTTCAACAAAGCCAAAAGCGCACATTCTGATGTTTCTACTACAAACTTACATGTTGATTAAGACGATATCCGAGACAGCAAGAGCGAAAAGTGCACTCTGTTTCTCGAATGCCGTATCATCCTGCTTGGCCAGAAGAGAACACCAATTATAGAAATTTTTTTGTATAAGAAAGCCATTCACTGCAGCACACTAAACCAAAACAATGAGAGATTACCTCTCCTCGCTCTCTTCCATCAGTGCCCTCCAAATCCATTACAAGGGTGCAAGGCTCTATACCGGCACATCTTGCAAGCCAGATACCTTTTGTGGTCTGAGACCTATAGACGAGTTTTTGATCAGGCAAAAAACTTTTACACGGAGTCAAAAGCAAACACTATCAGATAAAATCACACCTTCCCTTAAATGCATCCATCTCCAAAAAGTTTGTTCCAAACAAATGATTCAATAATGTACTCTTCCCTGCCAAATCCCAAAAGAATGCATTACAAAAATTCTGAGTATTACAAAAGTCTCTCTTCTCTAAAAGAATGCATACCGCTGCTTTGAGGACCCATAATGGAGACAACAGCATAAGAGAGGCCACAGTCTCCAAGTTTCACCTCTTTAATGAAATGATCGATGCCAGAGACATTGTATGTACCATCTCCGTCGATAAGCTGTACAGAACCACATCCCTCGCTCTTATCTGCATCCAATATAAACAATCAATGTCCTCCTAATTGAGATATTTAGTCAACAACCGAATCAAACAATTTTGCAATGAAACGAGAGAAACGACTCGGTCTGTAGTATTGCTTATGCATGCAGAGGCATTACTTTCTCAAACCAATAACAGGGACATTCTTTCATAAGAAAGCAGAGGAAAAAGGGACTCATATATTTCAAATCACATGGATCTACGTTGCTAGCAAAACAAGAAAGAACCAACCATCAATCAGGAATCAAACAAAAAAAAAGCATAAATCTGATAAAAAGGAAATTGTAGAGAAAAGTACCCATTCTTTGTCTTTCTCAGACACAAAATTCTCAAAGTGACAGTGTGAGAAAAAGAAGATCAGAGCTTTCACGCTTTTGGGATCTCCCTCTTTCAAAAGCTTCCCTTTCTCTCTTTTCCCATGTTAGACATTTTAGGTTCGAACTTTGAAATATTATTATACTTTATTCTTTTTCCTTGGAAAAGCAAAATCAAGAAATGAAAGTTAGCAATTTTAGATCTCCACTACAAATTTGTTGGGCATGCAGAAACATCAAAACTAGGCCAAACTTGAAAAAAAGAATTTGTATATCATTTAATCCAATCAAAGAATAATATTCTTCTATACATCAGCAACCCACTCCAAAAATAGTAAAAGCATTCCTATTTCTAAGCCACTAAGTTTAGTCATTCTTAACTTAATGTATATGAAAAAGGGATCTTGCTTTATAAACTGATTCTAACACTTTCCCCCTAACCAGATCTACCACGTAGACAACCTAACCATTCCATTGCAACATTAGCTGCCCTATACAAAGCCAACTCAAACGCAGCAGAAACGTCTCTCTCTTTGAAAGCTAATTGTCTGAAGAGTCCACGAACTTTCTGGAATCTCAGAAGCTCTACTTCATAAACAAGCTTTATCCCAGAAGAGATAAGCAGCTGCTTGTCTTGTGTAGTGATGATAACTATGCTCCCTGGACCAAAACAGTTAAAATCCTCAGCAAGAGCATCCAACTGTTCAAGCTTATTGACATCGTCAGCAACAAGCAGAACCTTTTGGTTCTTGCGCCTTAGTTTACTCAAGCATTCTCCTTGAATCCTTATCATAAACTCTTCATGGAGATGAGACATGTGGCGATCCTGAGAAATCTTTTTCACACTTTCCAAGAAACAATGGCTTTCAAAATGTTGACAGATGTTCTGATAAACGAATTTAGCTAAAGCCGATCTACCATTGCCTCCTCTTGCCCAAATCCCAATCACTCTCACAGTTTTCTTAGAGTTCAAATCCAATAACCGGTGAAGAGCTTTCATGTGTGCATCAATCCCCACAAGGTCACTCCCATTGCTTCTTGTTGTATCAATCATCAACCTTTTTGATATTTTGTCAGTAATTTCATCAACCATCTTCGAGTCATCTTCCCTAAATGAGATCAGGAGACTGATTCAAATCAAAACCTAACAATTAAAAATTCAACCTTTTTATATCATCAAATCAAAGTTACAAACTTTTACCATTTCCATGAACAATCACCGGAGATACTCGCCAAATTGGTCAACGCTTGCCTCCATGAAAGCACTTTCTCACGATCTTCTCTATCCTCATGCTTATTGAACTGTTCATCGACTAGTCCGATCTGTCTCCTGACATGGCACGGATCCACGCCGTAGAAGATGGGCATCACGATGATGGAGCCCTGTTTCTCGAACTCCATGATCTTGACAAGCTCTTCGAGACACCAAGGAGACGCAGCGTAGTTGACGGAGACCACAACGACGGCGAACCTCGACTCCTGGATGGCGCGTATCAGCTCAGGAGAAATCCTTCGGCCACGCTCCAACTCCTTGTCGTCTTTGAACGTTCGAATGTTTCTTCGAATGAGTTCTTTGTAGAGGAAACTGATCAAGTTGCGGCGAGTGTCGAGTCCTCTGAAGCTAAGAAAAACATCGAACTTGTGGAAGGTAGTAGTAGTATCAGACATTTGATGATTGAATTCTCAATGAGAGTGTATAAGAGAAATAAGGCAACTGGGTGATTATATAGCAGCGGAGGTGAAGAAGGAGATGGTGAGGTGTTGCCCATGGCCCTGTCGATGGTGGAATGAGTTTCACTCACAGAGACTTCTTCCTCCGGAAAGTTTCTTCGCATTTTCATTTTCTTCTTATTATTTTATTTTCATGCGCCTTTTGTTTTTTTCCCTACATTTTTATTAAAATAAGAACTTAGAATTCTAAATAGAATAATTCAAAAGTCTTCTTCTTATTATTTTTATTACATGCTCCTTTGGTTTATTTTATTCTATTTGTTTCGTTTGTAAAAATTTATTATTTATAGAATGAAATTGTCAACGTCAATGGTAATTTTTTTTCTACACACCAATTTTATTTATGATTATATAACACAAAAATAAACCATACAAAATCAGAAAATTTAATTCGAAATACAAGCACGGAAGTTTTATAGAACACAAAAATATTCCCAAAAAAACTTTAATCACTTAGACTAGAGTAAACGCCCAAAAAATCAAACTTTTTGTTCTTTATTTTGTATCAAAAAAGTTACACAACTTTTTCATATTTTTAAAGTTATAATATTAAGTTGTATCTTTTTTATATAACTTAATAGCAAAAGAAAAGGGGAAAAAAAATTCAGCTTAAATGAACCCGTAAACTCATTGTCCAAAATAATCTATATATAATAGCAAACCCACTTTTTTGTGTCAATTTTTAATCTAACGGATGAGATTGGTTTCAGTTTTAATCCAACGGTTTAAAATTATTAGTCGTGTCTTTTCGTCGCACTCTCATCTTTCAAAAATCACACCTCTTAGTCTTTGCATCTCTTTGTTGTACCTATTGGTTTCAAAAATCACATCAATTCATTTTTACACCTTTTAAATCACACCTCTTAGTTTTTGCATCTCTTTGTTGACTTCTGGTTTCAAAAATTACATCCATTAATTTTTACACCTTTTAATTTCACACCTCTATGTGTTACACCTCTTTGTTGTACCTCTATGTCTTACACCTCTTTGTTGTACCTATTATTCATGTCTTTTCATTACACCCCCATCTTTCAAAAATCACACCTCTTAATTTTAACACCTTTTTATTTTATACCTCTATGTCTTACACCTCTTTGTTGTATCTCCATGTTTCTCATCTATTAATTTTGACACTTTAACCCACTTTTTTGTATCAACTTTTAATCTAACGGATGAGATTGGTTCCAGTTTTAATCCAACGGTTTAAAATTATTAATCGTGTCTTTTCGTCGCACCCCCATCTTTAAAAAATCACACCTCTTAGTCTTTGCATCTCTTTGTTGTACCTCTTGGTTTCAAAAATCACATCCATTCATTTTTACACCTTTTAAATCACACCTCTTAGTCTTTGCATCTCTTTGTTGTACCTCCTGGTTTCAAAACTCACATCCATTAATTTTTACACCTTTTAATTTCACACCTCTATGTATTACACCTCTTTGTTGTACCTCTATGTCTTACACCTCTTTGTTGTACCTATTATTCATGTCTTTTCATTACACCCCCATCTTTCAAAAATCACACCTATTAATTTTAACACCTTTTTATTTCATACATCTATGTCTTACACCTCTTTGTTGTATCTCCATGTTTCTCATCTATTAATTTTGACACTTTAACCCACTTTTTTGTGTCAACTTGTAATCCAACGGATGAGATTGGTTCCAGTTTTAATCCAACGATTTAAAATTATTTATCGTGTCTTTTCGTCGCACCCCCATCTTTCAAAAATCATACCTCTTAGTATTTGCATCTCTTTGTTGTACCTCTTGGTTTCAAAAATCACATCCATTCATTTTTAACCTTTTAAATCACACCTCTTAGTCTTTGCATCTCTTTGTTGTACCTCCTGATTTCAAAAATCACATCCATTAATTTTTACACCTTTCAATTTCACACCTCTATGTGTTATACCTCTTTGTTGTACCTCTATGTATTACACCTCTTTGTTGTACCTATTATTCATGTCTTTTCATTACACCCCCATCTTTCAAAAATCACACCTTTTAAATTTAACACCTTTTCATTTCATACCTCGATGTCTTACATCTCTTTCTTGTATCTCCATGTTTCTCATCTATTAATTTTGACACCTTAACTCACTTTTTTGTGTCAACTTTTAATCCAACGGATGAGATTGGTTCCACTTTTAATCCAACGGTTTAAAATTATTAATCGTGTCTTTTCGTCGCACCCCCATCTTTCAAAAATCACATCTCTTAGTCTTTGCATCTCTTTGTTGTACCTCCTGATTTCAAAAATCACATCCATTCATTTTTACACCTTTTAAATCACACATCTTAGTCTTTGCATCTCTTTGTTGTACCTCCTGGTTTCAAAAATCACATCCATTAATTTTTACACTTTTAATTCCACACCTCTATGTGTTACACCTCTTTGTTGTACCTCTATGTGTTACACCTCTTTGTTGTACATATTATTCATGTCTTTTCATTACACCCACATCTTTCAAAAATCACACCTCTTAATTTAACACATTTTTATTTCATACATCTATGTCTTACACCTCTTTGTTGTATTTCCATGTTTCTCATCTATTAATTTTGACACATTTTTATTTCACACCTCTATGTCTTACACCTCTTTGTTTATTACTCCCTCCCTTTCAAAATATAGGATGTTTTAAGCAAAGCACGCAGATTAAGAAGTCTTAACTTTTAACAAATTCAACCAATCAGAAACAATACTGCATATATAAAATAGTAAACTAATCTAAAAGTTGCATTGAAATTTGAAAGCATCCTATATTATGAAACAAAAAACTTCTTCAAAACATGCTATATTTTGAAACGGAGGGAGTATATATTAACTTTTTTGGATAACATAAGTTTCAAAAACTGTTTTCTGAGTACTAAAAGAGTGTTTAATTGAAGTGTTTTTAACTAACAAGCATCAATCTCTAATTCAGATTAATCTTAGTTTAATGTTTTCGCTGACCTGTAGTGTTTCTTTGGTTAGATTATTATTATTGTTAGTCGACACTACTAAATTCATACATTAATCTTAGTTTTGTAAACTTTTAGTCTCTTCAATATTTTTAGCATTTCCGGTTTTCATGTTTTGATCCGTTGAATAAATACGCGTGCTATATTTTTGCATGGCTAATGTTTCTAATTCTTAATGTGCATATTTTATTTTTTGACTTTCTGCACGATGATATGCAGTGATGCTAAGCCAAATTTTTAACAAACATGGTATAATTATAAATTTATATATGTTCTATTATTTAACCTATTTATTTTTTTTAACAAACATGGTATAAATGTAAAAAAACCAAAAATTATGAAGGATGTCCATTAGATATAAATTATCCAGGTTAGTTTCCATTCTTTTGTAAATAAAGCTTTTAAAATTTTAGTTGAATTTTAATTTCTTATACTTTCTGGGTATCAAACATTTTGATAATATATAGATATATTACAAATGAGCATGGAAATAGAGAGTGTCGAAGAAAATTCAGACATACTTGTGACAACACAAAATCAAATTCTAGAAAGCGTAAGCACGACCAAATGACAAGTCAAGTTAGAAAGAAAAGATCTACTAAAGTTAACTTATCTTTGATGACTTTCTAATTAATCTGTATATACAATTTTTTTAAAACATAATGTATAACAATCACTTTTAAAGTGATATGGAATCTGCCAAAAAAAAATGCAAGTAATTTCTAAAATTAGTGTTTAACCCAAAGAAGAAAACATCAAAAGGTGAGATATTATTATCACATGTTTCACCACATCGATTTCGTTTTCGCTGTTGTTGATTGAAGAACATGATGGTACCGATTCATAGACATAAGTGGGAAATCAATTCCTAATATATGGTGGGTACGGATATAAACTTCAATCTAGTAAAAACCGCACACACTTTTTCATCTAACGGTTTAAAATTATTAATGATCCCAACAGTTGCAAATTATTAATCGTGTCTTTTCGTCGTACCCCCATCTTTCAAAAATCACACCTCTTAATTTTTGCATCTCTTTGTTGTACCTCCATGTTTCAAAAATCACATCTATTTATTTTTACACCTTTTTTATTTCACACCTCTATGTTTACACCTCTTTGTTGTACCTCCATGTTTCAAAAATTACATCTATTAATTTTTACACCTTTTTATTTCACACCTCTATGTCTTACACCTCTTTGTTTATTATATAGAAACTTTTTCTGGACAACATAAACAAGTTTCGAAAAATTGTTTACTGAGTATTTTAAAACTTACAAGTTAATAAGTAAAACTAGAGAATTGTTTTTTCGAAGTGTTCTTTAATTTTTAAATATATAATAGCAAACCCACTTTTTGTGTCAACTTTAATCCAATGGATGAGATTAGTTCCACTTTTCCATCTAACGGTTTAAAATTATTAATAATCCCAACAGTTGCATATTATTAATCGTGTCTTTTCGTCGTGTCCCCATCTTTCAAAAATCACACCTCTTAAGTTTTGCATCTCTTTGTTGTACTTCCATGTTTCAATCTATTTATTTCTACACCTTTTTTATTTCATACCTCTATGTTTAAACCTCTTTGTTGTACCTCAATGTTTCAAAGATCACATTTATTATTTTTTACACCTTTTTATTTCACATCTTTTTGTTTTTGTTACTTTTTGTTTATATAAAGTTGCAATGTTTTGATGCAATAAATGTTTTGTTCCGTTTTTTACTCGAAATGTAAAATTGACAATGTTAATCATTTCAAATTTTTACTTTCCCGTGCGGCAACGCACGCGACATCCTAGTAATAATAATAATAACCCATAAACAAACATAAACCCAAAAGGAAAAGACCCAAAAAAAAAAAAAAAAAAAAAAACACCATGGAACTTGTAATTTTACAAGAGACATACAACCAAAATAAAAACGTTACAACCAAAAAAAAATTCAAAAGAGCAAAGGGAGAGCGATGAATCATCCTCCTTGCCGGATAAGAAAAGAGCCGGTCTCTCTCTAATCGTGAAGAGTTAACCTGCGGCTTAGTAGCAGTAAGATCCAATAGGTAGCAGCAGCTAGCGGATAAAAAACACTTAGTTAAATTATTTCAACAATTGGATTCATCAACAATTTCTCATAGACACCAGATCTACTATTACTTGGACAACCAAAACAGTCCGTGACAAAATCCTTTGCTCGCGAAGCCGACTCAATTGCAGCAACGATGTCTCTCTTTTTAAAGGCGAGTTTTCTTCGAAGTAAGTCACAAAGTTTCTCGCATCTCAAACGCTCTACTTCGTAGACATCCTGTATACCATAAGAAATCAACAGTTGCTTGTCTTGTGTAGTTATGATAACAAGACTCCCCGGACCAAAACCGGTGAATTCCTCTGCCAAAGCATCTAACTGTTCGACCTTATCGACGTCGTCTGCCACTAGCAGAACCTTTTGTCTCTTGAGACTTCCTCTGTTCGTCGTCAAGTACGCTCCTTGAATATTTTCCAGGAACTCGTCGTGTAGATCCGCTAAGTGGCGATCCTTGAAAACCCTTCTCACGTTTCCCAAGTAACAGTGGCTTTCATAGTGTTGGCATGATGTCTGGTAAGCATGTTTAGCTAGAGCCGATCTACCACCGCCTCCTCTTGCCCAAATCCCAATTACTCTCACAGGTTTCTTAGAATTCAAATCCATTAACCGGTTTAGTTTCTTCATGTGTCTCTCAATCCCCACTATCTTCATCCCATTGCTTAATCTTGTAACAATCATCAGCTTTTCTGATATCTTGTCAACAGTTGCCTCCACCAGGTTCGAGTCATTTTTCCTACAGAGACAGAGAAAAAAATCGAAACTTTAGCATCGATTCAAATAAAAATCAAATCTTTCGAGTCAAATCTCAATTTTTATCATCATCAAAGTTAGGAAATTTCACCAGTTCGATGAACACTGGCCAGAGATATTAGCCAAACCCTCCAATGCTTTCCTCCATGAAAGCACTTTCTCGTGATCTTTTTCTCTGGCCTCGTGCTTCTTGAACTGTTCAGCGACGTCTCCGATCTGCCTCCTGACATGAAACGGATTCACGCCGTAGAAGATTGGCATCACGGTGATGGAACCTTTTTCCATAATCTTGACGAGCTCGTCGAGACACCAAGAAGACGCAGCGTAGTGGACGGAGACCACAACGATGGCGAATCTCGACTCCTCGATGGCGTGTTGGAGCTCCGGAGAAATCCTCTGGCCATCCTGGAGCTCCTTGTCGTCTTTGAAAGTTCGAATGCCCCTTCGCTCCAGTTCTTTGTAGAGAAAGCTTACGAAGTTGGCGCGAGTGTCGAGCCCTCTAAAACTTAGAAACACATCGTACTTAGGAGGAGACATTTTTGGTCTTTTGATTTCTTTCTCTCTGTATGACTCTGAGTATGTCTATGAGAGTCTATGAGAGAGTATGGGATGATATAAATAAAATAACTCCAGGGAGTGGCCTTTATATAAGCAGCAAGTAGAGGAGTTTGAGCAAAGACTCTTCCTTTAGTCAATAAGTGTATTTCCTGGCATTTTCTTTTTTTCTTTTCTTTCTGTTGATTAGCTTTTGTCAGCTTCTGTTTCATTGAACTACTCAGAAAGAGGGGGTTTGTTTTGTAATAGGAAAAGAGATGTGCAGCCAAAACAAGAAAATGAGCCTGAATAATTGAATACAGTAACATTACCCAATGAAATGAAATTATCATCTTATCCTTAGTTTGACTAGTTAGGAAATTTAAGCATTTGTTTAGTTAGCGATTGGACGAATGCAAAATGGTTTATAGACCGAGAGAGAGAAGATTATGGCCGCGGATTTGAAATTATAGTTTTAATTTTAAAATTTTGGATTTTGGTTTTTAGGTTTTGAATTTTGTTATTAAAAAAAAGTTTGGCTTAAAAAATGTGAAAAACTGTGAAGTGACCTTAGTGCAGTGACAGAAGATAAGTCTATTTGTAGAAGACACCATCACATTCGGGATCGAGTCCCGCCTCCTACGAATATAGGAATTTGGCTAACGGCCGGTCAGTTATGGTCCAATGGTTGACAAAAAAAAAATGAAAAACTAGATATTCACTCGCGGTATACCGCGGGACTATATTTTTTTGTTTACAAGTACAAAATAAAATTTCTTTATTATATTAACTATATATGTATATAATATATATTGTATTTTGGAATCTACTAGAGTTTTACATCAATACATTATGTAGTGTATAATTTCCATTGTCTACATGTAGTGGTTTATTATATATAAGTTAGGATATCCTTATTATTCATTAAATTCAATTTAGTCAACAAATATATTTTTTTGTGATTTTTCTTTTTCATTTACAATGTAGAGCTAATAGTATTACACAATATATTCTATTTTATAATTATATGAGTATACTATAATTTGACTTTGTAATTTTGGTTGTTTTATCTCTATACATTTAACACTTTTGTATATATATAGTTGTGCAAGTCGATTAAAATGGTGGAGTGTTTTTTTTTGTAAAGTTTGATTTATATCTTGTTTCTTATTAGTATGGATCAAAAATCTATATATTAATATATTTGCTACTGAAAAACACTTCGGTGAAAAAGTACATTTTTTAAACAATTTGTGTCAGTTCTGCCCCCAAATTTTTTAAAAAATTAAAGTTAATATCAACAATTTAATCACTTGGCTTTCAAACACATGAAAATAAGTTATTATCAAAAATGTTTTAGAAAATAGATTAATTGAATATAAAATATTTAATGCTAATGGGTGTTGGTCCGATATTTTTGGAAATTTGAATTGGAGAAAATATTCTTAAGTTAGATTCCAAATTTGTTATTATTTATAATAAAAATAATTGTAAAATTAATATTAATGGCATGATTGTAAATAAGTTCCAACTCCATGATTTATTTCATAAATGTATATATAGATTGAATGGCTGTGGATTTTAGAGCTGTTTTTGGTTTTAGATTTTCCAAAACTCAAGGCCAATCAAAATTATAAAAAAAATTAGTTTTCCTAAATAATAGGGAATCCAGATTTTGATAGTTTTTGTCAATTTTCATAGAAAAACCAAAATTTGTGTTTTACTACAATAGTTTTAAATAATCGTGACTTGAATTTTTTTTCTATTTTTATTTTTTAAATAAATGTTAACAAAAAAACAAAAACTATAAACAAAAATCTAGAATCTAAATACCAAAAACTAGAATTCAAAAACCACTTAAAAACTTGTAAACATTTATGAACTCTAATATTTGGATTTTTAGTGAAAATTATTGAGAAACTCCTAAAATCAGATTTCCCATTTTGAAGGGAATCTATTTTCAAAAAAAATATGGTTTGTGTAAAAATATGAGTTTTTGAGAAACAGAATCCAAATTTTAGGCTGTGAATGGAAGCACTTAAAAGGCGGTTTTCAATACCATTTTGTCAAAACCACACTAACGTTACCAATCACACAAAAGTTGTTCATTTGCGGTTTTTAAACAAATTTAATAATAACAATGATTCGTGGTTTTGTCCAAAGGTTTATGCCTTGGACCGCTTTTACATCTACTTATGGTTATTACCCAGCGGTTTTGATGTAGAAAGTACTACAGTATCTTTTAAATATTTGTTTATACTGATATAGTGATATGTAAAAGCAAAAACATGCATTACCGTAAATACCTTTGTCTTCTCTCTAATAAGTTATGTATAACAATTAAAATAATAATTAATTCAAATATGTAGGAAATAACTACAAAGTTTTAATAATTTACCAATAATAATTTTTGTCAAATAAAATCATGGAAAATATGTTGGATAAATAATTTAATGGATTAAAAGTATAAAGGTTATATATTATAAATAAAAAAATAAATAATAATGATAAATTACAAATAATAATTAATTCACATATGTTATAAATAGCACAGTGTTAATAAATTGTAAATAATGTTTTTAGTTTTGCATAAAATATATCTACATAATAGTTTAGAATATTTTTTTGTATTTAAGGTTTGAAATATTTTTTCATTAATACAAAACAATTAATAATTTACAATTATATTAATTATTTATTATTTTGTACCACTTATTCTAAAACCGCAATTTTGTTTTCACCAATCAAACATTATTCTGTACCGCTTATTTTGTACAAACCGCACTTGTCCCGCAAATATATTTCTCCCGCACGTACCGCAGTTGAACCGTACCGCACTATAATACCGCTTTCCCCGCACAACCAAAACCGCGGTTACCATTCGGACCCTTAGTTCTAAAAACTAACAATCAACTCTTATAAGTTTGAATAACGGCGGCTATAAACTGTTTAACAAATACTAAAAGTATTTACAAATTATCTTGTTTATGGAAGTTGTTGACTAAAGATTTGAAAATCCTTTTATAGAAATAAATAATTAAATATATAATTTAGATTCAGATGGTTGGTGGAGCAGAGAGTTTAAAAATATAAGAGTTTACAACCACTATCATGTTTACAAAGTGGTTGACTAAAAGACTTTAGAATTTTTTCCTAGAAAAAAATACTGGTTTATATCCTCTCTTATATTTTAATAACAAATAGATAAAAGTTAATTTATATTTTTAACTATCATTTTTATAGAACAACTTTTTTACTAATTAAACCCCTTGTTACTACTACTACTTACTATATATGGTAGTCGCTTATTTTAATTTAGCTGACATATTATTCTCTTTTCTTCACAAATTAGCATGTCCATCCATATATGGTTGTCGGCTGATTCAGTTTCATTCGTATTTAGTCAGTTATCTCAAATTTGTTCAGCTTGATTCATATTTTTTTTCCCCAAACAATTCACATGAGTTGGCGATTGGATCTTCCAAGTACCCAAAAAGGCAGATGAGACTGGGAACAGAGTTTCTCATTTAATATGTCTCCTGCATTACATTTTATTGGACATATGAAACATTAAAACTACCCCAATACTCATTGTATTGTACAGACAAATCTTTTAAAAAACGGTGTCTTTTTTATTTCTTTCAAGGGATAACAGTAGTATTACATACAACTGGGCACATCCAGATTTTTAAAAAATGTCTTAGCATGTTAAAAACTAAGGAACAAACAAACAAATCAATTAAATATTCCTGGTTCTAAACAATTTATAACCAAGAAAAACAGCAACTTATTTGACCTAAATCTAAACTTTGTATCTAAAAGAATTGCCTTTTTAAAATCAAATGAGTCTAACTAAAGACTATAGACTATTGCATTGATCCTTTGTCTAAGTTGGCCTTTGTCACACAACAGAGTTTTTCAAGGTGATAAAAAAAATAATAACCTGAAATATTCATGGCTCCATATGTAGACTGGTCGAAACCAACAGGATCGTCTCTTTGTTTGAATAGTTGTAGACACAGATGCTTTTTCATTTTCATTTTTCTTGAGTTTTCTCAACAACTATTCATTGTAGACACATATGCTTCTATCTAGGTGTAAATTGTCGCCAATCAAAAGTATCTCCCTTTTTCTGAATACTAGGGAATAGATCGCGCGCGGGATTTGTGTTTTTTTGTTTAAAATGAAATATAAATTGTATTATAAGTTATATTAGCATATACTCTAAGGGGTGAATGGACGTTATTTATATATGATATAATTACACCATATAAAATTTAACATTGTAATTTATATGGGACATTAATTATGGTCTTCTTTTTGTTTTCTATTTGAACCAAATTAATTGTCTATTAAACAATTTAAACCCGACAGAAATTGTGCCTGCATTACCAGAGAACTAACTTTTGATATAAAAGATGTTTTTAGTTGCTTTCTTCTTAATCTAACCAAATAAAAACTAATGTAAACCTGCAAATCTATTATTTCCTTCACGTTTTAAGTGGAAGGAGATTCACGTGCGTTTTAATTTCTGAGTATGTATTAACCCATTGACAACAAAGTCTCGTGTAAGTTGATTAAAGGCTTTAAAATCTTGTTATCCGATCCCCTGAAGCAGCATATGTTACTTGCATTAGGAAATGGTCTAATTAAACTTTTTCTTTTGCGAGAAAGACTTTGGAACTGCTATGTTTTTAGCTTGTATTAAGTTTCAAAACTTAAAATTAAGTGTGCTCTTTAACATATATGTATTAAGAGTTCACACGAAAGGAACCATGAAACCAAAGCTAATTACGTTATGGCTATTGTCATCCTCTGTTTGCATCTAGAGTAGAGACGTCTCTCAACTACCAGTTGATTGATAATCTTTAACGTGGAACAGTTATAGAAGAAAAATGAAACGTTAACCGTTTCAGAAAATAAAAGTAGACAAATAATAGGATCATGGTTAAAATCACCTAAACTGATTAGAATAAGCAGGTGTGGCTGATTGAACCAATAAACTCTCGTTGAAATTGTTTGTCGCGTATTGGTAACTAAGTCTTTGAACCTTGCTTTCAGTTGAGGCTTGAGGGCTTTGTGCTTTTTAGTGCTGAGAAAGTTCTATATATCGTTATAGAAAATATATGATGATACTTTTTGTTTTTATCTTTATACTTATTCTCATGCAGTTAGACGAAGTCAGTGAGAATTATGGTGTATGACTTAGATTTATGCAATAGCAAGAAAGATCCCTAATTTTTTAAAAAAATCTTACCACGTACTCTTGTGTGCTTGAGAATTCGGCATCAAAGAGCTAGCTATCATCGACAATGGTCTGAGTGTGTGAGTTTAAACATCATCATATCATCCAAAAACCAAAACTTCTCCGACGCATTAGAGAGACACTGATATCTAGAAAACATGAATTAAGATTGTTGATCATCCTCCAAACCAATGCTTCTCCATGAGCTAAAGAGACAACAAAACAGTAAACATGAGAAAACATGACGTGAATTTTAAACCCATAAACTGAAGAGGTAGCAAGAAGAAGAAAGGCCATATCTTCTTACATGTGGTCTTCCGGTGTAGAAAAATTGCACGTAGAAGTTATAACTAAAGATGAGATTAGTGAAGTCGTAAGTTATCTGGTGGGATTTAAATTGAGAAACCATAAAGCCACAGGAGATGAGAGAAGCTTGAAACGGAGATCATGGCCATGTGGGAGACAATGGGTTTTGAGGCTAACGTTTCATATGCTTAGCGGATTTCTTTTTTCCGAAGATGTCGCTTGGTTAATTTGTACATAGAGTTAGATGATGTGGCATGCTCTAAGATGAATTTAGAGTTTGCTGAGATGGACACAAAGAGATGGCTCAAATTGCCTTTTATTAGTAGTAACTAGGGAAACATCCGGGCTACGCCCGGTTTATGTGATTATTAAGCGTTAAGAAAATCAACTTTTGTTATTAAATTATCATCGTAGTTAATGTGATTATAAGTATAACTATATTAAAATACAATTTCAAATGTTTTATGTATTCATTTATATTTAAATTATGTATAAATCAATTATTAATATGCAAAAATCTTTTACATTGTCTAAAATTTAAAACTTTTAACACCATTTTTTATATATTACAATCCTTAAGTTTACTTTCAGAATCTTATTAAAATTATGTTAAATAAAAATTATTCAATTTTTCTAAAAATTAAAACTTTTAACACCATTTTTTATATATTACAATGCTTAATTTTACTTTCAAAATCTTATTAAAATTATGTTAAATAAAATTTATTGACAGTTATAAATACTAATTTAGATAGTAATAAATTTTATCTAACGGTAAAAGAAGAAGAAGCTGACAAAGTATTTTAAGACAAATTATAAAACTTGTATTTCTAAAACACTAGATAAGGACCCGCCCGATGTGCGGGTTTTTAAATTTTGTAAATTAAATTAAATTTAACAAAAATATATTAAAAAATTTGTACGTTATATATAATTTTTTTTGGCTACAATACACTAATTTATATCTATTTACAAATTTTTTATTAAAATGTGTATTTTTTTACACCTAAGTATATTGTATTTTACAAATATATTCTTTACCACCACTTAGGAAAATATCTATATAAACACATTAAGCCAACTATTATATGTCTAGTAATTTTCACTTTTGCATAGTTTCTTTAATCACTAAATTTGTTCGTTCAAGAAACTTCTCGAAGAAAAACTATACTACATAGTATACTAATCAATGATGTATCATAACAATAATGTATGACCAACCATGGAGAGAACCTTGGCTCCGCCCTCCTCTCTTATAGAGAGAACCTTGCGTCCAACCTTCTCCACCATGAAGAGAACTTTGGCTGTGCCTTCCTCCCTTGGGGAGATAACCTTGCATGCGTCCAACCTCCTCCACCATGGAGAAAACGTTGGCTCTGCCCTCCTCATGTGTGGAGAGAACATCTTCACGTCTTTTGGCTATCTCAAAGTGGCATGCTCCAGCAACCAATGAAACTAAAAGCCCTTTTCTAACGTCACAAAATATTTTGATAGTAACTAATATTAAATTTTCCAATGTATTCGCGGAAGTATCTTTGGCACATCATGATCTAGCCTCTGTCTCTGAGCTCCTATGGATCTATCAAAAATGGTTTATGGTTTTCCAATTTATCTATCTATGTTTGTTGTAAGCTTGTGTTTGATTAGCGCATTTAATTCCTCCATTAGGTGTATTTTTTTACACCTAAGTATATTGTATATTACAAATATATTCTTTACCACCACCTAGGAAAATATCTATATAAACACATTAAGCCAACTATTATATGTCTATTTAATTTCACTTTTGCATATTTTCTTTAATCATAAAATTTGTTGGTTCAAGAAACTTCTCGAATAAAAAATATATTACATAGTATATTGTTGGTGTTGGGTTTCGACGATCGTAAAGCCCGAGAGAGAAGCCCAATAAGCGATAATAACTATTCGAGATAATGGGCTTTGTGAGGCTCAGGAAGCGGGGTCGTATGAAAGAGATGCCAAGTCAAAGTTCGAGGGAGAATCTAGGGGATCGCGAGCCGAGATCTTCGGAGGAGATCGAGGAGATAGTTTCTAAGCCAATTTTCTGTTTAAGTAGTCGAGTTCGGATGAGAGAAAAAAACACATGTAATTTTTAACGAATACAACAGAGAAAATCAATACAAAATCCAGTTTGCTTGTTCTTCATTGTTCTTGTCGATTTATACCGAAAGTCTGCCCATATCTTATTTCTTAATTAAATCTTTCTAGTTGTTGTTTATGATATCAACATATACTAATCAATGATGTATCATCACAATAGTGTATCACCAACCATAGAGAGAACCTCGGCTCAACCCTCCTCCCTTATGCAACCTCCTCCACCATGAAAAGATTGGTTCTGCCTTTCTCCTTGGGGAGATAACCTTGCATGCGTCCAACCTCCTCCACCATGGAGAGAACCTTGGCTCTGCCCTCCTCATGTGTGGAGTGAACATGTTCACGTCTTTTAGCTATCTCAAAGTGACATGCTCCAAAAACCAATAAAACTAAAAGCCATTTTCCAACGTCAAAAACTCTTTTGATGGTAACCAATGTTAAATTTCTCAATGTATTGTGGAAGTGTCTTTGACACATCATGATGTAGCCTCTGTCTCCGAGCTCCTATGGATCTATCAAAAACAGTTTGTGTTTTTTCAATCTATGTATCTATGTTTGTTGTAAGCTTATATTTGATTAACCTATTTTATCCAACCATTAGGTTGATAAGATTATACTCTTTATCTCCCTTTGAGATTGAATGAATGGTAACAATTATGTTTGTACAAAAAAAAAAAAGGTCTACAACCAACTAATCAAATTAGAAGAAAATTAATTTGACATTATTAATGAAATAATAGAAAATTATAAGTACGGTAATATATGAATTTCAAATCAAAGATGAAAATGTAAATTAAATAATAAAATCTAAAAATATTACAATAAATTTTAAAATACAGTATTAGAAAAAAGACGCATATATTAATCTTACATTTTTTTTGGGTCAACATATTAATCTTAAGTATTTCAAACTGAAAAAAAAAGTAAGAGAAAGTTTTGGTTTAAAAAAATAAGGAAAACTTATCTTCCCGTTAAATCTTTTTTACCAATAGAAAAAAGTTTAAAACAGTGTTTTTGAATAAATTATTTTGTTAAATGAAAATGTGAGACGATCTATGTTTATATAGAAGTGAATATTTACATTTTTTGAATTAATAATTAACTATACATTTTCATTAATCCCTTTTATATTTTCTTGTTGAATTAATAACTTAAAATTAAAATAAGTAAATAATGTTATAATTTCGAAATATATAATCTCCTAATAATTATTTTTTAAAAAACTTTTTTATTTTTGTAATTTTTTTATAATTATCTTTTTACATTATTAATACTATTTAAACAATTTTTTTGTTTTTTGTCATAATCTTAAATCACTCATATTAATTATTAGTTTTTATACATGTCAAAATCTGAGATTAATAACTTGACACATGTCATGATTCTATTAATGACTAACTTTCAAAACCCAACTTTATATAATAAGATTTGGAAAATATGTGTATTATTTACGTTACTAATTACTAAATCACTCGTCAAGCAGTTAGAGAGTAAATAATTTGATACACTTTTGTTCACGAATATCAAGGAAGATTTATTCTACTTGCACCATTTACCAACTAAGAGCTTGACTGGTTCTCCCGCTAGCTCCCGCAAACGCTGTGTTTGCGTTTGCGGGCGGTTGCTAGCGTTTGGGGTCAATCACACAAATCGCTCCCAATCGCTCCCGGTCGCTCCCAATCGCTCCCAACCGTTGAATTCCAAAAGCTGGTTCCCGCAAGCGTTTGCGGTTGCGGGCGTTTGCGTTTCAATTTTTTTTTTTTTTTTTTTGAGAAAAAACTTGAAACAGATCAATGATAATGAAATATATTTTTTATATATTTTTTACCTAACTATTTTATTCATTAAGGATGAGAGAAAATGAAGTACGGATAAGATTAAAAATATTAAAAAAATAAACAATTGGAAGAAAATAATATTTCAATTAGCAATAACCCGGAAAACTTGATGTAAATTTAATGGCACATCACACATAAGTTCAAAAAAATCTAAATAAATATAACGTTTCATCAGAATTTTAAGAAAATAAAATTATTTGTGAAAAATAAAAACAAATCACGAGTGACTCTTTTCAACTCTCGTTTGATCATTACTACTGATGCAAATACTGCCCCACAGAACTTATTGAGTGTGTGAGATTTAAGAAAAAAGATCTACGATCTAAAACATATGTTTAGTCATTTATCAAATTACTTGATTAAAGTTTTTGTAAAAAGCCAAATGCATAAAGTAATAAGTATTTCATTATGAAATTTATTTATTTTTTTAATAATTATTTTAGTATTTTTAATGAATTTTAATTATAAATCAAGTTTAATAAAGTTTTTGATATTTTAAAACATTTATATAATTATATATCACATTTATTCTGTTCCAACCGCTATTGCACCCGCTGGTCAACCAGTCGTAAACCTCCCGCAAACACACCAATTTTAAACCGCTAAACCAGTCGTTCAAAACGCTTAATAACGCTTGAAACCGCAATCGCCCGCTTCCGCAATCTCCCGCAACCGCAACCGCAACCGCAGCGTTTGAACCAGTCAGGCCCTAATTTAAGAATCGTTTATACTTAATAGGATGTGATGACACATGTTGACCAAACTCACAACTCTCTCTCGTTTAGATCACTTGCTTTGTTTTCTATTTTTTTCTTTCCTCTCAACGTTAGCTAGCATTAATACAACACCATATATTATCGTGAACTACATAGAGAAAATAAAACCAAACCAACATATAGTACATGAGAAGACTAATAAATCATCAAAATCTTGTTGATATCATAAAATGACTAAAACAATTATATGGGAATCAATTAATTACCCATGAAATAACCATTTGTCTCTAAACTCTAATCCTCTTCATATGTAGTTCGTTCTGGGTTAATTATCATCTTTGCCCTCCTCTGCTCTGACCAGATACACATTTTATGCATTAATCAAGCACAAGCACCTAACGGATATGTAGAAATATATTTTTGTAATTAAAACCAAACTGATCACAAAATAACTTTCTCCCTACCAGATAGTGAGTTGGAACTCTTCAGGAGAACCACAAATGTAGAACGTAAAAGAAATCAAATATATCATGATGGATATAAAAAATTAGTGACTTGTAATCACGTTACTGAGAAAAGTAACTGTGAGTTTAAGGGCAATGGATAATAAAGTGGGAGAGAATAAGATGATTTAACATGAGGAAAAAGAAGATAAAAACTAAACAGAAATCAAATTAACCTTCTAAGCAGTATACACCACCTTGGTGAGAATAGTAGAGTCCGAGCTTCCCAAAAATGAATCAGTCCAACTAATTAAGACTCCATCAATTTCAACAAAGATCTGAAAGGTGTCCGGCTGGGGAGAGGATATTGTACTTTAGTTGGTGCCATGTTTTGATTATAATGACTCTTTGAAGAGTTTTATTAGTAGTAATGCTCGGCGATGTGAGATTTTATAGGATATATTTTTTTTTGAAAGGTTATGATGAAGGTACTGGCGATTAAAATATCTTTGATGTAAATTGATGGGAGGGTGAAGATAACGAAGTGGAGAGGCGGTGATATTTGATAACGGTAGCGTTTTTTTTCCTCTTTTTGGAGGAAGACGAATCGTTCGAGTTTCAAAGGTGGAGATGATGGTCGATAGTCAAGACAATGACGACGAATGATAACTATTGGGTTTTGACGTTTTGTTAATCTTTTAAATTGATTTTAGGCTGAGTAAATGTTAGATTTTTGGGCCTAAAATATGATTACTTCTTATTCTAGATTAAAAAAGAAAAAAACTTGATTTAAGTAGCTGCTGATGTGGGATAAAGAGAGAGTGTTTTAGAATTGCTGATGTGGACACTCTAAGAATGCTCAAATTGTGCCTTTTATTAGTAGTAATGTTTTAAGTTTTAATATTAAAGATTGATAACCAACTTATTAATAGCAAAAAAAAATACAACTTAAATGAACTCATAAACAAAACATAAACCCATGATCTCTTAGATAAAATTTTTATCGATGAGATTTAGTAAGGGGAGTTCATAAATTTTTTATAAATTAATTGTGTACTATTTAGAATATAAGAACCCATGATCTCTTAGATAAAATTTTCTTATTTATTGGTAGGTTTTTATTTTGAATATCTTATTTTTGAAAATATTATTTTTTAAATTTTAAAAATTTAGATTTTATAGAATTAGATAATATTAAGATTTTATAGAAATAGAAAATAATTCATTTTTATTAATTTTCAAACATACAAAACATAATAACACATTAATACATATTACAACAGAAATATTGGTTATTGGTGATTTGATCGCATGTTTGATTAAAACATTCATCAAGTATGTAATCAACATCATCACTATGGGAAGAAGAAACCATTGTAAAAATAAAGAGAACTAAAGAGAAAGAGCTTTTTTGGTAGGTATTTAAATTTGAGAAGTGTTGAGAAGGTATTTGCTTGAGCGTTGAGAAGTGTTGATAGTGTTAATCATTATATAGAAAAAGGAAGTAGAAGTAATATGTGGTAGAAGTAAATAATGACAAACCCATTGGAAATAATATGTGGTAGAAGTAAATAATGACAAAAGTAATTGAAAAAACTTGTAAAAAACTTGTGGTACAAACACAAAAATACAAAAAAGCTTGTAAAAACTTGTGGTAGAAACACAAAAATACAAAACAACATGTGGTCAAATGACATGAGAGGCTTCACGGACTGATGAGAGTTGTTGTGTGTCACGGACTTGAGAGGCTTCACGGACTGGTGAGAGTTGTTGTGTGTCACGAATCGACCTGTCCGATTACAAACACAATCACAAACACAAACTGTATCAAACACAAGCAATAACCAAATCAAGTATCGATGACATGCTTCACTTAAAACAACCGTTAAACAACCGAATACTTAAAATACTAAAGCTTAAATGACTGACTAGACTAATACCAACAATAGCAATTACTAAACCTATTTATCACAACCAACAAACAAAAGCTATAACCTCAAAGACTACACTAATACCTACACTAGCAAGTACTAAATCTATTTATCACAACCATAAAAAAAAAAGCTTTAACTAACACCAAATAAATGCAAACAAGTTGAGGATCATGATTACCTTCTTCATGGCCGAAGAGATCCATGTTTGTCTATACTCAATAGAGCCTTCACACTCTATATTCATCAATGCATCAATCCATGTTTCTCCATTTAACCTCAAAACAAAAGACAGAGCTGCGGTTAATGAAGCCCAAATCCAAAAATAAAATTAATCATTCATGAACAAGGTAAAACAAACAAGAACAATGTACTCTAAAATTATACAATCATGTGTCAAGAACAAAAGCATTTACTAAATCATCATTAGCTACCACAAATAACAACTAATAACAACGTCAAAAAGAACTAATAACAACACAAAAAACAATCATGTGTCAAGAACCGAAACAATCATGTGTCAAGAACCGAAACTTAACCAAAACGGATCATCATTAGCCTACACAAATAACAACACCAAAAACAACAAATAACTTCTGTTGAATCAAGTAAATAACTTTAATCAGCATATTGTGATACATTCATGGCCAAATCTTTTCAAATTCTTCATAACCGGACTTAAAAAGTACTCATCTCCAAAGTAAGGATCAAAACGGAACAAATGAACACCAAGAATCCTAATTTTCTAAGAAAAATAAAAAAAACCCCAATTTTCGATCCAAAATTTTAAAAAAACCCTAATCATCAAACACTAATCGAGATTGATTCAATCAGTAATTAAATTGAGAAACTTACCCTCTGTTTCCAATTAATTGAATCTCTTCCGATTGCAATCTCCCAGTTCACGAAACCCTAATTTCCAAATCGCCTCTCCTAATTTCCAAACCCTAATTTCCAAACCGCGATGGGAAACGGCAATCTCCTCTTCCTCCGGCAGCAATCTCCTCTTCTCCGACAGCAATCTCCTCTTCCTCCACACTCAGACGATTCCACAAAAAATTCTTGTTTTCGCAATCGCGAGAGAGAGAGAGAGAGAGAGAGAGAGAGAGAGAGAGAGAGAGAGAGAGAGAGAGAGAGAGAGAGAGAGAGAGAGAGAGAGAGAGAGAGAGAGAGAGAGAGAGAGAGAGAGAGAGAGAGAGAGAGAGAGAGAGAGAGAGAGAGAGAGAAAACGAGAGAAATGGGAAGAAAAAAAAATTCCACATTTTATATTTTTTGTCCATCCAATAAAAATCGGACACATATGCGTCTCTTATAACCCAATTGGGGTTACTATATAAGGCCATGTGCATTGCACCGTCCCTCGTGCGTCCTACGTCAATTAAATATTTAATTTAAATCGAAATCAAGAAATATATGAAGAAACGGTCCTTAAATCGGACAATTTTGCTGCGTCCCTCAGGACACATGTTCAAGGTTAATTGGATGTTGTTTTATTTGTAGGGGAAAGGAAAAAAAATCGACGGAACAATTCATTTTTTCTTTGATCTTGTTTATGCCCGAAAGCTCTTTGATCTTCATCGAAACCCTTGTCTCTTCCTTTACAACCAGCTAATTCAAGCTTACTCTGTTCATGGCCATCCCCATGAATCAATCGTCCTCTACAATCTCCTCTCCCACAATGGTCTCCGACCAAATCACCACACTTTCAATTTCATCTAGCCGCCGAACGAGTCGGAAGATATACAGAGAGCGTTGTTAAGGAGACCTAACTAGGGTTTACATACAAATCAGAGGTATTTCTTTTTGCCTTCTTCTTCTAAATCTATGAATCAATTTGATTTGATTTTTATTAACTGAGTTAATTAGGGTTTGATTCGAAACGAGTTTGATTTTTAAAAAGTTTGTATTTTTTTTCAGATTGATTTGTTTACTAAACTAACGAAGATTCATTTTTTCATTGGCAATCTGATGATGATTCTACTGATGGATGCTTGCTGGTCTTTTTGATAGTCCCCCGACTCATTCAACAGGCTCTCCCTTGTCTTCGTCCCCGCTTCAAGTTCTGCTCCAACAGACAACAGAGTAAGTTAACAAATCCGGTTAAAGTTTGTTTTTTTTTTCATTCATTGTTATGATTTAGATCGAAATGAGACTGATATGTTGTTTTTTTTTTTGCTTTCTTCACAGAATGTGGGGTGATGCACACTATAAGATGCACGCAGCAACAACAACGATGGAATGAAACTTAATATCCTTTTTTCTTAATCTCCCTGTAAGTGAACTCAAAATATGATTGATGTTGAATTCATTGAAGGTTATTACATTGGAATTGAAGTTCCTAAAAATGATCCTCATTGGGATAAACCATTCTATGAACTCTGTATCCTATATACTGACTAGCTTAAGAATTTTTTGTTTATTACATATGTGTTCAAGTGTGAGCATCCGATCAAAACTCAGTTTGGGTTGGCGAAATCTGTGTCTGCGTAGCTGGATTTTCTATGAAATTCTTCTGTATAGCTTCTGGGACATTTGGTGTTGTGTTCTACTGTTGGACATGATTTGTGTTGGATTGCAAAGGAGGAGGCTGAGTTGGTGAGTCCTCTGTCTGCGTAGCTGGATTTTCTGAGAAATTCTTCTGTATAGCTTCTTGGACATGATCTGCGTTGGATATCAGAGCCTGGGTTGGTGCGTTCTCTGTCTGTGAAGCTAAATTCTCCTCTTTTAATGATGATTCCGCTATGATCTTCGAGCTTTTATCTTGATAACTTGTGGAAACACCTCTCTCAGTAGCATCTTTGCTCAGTAAAATCTTTCTAATGGTTCATTGGATCCATCATCATCTTATGAAATTTGTATCCTAACTAGCTTAAGAATTTTTTTGTTTATTACATATGTGTTCAAGTGTGAGCATCCGATCAAAACTCAGTTTGGGTTTGTATATTTTGTTTTTTTTTTTCAAGTTTTTATAACTTTGTAATTTTTTTATGTCAATGTTATATATTTTATTTTAATTAAAACTTTAATATGTTTTTACTTATAAATTTAAATAATTAATTTTTAAAATTAAATTTTTTTTTTAGGGGACCAACTATCGAGGGACACCAATGCTCATACCAAAATTAAGAAACTCTGAAAAAAAGATTAATATATTTGAGGGACCAAATTTTTGTCCCAACCAATGCACATGCTCTAACAACTCCCCTTATGATTTTTCTTTTCTTTAGCTTTATTTTTTGGCATTAAAAACCTAAAATTCAAGGGATGAACCCCCAATAAACAAGGTCTTAGACCCGAAAAAAACGTACAACCAAAAATAAAAGTCAAAGAGCAAGGGAGAGCAATGATTCCTCTTGCCGGATAGGAAAAGAGCCGGTCTCTCTGATTGTGAAGAGTTAACATGCGGCTTAGTAGCAGTGTGATCCAATAGGTAGCAGCTAGTTAAATTATTTCAACAATTTCTCATAAACACCAGATGAACCACTTGGACAACCAAAACATTCCGTGACAAAATCCTTTGCTTCATACAAAGCCGACTCGAATGCAGCAAAGATGTCTCTCCTCTTTTTAAAGGCGAATGTTCTGAGGTCACAAAGTTTCTCGCATCTCAAATCCTCAATTTCGTAGACATCCTTTATACCATAAGAAATCAACAGCTGCTTGTTTTGTGTAGTGATGACAACAACACTCCCCGGACCAAAATCGGTGAAATCCTCTGCCAAAGCATCTAACTGTTCAACCTTATAGACGTCGTCCGCCACTAGCAGAACCTTTTGTCTCTTGAGACTTCCTCTGCTCGTCAAGTATGCTCCTTCAACCTTTTCCAGAAACTCGTCGTGTAGATGCGCTAAGTGGCGACCCTTGAAGATCCTTTTCACGTTTCCCAAGTAACAGTGGGTTTCAAAGTGTTTACACCATGTCTGATAAACATGTTTAGCTAGAGTCGATCTACCGTTTCTTCCTCCACTTGTCCAAATCCCAATTACTCTCACAGGTTTCTTAGAATTCAAATCCATTAACCGGTTTAGTTTCTTCATGTGTCTCTCAATCCCCACTATCTTCCCCCCATTGCTTGATCTTGTAAAATTCATCAGCTTTTTTGATATCCCGTCAACAGTTGCGTCCACCAGCTTCGAGTCATTGTTCCTACAGAGACAAGAGGAGTCGAGATTCAAATAAAAATCAAATCTTTCGAGTCAAAAATCAAATCTAACAATAAAAAATCATCAAAGTTAGGAAATTTCACCATTTCGATGAACACTGGCCGGAGATATTAGCCAATTTCACCAATGCTTGCCTCCATGAAAGCACTTTCTCGTGATCTTTTTCTCTAGCCTCGTGCTTCTTGAACTGTTCAGCGACGTCTCCGGTCTGCCTCCTGATATGAAACGGATCCACGCCGTAGAAGATGGGCATCACGGTGATGGAACCCTTTTCCATAATCTTGACGAGCTCGTCGAGACACCAAGAAGACGCAGCGTAGTGGACGGAGACCACAACGACGGCGAATCTAGACTCCTCGATGGCGCGTTGGAGCTCCGGAGAAATCCTCTGGCCATCCTGGAGCTCCTTGTCGTCTTTGAAAGTTCGAATGCCCCTTCGTTCCAGTTCCTTGTAGAGAAAGCTTACGAAGTTGGCGCGAGTGTCGAGCCCTCTAAAACTTAGAAACACATCGTACTTGGGAGACATTTTTGGTCTTTTGATTTCCTCTCTCTATATGACTCTGAGTAATGTGTATGAGAGAGTATGGGATGATATAAATAAATATAACTCCTGGAGTGGGCTTTATATAAGCAGCAAGTAGAGAGGAGTTTGAGCAAAGACTCTTCTAGTCAATAAGTGTATTTCCTGGCATTTTCTTTCTTTCTGTTGATTAGCTTTTGTCAGCTTCTGTTTCGTTGAACTACTCAGAAAGAGGTGGTTTTGTAGTGTAGAAGGAGTTGTGCAGCCAAAACAAGAAAATGAGCATGAGTACAATTACATTAACCAATGAAATTATCATCTTATCCTCTTCGCTTTGATTAGTTTGACTAGTTAAGAAATTTAAACATTTGTTTAGTTAGCGATTGGACGAATGAAAAAATGGTTTATAGAGAGAGAGAGACGATTATGGCCTTTTAAGTGGATTTGAAATTATAGTAGTTTAGTTTTAAAATTTTGGATTTTGGTTTTTAGTTTTTGAATTTTGTTATATATATTTAAAAAAAGTCTCGCTTGAACAAGGTAAAAAATTGAGTGTCGGCAGAGATTTTAAAGCTGTTTTTGGTTTTAGATTTTCCAAAAAGTCTACTTTAAGGCCAATCAAAATTATAAAAAAAATTGGTTTTCGGGAATTCAGATTTTGATAGTTTTTGTCAATTTTCATAGAAAAACCAATATCTATGTTTTACTACAATAGTTGTTATTGTTATTTTTTCTACTTTTTTAAGTTTTAACAAAAAAAAACTATAAACTATAAACCAAAATCTAGAATCTTAAAACCAAAAACTAGAATTTAAAAACCACTTAAAAACTTTTAAAGATTCATGAACTCTAATATTTGATTTTTGGAATTTTAGTGAAAATTATTGGGAAACTCCTAATATCAGATTCCCCATTTTGAAGGGTATCTATTTTCACAAAAATCTTGATTGTGTAAAAATATGGGTTTTTGAAAAAAAAAAAATCCAAAATTTAGTTCTAACTACTAACAATCAACTCTTATAAGTTAAAATAACGGCGGCTATAAATTGTTTAACAAATAAAAGTATTTGCAAATTATCAAGTTGTTGACTTAAAGATTTGAAAATCCTTTTATGGAAATAAATAATCAAATATATAAGGGTAGATTCAGATGGTTGGTGGAGCAGAGAGTTTAAAAATACTGTATAAGAGTTTACAAACACTATTATGTTTACAAAGTTGTTGACTAAAAGACTTTAGAATTTTTTTCTAGAAAAAAAATATTGATTTACATCCTCTCTTATATTTTTTAAAACAAATAGATAAAAGTTGATTTATATTTTAACTATCATTTTTTTAGAACAACTTTTTTACTATTTAAATCCCTTGTTACTACTAGTACTTTAACTATGGTAGTCGCTTATTTTAATTTAGCTGACATATTATTCTCTTTTCTTCACAAATACTTTCTCTATCTTTATAAGATTGATATTATTATGTGATTTTTGTTGTTCCACAAAAATTGATATTTTACTATTTTTAGTTAATTAATATTAATGTAAACTTCAAAAAATAATTATTAATAAAATTTGAAAATATATATAGTCATTGGTTTATAAATATATATTTCTTAATAAAAAACAATATTGTATTTAAAGTTGATAATCTTTATTTCTTAATTTGTTTGAGTACCTCAAACATCAATGTTTCCGAGAAACATGGACATAAGTGCATGTGCATCCATATATGTTTGTCGGCTGATTCAGTTTCATTCGTATTTGTTCAGTTATCTCAAATTTGTTCAGCTTGATACATATTTTCCCCCACATAATTCACATGAGTCGGCCATTGAATTTTCCAAGTACCCAAAAAAGCAGCAGATGAGATTGGGAAGAGAGTTATCAGATTATATATGTCGGTTTAATAACTTGGTTTAATCTTTCTATTGTTTTATGATTAGACTTTGGTTATCGTAGATTGTATTTAATAAACAATCTTGTATTTTAGGAAACTTATTAAAGCATTTTATAAAATAAGAAAAGTTTGTTACATTTGAAATGGCATCAGCTTTTCCTCAATCAAGCTTCATTCATCTTCTTCCGCAAACTTTTTTTCTCTTTGTTTTCCGATTGATTCTCACAGACCTTTTGCATTTCTCATTCTTTATTTCATTCTCTTCAATTTGATAGCTCAATCTCTTGATTCGGTTACAAAATTTCTTTTCTCCGATCACGTTTTCTAGCTCCGATTCTACTTTCCGATGACGAATCCAGCTGCTACGAGTTCAGATCCATACGAGAATCCGCTTTTTCTTCATGCTGCTGACAATTCCGGTGTGAATCTCGTCCTCGACAAGCTCATCGGTGAATCTAACTATCATACTTGGCGTCGCTCTATCGTCAAAGCTCTTAACTCGAAGAACAAAGTTGGATTCATTGATGAAACTATCGTCAAACCTCCTGCAACACATTCTGATTACGGATCTTGGACTCGCTGCAATGACATGGTATGTACTTGGATTACAAACTCAGTATCGAAGGAAATAGGATCTGGAACAGTTTATTTTGATGATGCGCATCTATTGTGGTTGAATCTAAAAGGGAGATTTAGGCAAAATAATCTGTCTAAGGTCTAGTGTTCAAGATCAACTCGATCGGTTACATCAAGGTTCTTTAGACCTCAGTGCCTACTACACAAAACTTACTACTCTATGGGAAGAGCTGAATTTTTTTGAAGAATTACCTTCCTGTAGTTGTGGAGGTTGCACTTGTGGTTCTAATGACAGATGGATCCAGTTATATGAACGACGCAACATTGTCAGGTTTCTAATGCGTCTCAATGAGTCTTTTACTCAAGCTCGGCGACAAATATTTATGATGGATCCACTTCCAGAGTTCACCAAGATTTTCAACTTCATATCTCAAGATGACCAACAGAGAAGCTTAACTTCTTCATTGCCTCCAGAGACTCATGTTCTCCAGGCCTCAGTAAACTATCAAAAGCCTAAAGGTCACCAACAAGGACGACCTTGTCCTCTGTGTACTCATTGCAGTTTACTTGGTCACACTATAGCGCGAAGTTATAAACTCCATGGATACCCTCCTGGATACAAAGCTTCGCCAAACTCTGGATACAAAGAAGAGAAGCCTAAAGGGAATTACACACCACACAATGGAGTTCACATGGTGTATTCTCAACCTTCAAAACAGATGATGTTCACTTCGTCTCCAGAACCAATTCCACAGGCTCACAATCCGATTCCACAGAACCATGTTCTTCCTTCCAACAATAACTCTCATTATCTTAATGGACATTCTTCTGTTGGAACTGGTAATGGGATCTCGTATACTCCTGCTGGAAACTCTTCTTCTGGTAACGTCAATGTATCTGCTACGTTGGTCAATCATCCTATCAATATGGTGCACTCTGGAAGAAACTTCGTAACTGGAGACAACTCTCATGGTGGTGAAAAAATTACTCAGTTGGTTACTCAATTGAACAGACAACTTCAAGGTTCTCCGTATCAAGTCATACGATCAACTCCTGCTTCACAACATCACGGTTCTATTTCAGCTCAAGGTACTTCACTCGTACCTTCTCACTATATTTCTGCTTTTAAACCAGATTTTATTGTTCCACAAACTATCTGAATTCTAGATATTGGAGCTAGCTGTCATATATGTTGTGACCTTAGTATGTTCACTAATATCTACCGAGTTGATCACACTAATATCACCTTCCCAAATAACACCACGATTCCCATACACTCAGCTGGAACAGTAAAGCTTAGTGACATGCTTATTCTTCATCCTGTTTTCTATGTTCCATCTTTTCACTTAAATCTTATTAGTGTTAGTTCTTTAACAAAAATAAATGAAAATTTGTCTGTGTATTTTTATCATGATTCTTGTTTCATTCAGGATCATATTCAGGAGTGGATGATTGGTAAAGGGGATCAGTCCAGTGATCTTTATCTCTTACACCATCAACACCCACCCGAAACATCTCATCATGTTGCATTTGTTGCTGTTTCTCCTGAGCTTTGGCATCAGCGTCTTGGTCATCCTTCAATGTCAAGGGTTCAATTCATGTCTTCAAATTTAAATATTCCTCAGAAACTTGCAGATTTTCATTGTAAAGTTTGTCATATGTCAAAAAAAAACATTTGTCTTTTCCTTCAAATAATAATAAAGTTTCTGAGGAGCCTTTTTCTTTAATTCACATAGATGTTTGGGGTCCTTTTCATATTACTTCTGTTAAAGGTTTTTGATATTTCCTTACTATTGTCGATGATTGCACTCGATTTACATGGATTTACTTCCAGCATTTGAAAAGTGATGTCTCAAAAGTATTCCCTGATTTTCTTAATCTTGTTAAGAATCAATATGGTTTCAAAGTTAAAAGCATAAGATCTGATAATGCACCATAACTTCAATTTAAAGAATTACTTGCAAAATATGGCATTTTTCATTATCATTCTTGTGCATACACCCCTCAACAGAATTCTGTTGTGGAAAGAAAACATCAACATCTTTTAAATGTAGCAAGATCATTGTATTTTCAATCAAATGTTCCTCTAGCTTACTGGCCAGAATGTGTTTCTACTACTGCTTTCTTGATTAATCGCACACCAACACCAATTTTAAAAGATAAAACTCCTTTTGAAATTTTAAATTCCAAACTTCCTGATTACACTTTCTTAAGAGTTTTTGGTTGTCTTTGCTATGCATCTACACATTCACATGATAGGCATAAGTTCACATAAAGAGCTAGAGCATGTGCATTTCTTGGTTATGAACCTGGTTTTAAAGGCTACAAAGTATTAGATCTTGAGTCAAACAACTTGTCTATCACTCGTAATGTTGTTTTTCATGAGAACATTTTTCCATTCATTGTTAATTCCATTCCACCAAGCATTACATTCTTTGATGATTTAGTGAATTCTAAAAACAAAATAGCAATAGTTCTTATATATATGATGATTTTGTTGTTTCTCTACCTGAAGTTAGACCTGTCACTGAGTCCCAACCTGTTCTAGTTCACACACCATCACAACCCTCTACCTCGCAAAACACTTCAAATACTAGCAATGATCAAACTCAGGATGATATGGTTAACACACTCAGGCCACGCAGAGAGACACGTGCACCTAGTTATCTTTCACAGTACCATTGCTCTTATGTTACAACAGAGCCTTCTTCCTCTTCTACTTGCTTTCATGGTACTACTCATCCTCTCTCTGCTCATTTGTCCTACGATAAACTCTCTCATGAGTATCGTCTGTTCTGCTTTGCCATTATTGCTGAGAAGGAACCATCCTCTTTTAAAGAGGCAGTGCTGTTGCAACATTGGCTTGATGCGATTAACCTGGAATTGGATGCTCTTGTGAGCACATCGACTTGGGGAAATTTGTTCTCTACCGGATGGGAAACAAGCCATTGGATGTAAATGGGTGTATAAAATCAAGTACAAGTTAGACGGCACTATTGAACACTATAAAACTCGTTTAGTTGGTAAAGGCTACACACAACAAGAAGGCGTCGACTACCTTGATACTTTTAGCCCTGTGGCTAAACTTACAACTGTTCGTCTGATCTTAGCTTTGGCTGCAATCCACAATTGGAGCATCAATCAGATGGATGTTACAAATGCCTTCCTACATGGAGATTTGGAGGAAGAGATTTATATGACATTACCACAGGGATATGTTCCAAGACAGGGGGAATGCTTACCAGCGAAACCTGTTTGCAGACTTATCAAGTCTTTATACGGTCTCAAGCAGGCTTCCAGACAATGGTTTCACAAGTTTTCAGGTGTCCTTCTCGCTCATGGTTTCACCCAGTCACTGTTTGATCCTACGATGTTTGTGAAATCAGACTCATGGGCTTTTATAGCATTACTGATTTATGTGGATGACATTTTGTTAGTGAGCAACAAGGATTCTGCAGTTTTGGATATCAAGTCATTTCTTGCTCGAGAATTCAAACTCAAAGACTTGGGCCAGATGTGATATTTTTTGGGATTGGAGATAGCCAGAGCTGAAGCAGGTATCTCTATTTCTCAGCGAAAGTATACACTTGAGCTCCTAGAAGAATTTGGTTTTCTTGGTTGCAAACCTCAACCAACCCCTATGGAACTAAGTCTGAAGCTAAGTGCTGAAGTTGGAGAAGTTTTATCTGATGCTTCCTATTACAGACGTTTGATTGGTAAACTGGTTTATCTAACAGTCACTAGACCAGATATATGTTTTGCTGTAAACAAGCTCAGTCAATATCTTCAAACGCCACGGAAATCTCATATGGATGCTGCTCATCATATTCTTGCATATTTGAAAAATGATCCAGGTCAAGGTTTACTTTACCTGGCCAAGTCTACCCTCTCTCTTCGTGCTTTTGCAGACGCAGATTGGGGAAACTATCCTGAAACTAGCAGATCCATCTCTGGCGTCTGTGTCTTTCTAGGTGATTCATTGATATCTTGGAGGTCAAAGAAACAAGACGTTGTTAGTCGAAGTTCTGCCGAAGCAGAGTATCGCAGCATGGCCAACGCTACTTATGAATTGCTATGGATCAACTCTCTTCTTGAAGATCTGCAGGTTCCTCTCGTTGATCCTATTGTGATGTATTGTGATAATGAAGCTGCTTTACATATCGCCAAGAACTCTGTTTTCCATGAACGCACCAAACACATCGATCGTGACTGTCATGTGGTTCCGGAACGAGTTGCTTCTAACTTCTTGAAGGTTCTACACATTGGAACAGAACATCAACTTGCAGACCTGCTCACAAAAGCAATTCCTTTATCTATTGTCTAAGATAGGATTACATCACCTGTACTCGCCATCTTGAGGAGGATTATCAGATTATATATGTCAGGTTTAATAACTTGGTTTAGTCCTTCTATTGGTTTATAATTAGACCTTAGTTATCTTAGATTGTATTTAAGAAACAGTCTTGTATCTTTGGAAATTTAATGAAGCATTTTGTAAGAGAAGAAAAGTTTGTTACATTTGAAAAGAGTTCCTCAATTTATATGCGTCTCCTGCATTACATTTTATTGGACATATCCAAACATAAAAACTACCCCAATACTCATTATATTGTACAGACAAATCTTAAAAAAAATGGTGTCTTCTTTATTTCTTTCAAGGGATAACAGTATTACAAACAACTGGCACATCCAGATGTAAAAAGAATGTCTTAACATGTTAAAAAACTAAAGAACAAACAAACAAATCAATTAAATATTCCTGGTTCTAAACAATCTAAAACCAAGAAAAACAACAACTTATTTGACCTAAATAAATCTAAACTTTGTATCTAAAAGAATTGCCTTTTTAAAATCAAATGAGTCTAACTAAAGACTATATACTATTGCATTGATCCTTTGTCTAAGTTGGCCCTTGTCACACAACAGAGTGAATATATTTTTCAAGGTGATAAAAAAATAATAACCTGAAATATTCATTGTTCCATATGTAGACTGGTCGAAACCAACAGGATCGTCTCTTTGTTTGAAGGCATCTGACCTAAAGAGCTGACGAACTTCGTAGCATCTCAAGAGCTCCACTTCGTAGACACTCCTCACTACTGATGATTTAAGTAACTGTCTATCTTGTGTTGTTATGATGATTCTGCTCCCTGGACCAAACCAGTTAAATTCTTCAGCAAGTGCATCGAACTGTTCGATCTTGTCTACGTCGTTCGCCACAAGAAGAACCTTCTTGTTCCTTAGCCTTGCTTTGATCGTCTTAAGACACACACGAAAGCTCTTGGTTGTCAAACCTTCTCCTTGCATCTTCGAAAGAAGCTCATCCTGTAAATGGGATTTACGGCAATGTTGCGAAATCCGTCTCACGTCTTCGAGAAAACAATGAGCTTCGAAGTGATGTTTGATGTTTTGGTAAACGTGGCTAGCCAGTGCTGATCTACCAATGCTTCCTCTTCCCCAAATCCCAATTACTCGAAGATCTTCATTGGAATTAAGATCAAGTCGTGGATACAACTCTCTCATGTGTTGGTCGATCCCAACTAAGACATTATCATTGCTTGGTGTTTCTGAGAACAACTTGTTTGATATTTGCTCAGTAATTTCTTCGACCAGCTTTGAGTCATCTTCCCTAAACCATAAACATAATAAGACCAAGATTCAAACTTTGAGAAACAGAAGACAAAGATCCAAACTTTGATATAGACAGAGACAAAAGATCCTAACTTTGAGACACAGAGACAAAGATCCTAACTTTTCGAAACAGAGACAAATATCCTAACTTTGAGACACAGAGACAACGATCCTAACTTTGAGACACAGAGACAAAGATTCTAACACTGAGAAACAGAGACAAAGATCCAAACTTTGGGATACATTAGACAAAGATCCTAACTTTGGGAGACAGATACAAAGATCCTGACTTCTAGAAACAAAGACAAAGATCCTAACTTTGAGAAACAGAGACAACGATCCTAACTTTGAGACACAGAGACAAAAGATCCTAACTTTGAGAAACAGAGACAACGATCCTAACTTTGAGACACAGAGACAAAAGATCCTAACTTTGAGACGAATGCTCCTTTGAGACACAGAGAAAAACAAATAGAAATTTTGAGAAACGATTCAACAGATCCCAAATTGTATTTTGTTCGAGCCCGATTCATAGGTTTTGGAGATTTATACCAATCCTTTGAACACTCGCCGGAGAGACTAGCCAATTTGGTCAACGCTTCCCTCCAAGATTTGACTTTTTCTTTGCTTTCTCTCTTCTCATGCTTCTTGAACTGTTTCAAGACTACTCCGATCTGTCTCCTCACAGCTGAAGGATCGATCTCATAGAAAATGGGTATCACAGTGAGCAAACCCAGTTTCTGTTGTTTCAAAATCTCCCTTAGCTCTTCAAGACACCAGGGCGAAGCAGGGTAGTTCACAGAGACCACCACGACTGCGATTCTCGACCCTTTGATTGCTTGTAGAAGCTCCGGAGAAATCGGACGGCCTCTCTCCAGTTCCTTGTCGTCTTTAAAAGTTCGGATCCGTTTTGATTCCAACTCCCTGTAGAGAAAACTGACGAAGCTCTTGCGAGTATCCGCGCCTCTGAAGCTTAGGAAAACGTCGTATCTCTGAGGAGTGAATGAAGAAGAAGACGAAGAAGATAAAGATAGTGACCTGGAATCGAATATTCGTAACGATTTAACATTTTTCTTAAAACACAATAAGTTTTTTATGATCTTGTTCATTTTTTTATTTGTTTTACTCTCTCTTTATTGGAAGGCTTTTGAGTTAGAGAGCATTTAGCAAGTGTATTAAAGAGGAGTAACGCATTCAGTTTCAATTTTATAGGTGAAGAAGAAAGACAACAACGTTACGTACGGTGCGGAAATTACCATTAGGTTTCGGGGAAAATATTATGCGACTTTTTGGCTTTCTTTAGTTTGATAATTTATATAGTGTAAAAACTATATGTATAAGAATATCCCATATTTATTCATTAGATATACTCAAAATTTTATTATTAATTTATAATTGAGTACAGCGCCGCCCATTCTGAGTTTGAGGCTGCTTAGCTAAGAAGTTGAGTTTAAGTTTGTGTGGTGTATGCACTGATGCACAATGCTTGATCATTTCTTGGAAACTTAATAATAATGAACACATTATATATATATATATACATATATGAGCTAATTCAAATAAGAAAGATATGTAAACCATAAAATAGATGAAATGTTCGTTATAATATTTGATTTGTATGGCTTGATATATTTTGGAAGGCATCGTGACATGGTCCGTGACGCATACCGTACACCCTTCTAGATTTCACGTGAAAATTACGCTTAAAAACCGAGTTTATTATTAATCAACAGAGAATTATACTACTACCTTTAGAGACATGTTTACGTGTAATACCAGTATAATAACCATCCTAAAGTTTGAAAATATTATTACCCGATCAAAAATCTTGGATTTGTTAATGTATTGTCCAAATAGAGATCGATGTTACGTAATCATATATTCCAAAGTAGTTTATTTAATTCTTTTTGTATAAAACATGCAACGTCATAGATAAGATAGTTATGATTTGTGTACTTTGATTGTACCTTATTCGAATTAATAAAAAAGATTTTGTTTGTTGAGAGTAAATTAATTCGCCGTTGAAAGGTTCCAACATATTTTATACGTTATTGTTGTGCAGACAATGTTAGCCATTGAGTTTGTAATGTACGTAACGTATGCTACTATACTTTACCGAGTCATATGTTCGTCGGGTACTCGGGTCTGTAGTCTGTACAGTAATATCGACCAAATATATATTTTGTCATTTTTCAAGGGATTTTTATTAGTTATGCCATTTTCGTTCGACAATTTGTCCCAAATGCCATTTTGTTTTTCTCTCGCCAGAAATGCCATTTTTGTGGGGTAAGGGGAGAACGAAAAGACCAATCTGCCCTCTCATTTAATTGACGAAAAGAGATGGTGAGGGAATTCAAAATTGAAGACATTAATGATGATTGGACCTGCATTAATTGGAAGATGGACAGAGAATTACGATTTTTATTTGTGGCAAAAGGAGTTTTATGGAGTTTTTTGTGGCAAAGGGAGTTTTACAATTTTTTTTGTGGCAAAAGAGGAAGACACCAAGCAAGTGTGGAAGATGTTTTGGAGTGGGACACAACAGGAAAACCTGTTTGCAGCTGATTTAAAAGAAAGGTTCCAAAGTAGTGATATTTTTTGTAGATGGTATCTCATATATGTGTTTGGGATGGGTATTACCTTTTAGAAACTGAAACATGGTTGATTGTTCAACAGAGGCTACTAAACTATTTTGCAGGTGGCTTCCATGAATCTAAGTTGGAAGAGTCTTTTTGTATCTTAGGTTGGAAGGGTCTGTCTTTTATCGTCTATCAGTTGTATTATGTCTACTTTTAGCCTCGGTAGACATGTGGAACTAATAATTGAGATTTCTAATGTCTATCTCAGTAATGTCTATCGATTTTATTATGTCTATTGGAATTGTAATGTCTATTGACTTTGTAATGTCTCTCAGGTTTATTATGTCTATCGGGATTGTAAGTTCCTCGGTTTTTTTCCTATTGACTTTGTTTCATTTTTTTTGTCTATCATAAATCCTAATTATAATGTCTACCGGATTATAATGTCTACCACCATTAACTTGTAAAAATCCCAAAGATAAAAGAGTCAAACACCTTTATAGCCAGATAACAGATAGATCAATAAAAACTCGAATACATGTCCTTCGAGAAATGGTGGACTAAAACAGCAAAGCAATACAATCTTCCAACTAAAATAAAACGGTAGACATAATCGGGGTAGACAACAAAAGACATAACTATATGTCCATCGCATTGGATGGACATATTCGCCAGGGGATACTCAATATCCAAATTTCCTAATGAATAACCTAGGAGGGAGTAAGGAGACGTCAATATCCTGAGTAGCTTCCGCAGGCATCGGAGAACTATTATCCCCGAGCACTCCACCAACCCTGTTCAACGGATGACAACAACTTTCATCAGACAAAAAGTATTTTGGGTGAAAGGTGAAAATGGTCCATCATAGGATGGACATGTACCTGGTCTTTCTGATTTGGTCCACCATGGACATTCTCATTGTCGGTGACGACACCAGCTACAAACTGGTCCTCGGGAGGCATAACATACCCAGGTCCAGCGTTGTCATCAAACCTGCATGGAGGCATAATAAGGAGCGACATAATGCATTGGGTAGACAAAAAAGAGAATGAAGCTAGAAGTCTCGTGCGGACATACACTGGCTGCGGAAACTGGTCCACCTGTATTACAGGTTCGGCGCTTTCATAGTCAGCAGAACTTGACTGTTGACATTGGTCCTCTGGAGGCATAACATACCCAGATCAAGCGTGGTCATCAGACCTGCATTGGAAGCATAATCAGTAGCGACATAAGTAATTTGAGTGGACAATTAACGGTAGACATCTGGACTAAGAAGGAGCCAAATAAGTAAATTAGGGGGATAAAAAGCGGAAGACAAAAACCTCTCTTGGTGGATGTCGTCCATCGCATCAACAATCCTGCACATTTGGTAACTTGTGAGTTACCCGAAGACATAAAGATGATAATAAGCAAAGGTAGACAAGGACCATGTTTTGATGGTTGTCCACCAGGAGGTGAAAAGTCTATCATGATACAATTAGTGGGTGAACCAAACAAGGACCAAAAAAACCGGGTCTACCGGTAGACAAGGACCATTGTTTTGATGGTTGTCCACCAGGAGGTGAAAGGTCTATCATGATACAATTAGTGGGTGGACAAAAAAAACCGGATCTACAGGTAGGGTTACCAAAAATCTGGTCTATCGGCTTATCTTTGGTGGACAAAAAAATGGATCTAATAACTATTCTATCATAACAATCTCAAACCTACTCGAAGTACATGGGTCTAATGAGAATTCGAAGCAAGTTCACAAGGACAAACTTGGGAGAGGCGGTAGCGGTCCTTGGCTCTCCATCGCTTAAAATCTCGACATCTCCCACACGCACACTAAAACGAGAAAGACGAGCAATTAGTTTTCATGGATTTTAATAAAAAAAAAACATTCTCTTAAATACCAAGGGGCGGGTTCGGAGGATGGTTCCCCTGTGTCGCCGACTTCACCGGTTGGAGGCGGCAGAAGAGGAGGATTCGGTCGTAGAAACGACTTTATTAAGTAATTCATCATAAATACCCACGGCGACGGCGGTGGGAGAGGCGGTAGCGGCAAGAAAGAAGAGAAGAAGAAGAAAGAGAATTCAGGCGAGAGAGGCTTCAAAAAAAATTTTCTTTTTCTGAAAACAGAAGATGAACGGATTGTGTTTGTGTCTAAGTGCATAAAATATTATTTAATTAATTGTCTTTTTTTAGATTTATTTTCTTTCCGTTTCTTTAATTTATAAAGATCTGAGGGTAAATATGTATTTGTTCATCGTTCATGTGGCATACGAGAGAAAGAAAAAACATCTGTGACATTCATGAGAAAGTTGTACACTGTTCATGGCAGTCTTAATAATTTTCCCATTTTTCTATACCAAATTCTTCTTCTTCTTTTACTCAATAAAGAAGTCAAATACGCTTTTTGTTCTTCCTTTTTTCGTGGTATATTGTTTCCTTGTTCAACAGCAAGAGTCAGACCTATTACAAATTTATAAGAAGAAAGAGTCATAGGCTAAACATTTGATCAGAATTTTATAAGAAAAGTCGATAAAGTTGTAAAATATCTCTATAAAATTTCTTACTAAGTTTTGTAGACGGAAACTGTTAAGAGAGATCCAAAGTAAGGATTTTAAGGAAAAAAATCTATATGTAATAGCAATCTGAATAAATATCATCAAAAGTTGTATTATTCATTTGTAAATTTTAGATAATTTTTCAAAAAAATCTGTAAAAAATTTAATTGTGTGTTTTACGAAAAGTTGCGATTGTTCATTGTAAAGGTTTTTTTTTTCTTTTGTAAAATTGAAACTATTCATTATAGAGTTGTGTTTTCGAATATTTGTATCTTTTGAAATATATATATATATATTTGTTTGTTTGAAATGTTTACATTTTTTTTGCCACTACACAAAATAATATAAAATTTCAATTTCAACAGTTTTTACATTATTCTCAATTATTTCTAGCATTCTTGCTTTTATAAGTAAAGAAATTCTTCTAATTCTTGATTTAACAAAAAAAATTGGAATGATGAATCTAATTAATAATTTTTAGTTAATTTAAAATATAAACAATTAATAAAAATACCTAGAGTTTTTTTCTAAAAGTTTGATGGATTATATAGTGAGTTTTTGGATTTGACTTTTGAATATATGGTAAAAAATATGTCTTCTATTTAAAAGCAGTTTATATGGGTTACATACATCGAAATTTAGATGTTGCATTAACATTACTATAAAGTCCATATCTAAAAAGATATCCTCAAGCTATATGGTTATCTTATATATTTTTCATTTGGGTTGGAGGCTTTAATTGTAGTTTAAGTGAAATAAATCATTTTAAATGGTATTCTTTTCCGGCTAAAATTTCATATGTTAGAAGAAAAACTATAATTATGATTCATCACTTCAATATATAATGAGGGCCTTTTTCGTTGAGTAAATCTTTTATATTTAGTTTTAAAAAATCACACAGTTGGGTATGTTCATTTTAGAGTTGTGTCTTTTACCGTAAAATAGAAAATGAATAAATGAGGTTTTGTTAATTCGTCTAACTTTCGAATAACTGAAATTGGCCCCAATGAGCAAGAGTTTTGGTGGCCAGCCGAGAAGTTTTATACATTTTCATGACAATGTGTATCATATAAGTTATAACTTATATCTAAAGTTGAACATATTTTGTAATAATTTAGAGACAATTAGCACTTTCTTTATTATTTAAGAAAATAATATTGTGTACGTTCATCATAATATATATTATTATATACTTTTTAATTTATTTTCTTATTTAATAAAATTTACGTATTTCGATTAACAGAAAAATACAAACACACCATACTATAGTTTTTTTTTTTTTTTTATTTAAATTTTGTAATCTATTTCGAACACTTTCTAATCTAAAAATAAATAAACAAAACTCGTGACAAAACCAAGAAACTTGAACAAAAATTTTCAATGGACTATAGTGGGCCTCAACGATATATATTGGGCCTCAACGGTGACCAAACAAACCCATTTAAAAGCATTTTTCACTGTTCTCATCTTCTTCTTCTTCTCCTCCAGATTCATTTTCTTGAAAGCTCACTCTATTAGGGTTTCGTGGCTCGCTAATCCTTTTATTAGTTTCACAAACCACAATAGAATAGTTTCTGAAGCTGAATCTCTCTCGTCACCATGATCATATCTAAGCTCTAATTGGATTCGTGTGTTCGCAATTTGACGGATTTTTGTACCAAATTGCTGTCTCTCTGTTCAGAAAGAATGGAACATAAACGGTATTCTTCTACGCTTTCTTTATTTCCCTTCCCATTGTTTTCATTACACTAAACTTTGAATCCCTTCAAGTCCTTTTTTTTTTTAATCTCTTTTGTTTTTATTTTTATTTTTACAGCAAAATCGGTGGTGAAGGTTTGAGTAGTCGAGGTGTTGCGAACAAGGACAGGATCAGTGAGTTGCCTGAAGAATTGCTTCTGCACATATTGTCTTTACTTGCGACAGAAATTGCTATAACCACTAGTGTTCTGTCTAAACGGTGGAGGTCTCTTTGGAAGGTTTGTCCAAATCTCAGTTTTTATTCTGGCTATCATCACCATACATCTTCAGAGAATATTTGTAGTTCTTTAATTCTACATAAAGCTCCGGTTCTAGAGAGTTTGCATTTGGGATTTGGAGATGTGAGTGATGCTTCGGATGTTGGGATATGGATTGGAATTGCTTTTGCACGCCATCTGCGCAAATTGGTACTCAGTTTTCCATGTTATGATGAAGGCTCAGTAAGATTCCCGAGTGCTTTGTGTTGTTGTAGTAACACACTAGAGAGCTTGAAACTCAAGTTTTCAATTTTTCTTGACCTTCCTTCTCGGGTCTGTTTCAACTCCCTTAGAGAGTTGCATCTTTACTATACACTATTCAAAGACGAGGAATCTGTTTCAAACCTTTTATGCGGCTGTCCTAGACTTGAAGATTTGGTGTTGCATCGGATAAGGAATAACAATGTGGAAACTTTAACTATTGCGGTGCCATCGTTACAGAGACTAACCATTGAAGATGATCACTATGGAGGTGATGGTGGCTATGTGATAAATGCTCCTTCGTTGAAATACTTTAACATCGATGGGTTCAATAGGGTTGGATTTTGTCTGATTCAGAATGCGCCAGAGCTGGTGGATGCAATAGTCACCAACGTTTTTGATATAACCAATGAGAAAATGCTGGAACCTCTAACTTCAGCCAAACGCCTTTCCTTAGACTTATCACCCTTAAAGGTAATATTTTTAGATTTAAGTTTTCATCTCTGCAACTTGGCTAACATTATTTTGTGTACTACTAATGTTGTCTGATGATGCACAGATTAAGTATCCTACTGGTAAAATCTTCTATCGGCTTCTATCTTTGGAGCTGGATACAAACAAAGAAGAGTGGTGTAATCTTCTTTCGCTCATGCTCGATAGTTCTCCTAAATTACAAATCCTCAAGCTCATTGACGTAAGCCATTTCATATTTAGTCAGCTACTCTTTTTTTTTTTTTTTTTGGTTTTCCAGTGCTCTTTTGAGGTATATTTATGATCTTAAAAATATTACATTTGATATCTCAGTCAAGGTGGTATATTAATAAAGATAATCTGGTGGACCGGAAATGGAATCAACCGAAATGTGTACCAGAATGTTTGTTGTTCCATCTTGAGACATTCGAATGGACAAGATACGGATGGCAACTAGAAGATGAGAAAGAAGTGGCTACATACATCCTCAAGAACGCAAGACGCCTGAAGAAAGCAACTCTCTCCACAAAATCCATCGAACCTAACGAGCTAGAGAAGTTGGAAAAGAGACGTGAGATGCTCAATGAGTTGGCTAATGTGGTTAGGGCCTCAAACTCATGTCACCTCGTGTGTGAAGCTGATTGATACCTACTCTTCTAGTTAATTGTTTGTTCCATCTTTGAAACATTTTTGTGGAGAGGATACGGATGGGCAACTAGAAGATGGGAAAAGAAGTGGCTACCTACATTCTAAAGAACGCTAGACGCTTGAAGAAAGCAACTCTCTCCACAAAACCCATCGAATCTAGAAAGCTCGTGGAGTTGTAAAAGAGACGTGAGATGATTGCTCAACGAGTTGACTATTGTTTCTATATACTGTTTGTTTAAATAAATGAGCCTGCATTTTTGTTATCTTTTATATACTGTTTGGGCCCTATAGAGCAAAATCACAATACACCGATGCAAGGAGTACTATGGAGTATGGACAATTACAATTAGAATATACAATATAGTATATCTCTTGTAGCCAGCCAACTATTAAAAGATCTAAAGGTTATACAAAAAGCAAAAGAGTTCCCAAAATATTGAGAAAACTAAAAAGTTTTTTGAATTTTGTTAGGCGGACAATGGATAAGGGGAAAAAGAAAATGATGCTCCAGTTCGATTTATATACTTTACAACAGTTTAAATGTATTATTCATTTATTTTGTGCCAATGTTTATGGTTTTTTTTTTGAGTTTTTCTCTAAACAACGAATTTGATAACATATTATTTGTTACCCGAGTAATTATCACGACGTGACGATCACTTCAATAATATCAAAACTAAGGAGCTAAAACCTTTGACATTTTTTTATGATTAGGAAGACACTTATCTCTCAATCAGTAATCACCCTCGCATTGACATTTTCTAAATTCTTTTGTTGACACGAGACCCTACATTATTTTTGCCATCCATAATAAGTTTTTTAAATCATTAATCATTTCATTAATATGGAATGCTAGCTAAACTAACAAAATCAATTATTAGCTAGAAATTACCTACCAAATAGACAAATTTATTTAGACATACTAATTTTTTCTTCTTCTTCTTCTTCCCATATGTCTATTTTTTTTTTTTTTTTTTTTTAATTTACTGTACCCAAATTTAGTAATAAAGCATTAGTGTATCTAAACTTAATTAAGGTAAAAGGCTATTTTTGACAGAAAATATAAACATTTTCAATACCATATGATCTAGCAAACAATTAACATTTTTGTTTAATTATTCAACCAACATGGTACTATAATGTTGTCGGTTCAAAGTTCAAACTGTTTTTTTTTTTTCAATAGCTTTAAATGCATCTCATAATTCTTCTCATGACATCTGATAACTACTGTATAAATTATTAGATCTGGACCATCTTTTAACTTGTGTCATCTTTTTTGACCATAGTTAAAAAGAAAATAACTAATATCCATAAAATATAGTATCAAATTTCAAGATATTTATGTGTTAATGCATAAATCAAATTTTTAAATAAACATTTCCCAATTTCCTATTGGATTATTGGATTGGATTTTAATAATAATATAATATTATTGTCTGAAAATAAAATAAAAAAAAAGTTGCGCGTCGTCACTCTTCTTCTTCTCTATTCAATCTATCTAAAGCGGAGGAAACTCAAATTGTTACAGTTCACACAAGTAATCTCTTCAGTCGATCTTTTTAAAGTATCAACCTTTCTTCTCTCTCTCTATCTCTACGACACCTTCTCCGTTAGACCCGTTCTGTGTTCTAATTTTATTCTTCTCTCTCGTTTAGGGTTTTTTTTTTTTTTTTTTTTCTGATTTGTTCAACACAGACCCAAATCAAATCTGCGTTTTTTTTTCTTCTTTTGTTCTCTAACGATGACCTCGAAGAACAATGGTTTGTCAGCGGCGCTTGTTTCGAATCTCCAAGATGTGCTTTCGAAGAGAAAAGGAGGGAACGAGGAAAAAATTGGGAGCGATGGATCGGCTGAGGAGGCTCCTCCGTCTACATCTGATTCCGTTGACGTTGCCGCGGCTGTGGAGGAAGAGATCGATGACTCTAGACCTATTGTTTTAGTTACGAATGGTGATGGGATTGATTCGCCAGGGCTTGTTTCTCTCGTTGAGGCTTTGGTTCTTGAAGGGCTTTACAATGTTCATGTTTGTGCTCCTCAAACGTGCGTTACGAACGAATCCGATTGTTGTTAATTTGACTTTTTTGATTTGTTCTCCTCGCGTGTTTTGGTTAGTTAAAAGTTCTGAACTTATGGTGGTGAATTGGAATCTGCAGGGACAAATCAGCTTCTGCTCATTCTATGACTCCAGGGGAAACAATCGCTGTAAGCTCTGTTACTATGAAAGGTGCCACAGCCTTTGAAGTTTCAGGTATGCGGATTTGATTGAAATGACAGTTTTCAGAAGTTTTCACAGCATCTATACATTGACAAAAGAGTATATGGATTATGGAAATTTTAAGTCTTTGTTGAAACAAAATTCATTGATTTTCAAGTTTTTGGAGAAGTGTAGTGTAGACTTGGATTCTCGTTTTGTTGCCAGTTTCTTGTTTTAATACATGTGGTGTGTGAGTACTGTTTTTGTTCATAGGCTTTGAAATTATTCTTTTTGTCTCAGGGACTCCTGTGGACTGCATCTCGTTAGGATTATCCGGGGCGCTATTTGCTTGGTCAAAACCAATACTGGTTAGCATTTTGCTTATACTCTTATCATTTTTGACTGTATGATATTTTGGTATTTCGTAATTTCTGTATCTTTGTCTTTGCTTGTTTTCTTCAGGTAATTAGTGGAATCAATCAGGGTTCAAGTTGTGGCCATCAAATGTAAGTGCTTTTTGTCTTGTAAATAAGTGGTTATTGTTTGCCTGGCCGTCTCCTCTGTGTTTCCTGATTTGAGAATCTTCCAGGTTCTATTCAGGTGCAGTTGCTGGAGCCAGGGAGGCTTTGATTTCTGGGGTACCCTCTCTGTCAATATCATTGAATTGGTGAGTATATTGTGGGAATGCCTGCTGCTACATATTTGGATTTGTTGGCCATAATTCTTCATTTCGATTATAGGAAGAAAGATGAAAGCCAAGAAAGTCACTTTAATGATGCTGTTGGTGTCTGCTTGCCTTTGATAAACGCAACTATCAGAGACATTGAGAAAGGAGTATTTCCCAAAGACTGCTCTCTCAACATAGAAATTCCAACATCACCCTCATCAAACAAGGTTTGTATCTTTAACAAAACTGTCTAACAAAAAAAAAATATAGGGAAGCTGACGTTTCTTGTACATATGAATAGGGTTTCAAGGTAACAAAACAAAGCATGTGGAGACAGAATCCTAGTTGGCAAGCTGTTTCAGCTCACCGTCACCCTGGTGCTGGGAATTTCATGTCCAACCAACAAAGTCTTGGGGCTCAGCTTGCCCAGCTTGGCAGGGATGCTTCAGCTGCTGTGAGTTTATTCCCTATTCAGGAGTTTTAAACCTCTGACTTTGTTGTTTTTAGATTAATTGTTGGTTCAGAAGGTCCAAGATTAGTATATTCGACTCTGATTTTAAGATATCTGACAATCTCAGGGGGCAGCTCGTCGTTTTACCACTCAGAAGAAGAATATTGTGGAGATTGAATCGGTTGGTGTTGCTGGTAAAACTGATACCCGTGTTAAGAAATTCTTTCGTCTAGAGGTAAAGAAAAACTTGGAACCATTCTTTTCACAAATCCTTTGGGTATTCATTGTGTTTAAGATTCCAACGTATATAATTTTTTTTTTTTGCAGTTTCTTGCTAAAGAACAAGAACACACCGATGAAGATTTGGATGTCAAGGCTCTAGAAGATGGTTTTGTAAGTTGCCATGATCATGCTTTTTTCTGTATCACTCACCCATTCTCCTTTTCTGCATCCTGTTGTTTTCTAAATCAACACCACCTTAACATGAAACAGATTTTGTCTGGTTAAATTCTCAAGTCTCTAAAAATTTCTAAGGAATATACATCTAGATTCTGACCTACTTCCCTTTGGTAATGGCAGGTTTCTGTGACTCCATTGTCTCTACTTCCAAATATTGATTCAGAAACTCAAGCCGCAGCATCAGAATGGATCTCCAAAGCCCTTAACTCTGATCAATGAAAAAAGGTCATACTCGTAAGTTATGTTACATGATTTGGCCAATAGTCTCCCAACAAATCTGATTACTGGATTCTGCATTTGTTTGTTCTTGTGGTCGTCTTGGCATTTAACCCTTTTGTTTATTTATTTATTTGATCTCCCTACAAGGTCTGGGTTGCTCTTTGTTGGCTTGTTTGTTTGTTTGTCAGTAGCTCTTTTACCTTTGTAATTGGGGAAAAAAGGTCGGTCTGCTTTTTCTCTATTTCGTATTCATACAATTTGTATACCTTTTGATTGATAAGAACGATCTTTTACCCAAATACCATGGCTGATACTATTATTGCCTCTGCCTCCATTACCCAGATATCTGGCAAGCATTTTTCTCAGATTTTTTATCTTCTTTGATCTCAGTCTTCAGTGACAGCACGTACAAATCACTTTTCAGGATACAAGAAGTATAAATGTAAATTACAACTTCTGCATAGATACTATGTAACGAGCTATCACATAGATAACATAAACATTGTGCTGTTATTGTATCTGGCACATCGACCAAATATTTTGAGTAGGCTTAGAACAACAGGGTGTGTGCACTTCGATTGTCAAAGCAACATGTGATATAAGTGTGAATATTCTTCTTCTTCTTCTTCATCTTCATCTGCTCCTACATAGTGTTCCAGTTCTATTTGACGTCTAGGAAGGTATTCACCTGCCCCAATGTAGTTAGATACCTGGCTGCTACCATAATCTTGTGTTGCCTCGAGCTTGCGCAATGTTCTTTTCCAACTCTCTTCGTCTTTATCATATAAGAATGAACCAAGTACCTTGAGGGCTAGAGGAAGACGTCCAGCAAAGTGGAAAGCACGAATGGAGAACGGTTCAAAACCAATAAGAGGGCAAGTCTCTCTTGAAAGCGTACAGAGAGAAGAGTTGAAGAGCTTCCTCATATTTCAGACACTCCATCTCGTATTTTACTCCGCAAGAGTCAAGCGAATAGTCATCTCTAGATGTCGTGATAACTCTACTCCCGGAACCTAGCCAGCGGGAAGCCTTAACGGCGCCCTTAAATTGTTCATTGCGATTGTGAGTATTATCAACACCATCAATAACAAGCAGGACTTTTCGGTTTACAAGATACGGTTTGATGGCATCAAAGATGTCGACATTGGAACTCTTTGTCCTTGTAAGATGTTTTAGTAAACTTGGTGAGATGCGGTTTTGATAGATATTGTTGACATTGGTTAGGAAGCAGTAGTGTTGAAAGTAGCCTGAGATGTCGTCGAAGACACACTCGGCGAGTGTCGTTTTTACCCACACCTTGGATACCCCAAATGCCAACTGTACGAACAATGTCCTTAGATTCCAAATCCAGCAATCCATAGACGGCTTTCTTATGACGATACATCCCAACAAGACCGTCGGATTCGTCAGATGCGGGAGAAGGCGATTCATACGACATATCGTCGTCCATAACAAACGTGTCTTCAAGTGCATATCTCTCAAGTTCAAGTCCAGTTTCTCCATAAGCAGATAGGCTTTTGGGTTTGTACTTGGTATCGGTATCTGTCATCAATCCCGAAACACTCGATTCTATTGATGATGCCCTATGACGAAGTGATCCGAGTGAATCAGTAGGAGAAGTAATGCTGATGATAAGATCATCGAGCATCTTGGAATCATCTTCCCTGTCAAGAAAACAAAATGTTGCAAGTTGAGACTAGTCACTAAAGAAGTGATTAATCCTAATTACAGTTATTAAAACCTCTTAATAGACAATTTTACATATCCCTAATAAGAAGACTTTACCAATCGCGCGAGTAAAATCTACGGTCGGTGCGGCTCTCTAATCGATCCAGTGCATTCCTCCAGCGATTCATAGCCTCCGGGGTTTCTATTTCTTCATGTCTCCTCAAGTCTTCCGCGAATTTTCCGGTTGGTTTTGTCAAAGCCTCCGGATCCACTTCGTAGAAGACTGTTTTGATTTTGGCGAACCACGAACGCTTAATAATCTCCGCAAGTACCTCCGTAGTTCTCCGATATCACAACGACGATAATCTTTGACTCTCTGATTGCCTCAGCGGCCTCAGGCGAAATTTTCCCTTCTCTCGTCGTCTGCTGGTTCACATCTTTGTAAGTTTGAATTCGTTTTGATTCCAACGAACGGTAGATATGGCTGACGATAGTCCTACCGGTGTCCTCCATTACAAAACTCAGGAACACATCGTGGTTCGATGAGGAGGAGGAGGAGGAGGAAGCAGCCATGATTATTGATAGTGAAGGGATGATCTATTGCTAAGTTTTTGACTGAAGATTTGCAAATGGAGTCTCAATGGCGTAGATTAGCTTCCAAAAGTCAAAACGGATTTTTAAATTGATGTTGGTTCACCATGTGCAAATGCGTCACCACTCACCACTCACCCATTCACCACATCACATGGTTGCTTGTGGGAGGTCTTATTGAACCTCCGTTTACTTTTTGGAAGTTTGGCGGCCCACATAGTTGATTCACAGAGACTAATGATGGCTTCATCTTCATCCTCTTCGTCTCATGTCTGGAAGTATGATGTGTTCTTGAGTTTCCGAGGAGAAGACACCAGAAGAAACATTGTCAGCCATTTGCACAAAGAGCTTGTCAACAGGGGAATTGTCGTCTTCAAAGATGATAAAAGGCTTGAGATTGGGGACTCCATTTCCGGGGATATCAGTAGAGCCATCCGAGACTCCAGATTTGCTCTTGTCATTCTATCAAAGAACTACGCTTCGTCTAAATGGTGCATGGACGAGCTCCTTATGATTATGGATCTTCACTTGAAGAAACAAATTAAAGTTGTCCCCATTTTCTACGGGGTTGATCCTTCTCACGTGAGACATCAGACTGGGAGTTTCAAATTCGGCAAGTACCAAGGCTTAAATATGGCTAAGAATGTCACGAGTTGGAGAAGAACTCTCACGCAGATCGCCAGCATAGCAGGCAAGGATTTTGCAACTTGGTATGTTTTTCACTACCAACATATATGGTTATGATGTGTACCACTACTATATCTATGGAGCCGTTCATTCATTGTTGTTCATTGAATTTTCCAATATGCTAGTGGGGACGAGTTGGAGAAGGTCGCAAATTGGAGAAAAGCTCTCACGCAGATCGCCAGCATAGCAGGCAAGGATTTTCCAACTTGGTATGTTTTTCACTACCAACGTATGGTTATGATTTGTTATCATTCCATGGAACCGTTTATAATTGTTCTGAGAGTTTATTTATGCTAGTGAGGACGAGGCATTGATGATTGAAGAGGTTGTTGAAGGAATTTCAAACCAGTTGTTAATTATGCAGCCGGTAGATTTCAGTGATATTGTTGGAATGGAAGCTCACATGGAGCAACTGAGTTCTCTATTGAGTATGGAATCTGAGGATGAGGTTCGTATGATTGGAATCTGGGGAATGGGAGGCATTGACAAAACCACCATTGCCAGATGTTTCTTTGACCGGTTTTCAAGGCCATTTACAGCTCGTTGTTTCCTTAAAAACGTTTCTAAGATTTATAGAACCCATGATGTTTCGTATTTACGGGAAAAGTTTCTTTCAACCACACTTAGTCTCTCTGAGGAGAAGATGAAGTTCTCGGGAGTAGAACTTGGACCCCAGGAGATTAAGGCGAGGTTTGGACGTCGTAAAGTCTTTGTTGTCCTTGATAATGTGGATGATATGAAACAGGTGCGTGCCCTCGCTAAAGAATCCGACTGGTTTGGTCCAGGTAGCCGAATTATCATAACAACACAGGACAAGGGCTTGCTTAATTCATGTGGAGTAAGAACTGTATATGAAGTCAAGTGCTTGGATACTGGTGCTGCTCTTCACTTATTTAACCAGTTGGCTTTTGAAGGAGGGTTTCCTCCGTCTGAACTTTATAAAAAACTGTCAATTCGAGCGTCCTGGCTTGCTCAAGGTCTTCCAGCCGCTATTGAAGCTTATGGTTTATTTTTCCGAAGAATGACATCTTTGAAGGAGTGGGACGATGCTTTATGTAGATTTATAGAAACTCCTAACAAAAATGTTATGGAGATCTTGAAAATTAGCTACGATGGCTTAGAGGAAGCAGATAAGAATGTTTTTCTTCATGTAGCGTGCCTTTTCAATGGAGAACCTCTCCGGCGTGCCACTACCCTTCTCGATGATGGTGAGCTACAGGGTTGTCTGGGATTAAAAATATTGGCTGAGAAGTCCCTCATTGAAATTACAGCTGGGGAGTATATAAAGGTGCATAATTTGGTAGACCAAACTGCAAGAGCAATTGTGAATCAAGAATCCAGGCAGAGATCCCAGCAACGAGAAAGAGAAGTTTTGTGGGATCCTTATCAAATCTATAAAGTGCTGGAACGTAACGAGGTAAGCCCCTACAGTATCTGTAACACCTGTTGTTCTTGGAGGTTTCTGCACTAAGCTTCTTTGCATATAACTAACATTGTGGTGTTTAATCCCACAGATGAGCGAATCAACAAATTGCATGTCGCTACAAATGTGTGACATGGTTTCTGCGTTGCATCTGGGTGGGTATACGAAGTACCACGATACTCTCAAATTCCTCAAGGTCTACAAGCACTCAGACATTATAAAGTCCAAATTGCATTTAAGTAGTGACGATACAAATCTACTTTCATCAAGGCTTAGGTTACTACATTGGGACACATTTCCCTTGACAACCTTCCCTTGCCGATTCCGTCCCCGAGATCTTGTTGAAATCAGTCTACATCGCAGCAATCTCACGATATTCTGGAAAGAAACCATGGTAAAAAGCTCTCAACATATCAAAGCTTATTGCAATGTATAATGTACATTTTCACAATTTCCCTATTCTTTGTTGAACTATGCTCAGGGGATGCCAAACTTGAGAAGATTGGACTTATCAGGCTCTGAAAATTTAGAACATCTTCCAGATCTTTCAATGGCCATGAATTTGGAGGAACTGATAACACGGGGTTGCAAGAGGCTAAAGAGAATTCCAGAGGCCATCAGTAACCTTACTAGGCTAACGAAGCTTGATGTCTCATACTGTGACGAGCTTACTAGTTACAACATCACCATAAGCGAATTGACTGGGGGCCGCCGTCAGATTGCTTTGTATATCTCAGGTAAAGAAGTGGAAATGGAGTCCATTGCAAACCTATCCATTGGAGGAAACATACATTTTCAGATGTTTGGGCTTGATGGCAACGCAGATCACCTCTGTTTTAGTACTGAGGAACAAGCACCTGATGGATTGGTGAAGAAGGAGCAGCAACAAGCACCTTCTAACAAACAAACGTTTTGTGGTCTTGAATCGTCTATGAGAGAAGGGTGGGCACTTGAAGCCATGTCAGAGTTCCATGCCCATGAATTGATGATGCATTGTTGGATGATGCATTGGGACCAGCAAGTATCTCATAATCAACAACCTCTTAAATTTTCTACGAGGACACCGCAGGCCGTGCCAGAGTTTCATGGTCACAAATCAATGAAGAAAGTACAGCAGAAACCTATACCCACATCTTCAGTCCATGGATTTAATTCAATAGACATCACCAGGTTCAACTACAACAGTAATAGTGCAAGTTTCCTCTGTTGTAGCATTTCCATGTTCCCCTGTTTGAAAGAGTTGGTTCTAATCAACTTAAACATCAAAGTGATCCCAGATGACATATGCGGCTTGAAATTCCTAGAGAAACTGGACTGTAGTGGCAACGATTTTGAAACTATACCAGAAACCATGAATCAACTTCCGAGGTTGAAATATGCCAGCTTTTGTAACTGTTGCAGACTCAAAGCATTGCCAGCGCTAGTTCAGTTGGAGACAGTCAAACTCTCTGGCTGTATGAACCTCCAATCATCGTTGGAACTTTCTTATGCTGAACAAGGTTGGGGCAGATTCCAATGGCTTGAGCTTTGGGTTGACAACTGCAAGAGCATTCGATCAATATCAGATCAGCTTAGACATTTTATCAAGCTATCATATTTAGATCTTAGCAGCCATGAATTTGAGACATTGCCATCCAGCATCGAAGTGCTTTCCTCTTTGAGAACTCTCTGCCTTAATAAGTGCAAGAAACTAAAATCGATAGAAGGTCTTCCGTTGTGCCTCAAGTTTCTCTAAGCCCATGGCTGTGAAATATTGGAAACTGTTTCCCTTCCTTTGAACCATTCTGTAAAACACCTTGATCTTAGCCATTGTTTCTGTCTAAAACAGGATGAACATTTGATCGCTCAGTTTCTTAACGAGGGAAAAAACGAAGAGGTATGTTTTCAGCTTTTTCTTCCATTACTCCATCTGCTAAACAACATGAACTTGATCATTCTCTATCCTTTCTTTTTTTCTTTTCATTGTTTGTCGTCGAATAGGAGTCACTGAGATTCGCATTCTTTCCTGGAACCGAGGTGCCCAGTTACTTCGATCATATATGTACAGGAAAGTCCCTAATGACTGGCTTCCCCCATATTTGGCCACCCCCGAAACTGCTGGGTTTCGATGGATGTATCGTGATTGCTTGCGAGAGGCCTTTTCATATACAATTCCCGCCATTCTCTTATGACTGGAATTGGGGATATGAAAGGTACTTTTATTTATACCTGAAACCGGATATCTTTCATTGCCGAGAAAGTAGTTTTCATAGTACTGAAGATGATGAAGAAGAAGTTGTTAACTCAGATCACCTGGTTATCATCCGGGGGTTTAAAAACTTCAGCGACACAATCAACAAGTTTGGCATCCAATCCGATTTGCAATTCTCGGAGGTGTTTAAGTCTCCCCCAGCGAAGCTAAAATCATGTGGATTTCGCTTGATTTGGGAAGTTGACCAAGCAGAAAAGATTGTATCAGTGGAAGAGCTACCACTGAGCCTCAACCATCTCTATGCACATGGCTCCGATTCCCTAGACAATGTTTCCCCAAATCACTCGATCAAGCACCTTGATCTTATTCATTGCCCCCGCCTGAATCAAGAAGAACATCTGAGGAATATGATTTTACATGATGGACATAGTAAAGAGGTAAGCTCACCTCCCATTTGGGTTATCGTAGCTGGAAATTTTTTCCAGAACCTCATTTCATGCTTTAGAAGCTGACCACTGCCTTCGTTTGAAGCTGGGGTCAAAACGGTTAGAAATAACTTTGGTCCGATTTGGTTTTTGAATTTCGGTTCAATTTGGTCTTCCTTAGTTTGACAGTCAAACTCTCTGGCTTTTCATACTATTCCATTTTCAGTTCTAATTTTTTTTCGAGATCAACGAGTATCCGACGAGACGTAGCATTACAAGCCTTGAATCCAACCGAAATAGAAATTACAATAGTTATCATAATAATACACAAGAGTTTAGTGTCGAACAGAGATTTTTCCTCGTTCGTCTTATTTTCAACCATTTTTGCACAAGATAACTTCAAAACATACAACGTGAAGTTGGACCCGATGGATCAAATCAATGATCACTTAAGAGCAAAGCTGTAAAATGGGGAACGGTTTGTTTCATCGACTCCAATGGATTGATCCACTTTCATTGGACGTCTCGGTGCGTAGTTATCGGCTCCGATATACCTGCAAACCTCTGTAGCGTAGTTATTATGCGAAGCTTCAAGCCTACGCAACGTACTTACCCACTCATCTTTCTCCTTATTGCATAAAAACGATCCCAACAATTTGAGGGCAAGAGGAAGACGATTCGAAACTTGGACAGCACGAAACGAAAGATCTTCGAAACCAGGAAGAGGTTTTCTTTGTTTGAAAGCAAACTCTGAGAAAAATTCAAGAGCATCCTCATATTTCGGACAGTCAAGCTCGTAGACGTGTTTCACTCCACATTGAGTCAGCAACGACTTGTCTTGTGTAATTACAATGATTCGACTTCCTGCACCAAACCTACTCGTGTCTTTGATTATATCTTTTAGCTGCTTAATGTCTTCTACACCATCGGAAACAAGCAGAACCTTCCGGTGTCGGATCCTTTCTTTGATGGCATCATTATATCTCCCTTGGAAGATACTCCCTTTTAAAGCTTCATGACTAACGAGATCAGACACTAGTGAATTTGGTCTGTAGCTCTGATTTTGTGGTACGATCCTGTTTGTAATGAAAAAATGGTCCTGAAATTGAGGTGAGATCTCATCATAAATGTGTCTTACAAGACTTGTCTTCCCTACCCCTTGTATTCCACAAATACCAACTAATGCAGACTCTGCGCGCAACAGTAATGCACGCATATCTTCTACACAAAAACTTCTTCTAATATTAGTATTTTCTCTTAATCTCCACAACGAAGGCTCATCCCTTTTCGCAGTTGGATCTAACCTGAACGCATCCGGTGGCTTCAAACTCCGAGTAGGGTTTAGACTAGTACTACTCTGATTTCTTGATGATGTGGAAGATGTCAGAATATTAGAAACGAAACTAGTAACCTTACCCACCAGCTCTGAGTCATCCTTGCTATATCATGTCAACAATTACAATAATATTAATCAATTAGCTTTACATAAAGACCAAAAACTGCCGATATATATGTGTTAAAAAAAAGGAAACAAGGTACCAGTCGCAGGAATGAAATCCAGATTTGTTGATTACGTGAGCGTCAATCCACTTCTTGGCAGTCTCAAGGGTCTTCCTCTGAGGCCCTTGCATGCTTCGCGCGTTTTTTCCTGCAGTTCTTAACATTTTTAAGACATCGTAAGGATCAAGTTGGAAGAAGATAGGCACTGCGGTCAAAGTTCCTTTCTTCTCATACTCAATAATCTTAACCAAGTCGTCTACCCATATGTCCAAAGACGCGTGGTCCTTTGAGATCACAGGGATCGCAACCTGAGACTCTTGGAGGGTTTGAAGCGACACGCTGGAAGACTCTGAGGCTGTAAAAGTTGTGATGTCTTTTTTTTTTAGGGAACTAAGAAGATGGCTTAGAAAAGTTTTGCGGGTCTTCTCTCCTTTGAAACTCAAGAACACGTCGTTCTTCATCATATATTTTGGTTAAGGAGAGAGAACCGAATGAAACTTGTTTTTTTTTTCTTCTATTTGATTGCATAGAACTTGTTTTGAGAAATGGTCCTGAGTTTTGTGGCTCTTGCTTTTGAACAACTGTGCAAGAAACAAAGGTGACGTGATCTGCACGATAACTGTTCCCTGGAATAAAAGTCGTCTGTGATACCCATTTTCGCCAGTAATGTTTACGAAGTATAGTATTATAATGGACTCGTTTTGTAATCAAAGAGATAGGAATCCTACCTACGGATGAATGATTATGACAGGACACCAATTTTTAAGAAGATGATTAAGACAGAACACCTTTGTTTTACCATTTAGCAATCAACATTCTCAATCAATTCATAAAGGTCAAACAAACATATGGTTCTACGAGACACTTAATTATATTTAAATTCTAATTACAGGGGCAGCCCGCTCGGCCGTCGTTATACGCAAACCCCGGAATTATTCGCGACTTCGGTTTTAAAATAAGAGATGTAACTATCATGATATAATTTTAGCATTATCATAATCTGAGTATCAGGTCATATGAATTTATAATATAAGCCAAATCTGTTAAACGATTGAAGAATTCAAATTACCAGCGTGTCGCGCCAAATACAACGTGGAAATGCGGGGACTTAAGTAAATAACACGTTGACTTGAATTAATATGTTTGCCAAGCTTTTTATTATTGAACGTGATCGTAGTTCTTCTTTTAACCTTAACACACCAAAAGACTATCTTCTTCTGTACAGACCAAATGGATTCATCTGTTTCGCCTCGCGACAAGAAGCAATACGATGTATTCCTCAGCTTCCGAGGGAAAGATACCCGTCGAGGCATCGTCAGCCATTTGCACAACGCACTTCTTGACAGGAGACTTGATGACATCTTCAAAGATGACGCAACACTTGAGATTGGTGACTCCATTTCTGATGAAATCAAGGAAGCTATACAGAGCTCCAAGTTTGCCATCGTGGTTATCTCGGAGAACTTTGTTTCATCGACTTGGTGTCTGAACGAGCTCCAAATGATAATGGAGCTTCACAAGAAACAACAACTCGTTGCTGTTCCAATATTCTACGAAGTCGATCCTTCCGACGTTAAACACCAGAGAGGAACCTTTTCCTTAAAAAGGTATAAATGTTCGAGAATCATGCGATTACTTTCCAGCAAGAAACGAAAAATGGCAGCAAAGGTTCGGAAATGGAGAGAAGCTCTCATCCAAGTTGGAGGAACATCAGGCAAGGATTCTAGAGCTTGGTGAGTCTTCCCTTTTTCAGTGACATTTCCCCAGTAAATCATTAGCAAGTATACTCTATTATGGGAGTCAAACAAACTAAGTAGAAACGTAAAGGTTACATAAGAAAACGATGTAGGATAATTTGTGATCTGAACGTCCAAATAAGCCATCCAGTCCTCTATGTTTCATGGAGATAATCATGTCATTAAGTGATATGTACTGATAACCTCCCATCTTTGTTTTTCTCTGGTTCCTGCAATGAACATGTTTGTTTCTTCTTACGCATGTTCATCTATCATATTGCATCCTTATTTAGTTACTAACATAGTAAATGGCAACACATTCTTATGAAGATATATTACAAATCCATGAATCATCGGTCAATTTTCTTCCCTTCACCATTGCAACTAAAAGAAAGTAATTGCAGATTTTACACCTAACTGTAGGAATTTTATAATGACTGATATATCCTCTGGAAAATATTCTATCCAAAGTAAAATGCTTTACCATTTTTGTTATCTGTATTTTTCCTCCATGTTAGTGAGGACGAGGCCATGATGGTTGAAGATATTGTTAAGCACATCGCAAGAGAGTTGTCCTCAATGCAACCAATACAGATGGGTGATCTTGTTGGAATGGACTCCCACATAGAACAAATCGATCCTCTGTTGGATATAGAGTCAACAACGGATGAGGTTCGGATGATAGGAATATGGGGAATGGGAGGCATAGGAAAAACCACAATTGCCATGCATCTCTATAACAAATACTCACCTCGATTTGGCCGTCGCTTTTGCTTCATAAAAAACATACGAAATTCGGCAAAGAATGGCCTCACAGAACTACAGAAAGAGCTTCTTTCTACGATCATGGGAAAAAAGCAAGCAACCATCTCAAACGAGGAGCAGGGATGCACTCTTATCAAGTCGAAGCTGAAGAAAATCAAAGTTCTCCTTGTCCTTGATGATGTGGACAATGTGGACCAGCTTCGTGCTCTGGCAAAAGACACTAGCTGGTTTGGACCAGGGAGCCGAATCATTATAACTACACGAGATTTGGGCTTGCTCAACTCATACGGGCTGAGAATTGTACACCATGTAAATTTTTTGGGGAACGATGATTCAATCCGAGTCTTTAAACAAGTTGCTTTTGATGGAGGACGAGCTCCTTCGGATGTCTACGAACAGCTGTCAATCCGCGCTTCTAAACTTGCTCAAGGGCTTCCTTCAGCGCTAGATGCGTTTGGCACATATCTCCGCCAAATGACCTCTATAGAAGCGTGGGAAAAGGCATTGGGTATTCTTGAAAAATTTCCTCGTCAAAGTATCATGGATATTTTGAGAACTAGCTATGAAGGATTAGAAGAACGAGATCAGGAGGTGTTCCTTCACCTTGCATGTCTCTTCAATGGAGACACTGTCGACCGCGTAACTGCCCTATTTGATGATGGTGATATAAGGATCAAAGGGTTAGAAGAGAAGTCTCTCATAGATATATCAGATGATGGGTGCATCACCATGCATGTCTTGGTAGAACAAGCGGGGAGAGAAATTGTGCGCCTAGAATCCAGGTCCAAACTTTGGAGACAAAGAATCTTGTGGGAACCTGAGCAAATTGTTTCTGTGCTGCAAAACACCACAGTAAGTCTTCTAAAAGCTATAGGATCCTCAATATTTTTTCCACCTATGCTTATGCTTCTATTTTCTTACTGTCAAGTGACTCTGGTGATTCTCTCCTCAGGGTACAGCAACGACCGAAGGTGTGGCTCTACACATGTGTGAGATGCGTCGTACGGTGTCTATGGAGGGTGGCATTCTTAACGCAATCAGCAATCTCAAATTCTTCAAGGCCTTCACACATTTGAATGATATAGAGTCCAAGTTGCAATTCTTTCCAGGAACTGATAAACTTCCCAAAACACTTAGGCTACTACACTGGGATGCTTATCCACTACCAACTCTGCCTTCTGAATACTACCCCAATTGTCTTGTTGAACTCAATCTGCGTTACAGCAATCTCGTTCGGCTCTGGGATGGAATCCTGGTAAGCTATTGTAGCTCATTGGTCACCAATTAAATGGTATCAAGATTTACTTTAAAAAGTAACTCTGGGTTTTCACCATCTTTGTTTTTTTCTTAAACTCAGGGCCTTGATCACTTGAGGAGACTAGATGTTTCTGGCTCTAAGAATCTAACCGAAATTCCAGATCTTTCAAGGGCCACGCTACTCGAGGAGTTGATAGTGAAAGGCTGCACGAGACTGGAAAAGATTCCGGAGTCCATTGGTCGCTTATCTTGCTTGCGAAAACTCGATTTATCAAACTGTGACGGCTTAACAAATCTTCAGATCCATATATCAGAAAAGACTGTCCTTCCAGAACGTGGACTCAAGCGACGCCGAAAAATCATACTGAAGCTTCCTATTGTAAAGAAACTAACTTCTCTTGGAAACCTATCCGTAGATGGGAAAATACACATTGGATTGTGGCATCTCAGAGGAAACGCAGAGCACCTCTCTTATATTTCCGAGCAACAAATACGTGATGAAATAATGGTGATGCCAAAGGAAAGATTTCCCTTCATCTCAAGCATCTATGATTTAAAATCTCTCAGCATCAAGCGGTTTAGCTACATCAAGGATGGTGTCCCCTTTGTATGCATTAGCTTCTCAGGTTTCCCTTGCTTAGCAGAGTTGAATCTAACCAACTTGAACATCCGGAAAATCCCACAAGACATTGGTCTATTGCAGTCACTAGAGAAACTGGACCTCAGCGGAAATGATTTCAGGAATTTACCCGCATCAATGAAGAAACTTTCTAAGCTAAAATACGTGAGGCTCTCTAATTGCACCAAACTCGAGGCATTTCCAGAGCTGACTGAGTTGCAGACGCTCAAGCTTTCCGGCTGCTCGAACATCGAATCAATACTGGAACTTTCTCATGCGGTTCAAGATGTACGCAGGTTCAGTTTGCTAGAGCTTGAGCTTAAAAACTGCAAGAATCTTCAACCATTGTCAGAGCAGCTTAGCCATTTCACCAATTTAATACACTTGGACCTAAGCAGCCACGAGTTTGAGGCAATCCCTGAAAGCATCAGAGACCTCTTATCTTTAGGAACTCTCTGCCTCAATAACTGCAAGAAACTCAAATCAGTGGAAGAGCTTCCACTAAGCCTCAAGAATCTCTACGCACACGGCTGTGATTCCCTGGAAAATATCAACCTTTCCCCGCAACATTCAATCAAACACCTTGATCTTAGCCATTGCTTCAGTCTGCAACACAAAGAGCATCTGATTTCTCAGTTTCTAAACGACTATATAAAAGAGGTAAGCTTCGTATCAACCTCTCCTATTTTCGATTCTTCTAATCCTCTGTTTTGAATTAGATTCCGCTATTTTCCTAGGATTCACAAGGATTTGTGTGCTTACCCGGAACTGAAGTGCCCAGAGATTTTGATAACCGATCCCATGGGACATGTACAAAGATCAGCCTACCTCCGATTAGGTTTACACCAACACTTCTGGGTTTCGCTGCCTGTATCATAATTTCTAGCGAGAGGTCCTCCAGTCTCCAATTCCCAGCGTTTAGTTATGATTGGAACTGCGACAAAGATGAAGTGATTCGGATTAACCTCAGACCAAATCTCAATCTTTCATCGGAGATTGAGGAAGAAGAGACTGATGCATCGCATCACATGGTTATCATCCACGTCCCAAGTAGCATAAACACCGAGAAAATCGAAGAGTTGCGACTTGAATCGAATCTTCAACTTCCAGAATCGTTTCAGTTTCCAGTTCCATCCGGCGAGATAAGAGCTTGTGGAATTCGCATCATCTCCGACGATTAAACGAGACGAGTTGTGGCGAAGTTGGTTTAGGCTTGGTTTGATTTGGGTCTCTTTTGGTTTTGGTTTGTATGATTGTATCGTTATTGTTTAATTTTTGGTTCAGTTAATTTTGGTTAATTTAATATCCGCTTGGCTTTGGGTTTTCAATTTAAACCAATCTGCAAGTTCTCGTCGTCTTCAATGTTGTTGTTCATGTTCACTGGAGATAGCCAGATAGGGATGGATTGAACTTGATCGGGTCCCTCATATCTTCCCCAATCCAAATTTTAATTCATCCTCCAGAGTGGTACATTAGATCACTTGTTTGTCTTACGCCGTTTCAAGAGCCCTAGACGAACAATTCTACGAGTACCGCTTCGAATTCCATCGGCAAATTCCCAGAAGATTTTTTACTCTAATGCGGTGCTCGCTTAATCTTTTGATTAAAAAAAAATCAGTAGGGTAAGCCTTTTTTTGAGTTTTCGTTTCAAAATACATTTTTTTTTTCCACTGCGTAAATAACAAAAAGTTACAAACTTTATAGTGAGATGCTATCTACTCAACAAAGCTTTTACCAAGTTGTGCCTTTGTGTGTCATGATTCCGTAGACGTGTACTTCATCATTAGCTTAGGCGTGAAAATAAGTAAAAATTCAGATAAACCTCATTAGAGAGCAATGTTCATAGACCATAGTGATAAACTAATAATGTCATATCATACATAATGACAATGGAACTACTACTTGTTGACATTTGGAAAGCCTTTGGAGACTGAGTTTTACAAAAGATCATCACTTTTTTTTTTTTTTTTGGTTGAGAGATTCACCTATTATTCATCACTCAAGAAAAACAAATGATGGGATTGTCTCTTTATCTTCTTCTTTTTTGCCTGCTCTTGTGTATCTTTTCTTGGTAATCTCCATAATAGCTTTCTCCTGGTCTCCTTCCAGTTGTTGCAGTTCCTTCTCCCAACCCGCTTCATCCTTGCCTCGTAGACAAGACCCAAGGATTTTAAGTGTCAGAGGAAGGAAACGTGATATATGGACAGGGACTCCTGATATATCATAGGCTTTGGAATTATTCTTTTTTGTCTCAGGGACTCCTGTGGACTGCATCTCGTTTGCTTATTTCTTATCATTTGGCTTTATTGTATTTTGGTATTTCGTAATTTCTGTATCTTTGCCTTTGCTTGTTTTCTTCAGGTAATTAGTGGAATCAATCAGGGTTCAAGCTGTGGCCATCAAATGTAAGTTCCTTTGTCTTCTAAATTAGTGGTTATTCCTAGTCTGGCCGTTTCCTCTGTGTTTCCTGATTTGAGAATCCTCCAGGTTCTATTCAGGTGCAGTTGCTGGAGCCAGGGAGGCTTTGATATTTCTGGGGCACCCTCTTTGTCAATATCATTGAATTGGTGAGTATATTTGTGGGAATTCCTGCTGTGCTATCTCTAACATCACCCTCATCAAAAAAGGTTTGTATCTCTAACAAAACTCGTCTCGGATTTTTCGTTCGAACTTTTATGCAATCAACATGCAAACCAAATTTCAGAAAGGATCTTTCTGCAGCGATCGTACAATCGTTTTCTGGAGATATATTCTTTGTTGTTGTGAGATCTGAGCCTCACTAGAAATGATCTTGTCTCAGATTTTTATCTTGTCTAATCTCAGTCTTCAATGACAAGACCTACAAATCACTTTTTTCAGGATACAAGAATGTAAGTAACTTTTGCATAGATGCTGCTATGTAACGAGCTATCAACATAGATAACAGAAACATCACTTTTATCGTATCTGGCACATCCACCAAATATTTTGAGTAGGCTTAGAACAAGGTAGGTACTTTGATTGTCAAAGCAACATGTGATATGAAGGTGAATATTCTTCTTCATATGCTCCTACATATTGTTCCAATTCTACTTGACGTCTTGGAAGGTATTCACCTGTCCCGATGTAGTTAGATACCAGGCAGCTACCGTGATCTAGTGATGCTTCGAGCTTGCGCAATGTTCTTTTCCAACTCTCTTCGTCTTTATCATATAAGAATGAACCAAGTACCTTGAGGGCTAGAGGAAGACGTCCAGCAAAGTGGACAGCACGAATGGAGAACGATTCAAAACCAATTAGAGGGCAAGTCTTCTTAAAAGCGTACAGAGAGAAGAGTTGAAGAGCTTCCTCATATTTCAGACACTCCATCTCGTATTTTACTCCGCATGAGTCAAGCGGATAGTCGGATCTAGATGTCATGATGACTCTACTTCCAGGACCAAGCCAGCGGGAAACTTTCACGGCACTCTTAAATTGTTCATTGTGAGTATCATCAACACCATCAATAACAAGCAGGACCTTTCGGTTTACAAGACTTGATTTGATGGCATCGAAGATGTCGACATTAGACCTCCTTGTCCCTGGAAGATGTTTTAGTAAACTTGGTGAGATGCGGTTTTGATGGATATTGTTGACATTGGTTAGGAAGCAGTGGTGTTGAAAGTGGCGTGAGATGTCGTCGAAGACACACTCGGCGAGTGTCGTTTTACCCACACCTTGGATACCCCAAATGCCAACTGTACGGACAATGTCATTAGATTCCAAATCCAGCAATCCATAGACCTCTTTCTTATGACGATACATACCAACAAGACCGGAGGATTCGTCAGATGCAGGCGGTTCATTCGACATATCATCTGTAAGAGACGTGTCTGGGTGTGCATATCTCTCAAGTTCAAGTCCAGCTTCTTCAGGGCCATACAAGCTCTTGGGTATGTGCTTCATATACATATCGCTCGCTAATTCCGGATAGTTTGAGTCTAAGTCAACTGCGGAATGCACTGCCTTACATCGTTCTAATTCTTCATCAGTAGCAAACGGAGGAGAATACGTTAACGTCACACTGATGATTAGATCATCGAGCATCTTGGAATCATCCTCCCTGTCAGGAAAGAACCGTTAAAAAGATTTAGAAACTATATTGGTTTCGATTTATATTAATGCATTTTGAGTATACGTAAGGCGCCTTTGCAGTCTCTTTTACATCATCAATAATGAATGAAGAAAACCATATTATGTGATGTAACCAAATTTGACTCACAAAATTGTTATCAATCTCTATTGCAGTTCCATGAATTAATCATTATTTGTATAAGTAAGATTACCAGTTGCGTGAACAAAATCTACGGTCGGTGCGGCTCTCTAACCACTCAAGTGCGTTCCTCCAGCGATTCACGGTTTCCGGAGTTTCTATTTCTTCATGTCTCCTTAAGTCTTGCGCGAATTTTCCGTCTGGTCTTGTCAAATCCTCTGGATCGACTTCGTAGAATACTGTTCTGATTTCGAGGAACCACGAAATCTCTGCGAGTACCTCCAAGCACCAGACGGAAGCGGCGTAGTTCTCCGATATCACAACGATGGCAATATTTGACTCTCTGATTGCCTTAGCGACCTCAGGTGATATCCCTCCTTCTCTCGTTGTCTGCTGGTTTTCATCTTTGTAGATTTGAATTTGTTTTTGATCCAACGAACGGTATAGATGACTTACAAAAGTCCTACCGGTGTCCTCCTTTCTAAAACTCAGGAACACAGGGGAAAAAGAATCCATGATTTACGTACGAGAGATAGTGAAGAGATGATTGATGCCTTGATTTTGCGACGGAGTTAGTCATATGGTGCATAATATCTAAAACTATTATATATCTCCACAAGTGTGTGTCAACGGATTTAAAAAATAATGATATTGACGACGTGCAAGTGTGTGACGTGTGTGACAAGTGAGTGGGGGATTAATATGGAAAACGTGCAAGTGTGTAACAATTGGAGTTTCTTTATCGAACTATGAATTTGAAATGATTTGGTAAAACTTGCAAACCTTTCTTTTTCCTCATCCTTGATCTACAGAGAGTGATGGCTTCTTCTTCATCCTCTTCGTCTCCTGTCTGGAAGTACGATGTGTTCCTGAGTTTTCGGGGAGAAGACACCCGCAAGAACATCGTAAGCCATTTGCACAAAGAACTTGTCAACAAGGGAATTGTTACCTTCAAAGATGATAAAAGGCTTGAGATAGGGGACTCCATTTCCGAAGAAATCAGCAGAGCCATCCAAGACTCTAGATTCGCTCTTGTCATTCTGTCAAAGAACTACGCTTCATCTCGTTGGTGCATGGAGGAGCTCCTTATGATTATGGATCTTCACTTTAAAAAGAAGATTAAAGTCGTCCCCGTTTTCTATGGAGTTGATCCTTCTCACGTCAGACATCAGACTGGGAGTTTCACATTCAACAAGTACCAAGGCTCAAAAGTGGCTAACAAGGTCACGCATTGGAAAAAGGCTCTCAGGCAGATCGCCAGCATAGCAGGCAAGGATTTTGCAACTTGGTAAGTTTCTCACTACACAAACTTATCGTACGTTATGATGTGTACCATTACCATATCTATGATGAAAACGTTAATTGTTGTGAGGATTTTCCATATGCTAGTGGGGACGAGGCCTTGATGATTGAAGATATCGTCGAAGGCATTTTATACCAGTTGTTAATTATGCAGCCAGTAGATTTCAGTGATTTTGTTGGAATGGAAGCTCACATGGAGCTACTGAGTTCTTTATTGAGTATGGAATCTGAGGATGAGGTTCGTATGATTGGAATCTGGGGAATGGGAGGCATTGGCAAAACCACCATTGCCAGATGTCTCTTTGACCGGTTTTCAAAGCCACTTCCAGCTCGTTGTTTCCTACAAAACGTTTCGAAGATTTATAGAAACCATGATGATGCCTCGTATTTACGGAAAAAGTTTCTTTCAACCACGCTTGGTCTCTCTGAAGAGAAGATGGAGTTGTCAGGAGTAGAACTTGGACCTCAAGAGATTAAGGCTAGGTTTGGACATCGTAAAGTCTTTGTTGTCCTTGATAATGTGGATGACTTGAAACAGGTGCATGCCCTCGCTAAAGACTCTTGCTGGTTTGGTCCAGGCAGCCGAATTATTATCACAACACGGGACAAGGGCTTGCTTAAATCATGTGGAGTAAGAACTGTATATGAAGTCAAGTGCTTGGATACTGGTGCTGCTCTTCACTTATTTAACCAGTTGGCTTTTGAAAGGGGGCTTCCTCCATCTGAACTTTATGAGAAACTGTCAATCCGAGCGTCTTCACTTGCTCAAGGTCTTCCGGCCGCTATCGAAGCTTATGGTTTATTTTTCAGAACTTTGACATCTTTGAAGGAGTGGGACGATGCCTTATGTAGATTTGTACAAGCTCCTGATAAAAATGTTATGGAGATCTTGAAAATTAGCTACAATGGCTTAGAGGAAACAGATAAGAATGTTTTTCTTCATGTAGCGTGTCTCTTTAATGGAGAACCACTCCAGCGTGCCACTACCCTTCTCGATGATGGTGAACTACAGGCTTGTCTGGGATTAAAAATATTGGCTGAGAAGTCTCTCATTGAAATAACAGCGGATGGGAATATAAAGATACATAATTTGGTAGACCAAACTGCTAGAGCAATTGTGAATGAAGAATTTGTGCAGAGGTCCCAGAAGCGAAGTGTTTTGTGGGATCCTTATCAAATTTATAAACTGATGGAACGTAACACGGTAAGCCGCTACAGTATATGTAACATTTTTTGTTGTTCTTGGTGGTTTCTGCACTAAGCTTGTTTGTATGCTAACAGACTTTTTGTCGTTTTTAATCGCACAGATGAGCGAACCAACCAATTGCATGGCGCTACACATGTGTGACATGGTTTTGCCGTTGCATCTGGGTGGGTATGAAAAGTACAATGGTGATCTCAAATTCCTCAAGGTCTACAAGCACTCGGACCACATAAAGTCCAAACTGCATTTAAGTAGTGACGATACAAATCTACTTTCATCGAGGCTTAGGTTACTACATTGGGACACATTTCCCTTGACAACATTCCCTTGCCGATTCCGTCCACAAGATCTTGTTGAAGTCAGTCTACATTGCAGCAATCTTACGATATTCTGGAAGGAAACCATGGTAAAAGCTATCAACAGATCAATGCTTATTACAATGTATCTTTTTTACTTGTATATTTTCACAATTTTCCTATTCTTTGTTGAATTATGCTTAGGGGATACCAAACTTGAGAAGATTGGATTTATCAGGCTCTGAAAATTTGGAACAGCTTCCAGATCTTTCCGTGTCAGTGAATTTGGAGGAACTGATAACTCAAGGCTGCAAGAGGCTGAAGAGAATTCCAGAGTCTATCAGTCACCTTACTAGGCTAACGAAGCTTGATGTCTCATACTGTGATGAGCTTAACAGTTACCACACAACTATAAGGGAATTGACTAGGGGCCGCCGTCAGATTGCTTTGTATTTCTCGGGTGAAGAAGTGGAAATGGAGTCCATTACAAATTTATCGATTGGAGGAAACATACATATTCAGATGTTGTGGCTTGATGGCAACGCAGATCACCTCTGTTTTACTACTGAGCAACAAGCACCTGTTGATTTGACGAAGAGGGAGGATCAACTAGCAAATGAGAAATACATGTTAGACTTCCATGCCCATGAATGGATGATGCATTGGGACGAGCAAGTACCTCATCACCAACAACCACTTGAATTTGCTACGAGGAGATTGCAGGTCGTTCAGACTGTGCGGGAGTTTTGTGGTCATGAATCAATGAAGAAAGTACAAGAGAAACCTCGACCCACATCTGAGTTCCATGGATTTAATTCAATAGTGATTACAAGGTTCAACTACAACAGTGATGGTGCAAGATTCCTCTGTTATAGCCTTTCCATCTTCCCATGCTTGAAAGAGTTAATTCTGATCAACTTAAACATCGAAGTGATCCCAGATGATGTATGCAGCTTGCAATTCCTAGAGAAACTGGACTGCAGCGGCAATGATTTTGAGGCTTTACCAAAAACCATGAATCAACTTCCTAAGTTGAAATATGTCAACCTTGGTAATTGTCGCAGACTCAAAGCATTGCCAAAACTAGTTCAGCCAGAGACAGTCAAACTCTCTGGCTGTATGAACCTCGAATCGTTGTTGGAATTTTCTCATGCCAAAGAAGATTGTGGGGGGAGATTCCAGTGGGCTGAGCTTTGGGTTGACGGCTGCAAGAGCATTCAATCAGTTTCAGATCAGCTTACACATTTCATGAAGCTATCGTATTTAGATCTTACCAGCCATGACTTTGAGACATTTCCAGCCAGCATCGAAAACCTTTCCTCATTGAGAACTCTCTGCATCAATAAGTGCAAGAAACTCAAATCGATAAAAGGGCTTCCATTGTGCCTCAAGTTTCTATATGCACATGGCTGTGAAACCCTGAAAACTGTTTCTCTTCCTTTGAACCATTCTATAAAACACCTTGATCTTAGCCATTGCTTCTGTTTAAAAGAGAAAGAACATCTGATGACTCAGTTTCTTAGCAAAGGAGTAAACGAAGAGGTATGTTTTCAACTTTCTGTCTCATTCATTCCTCCATCTGCATGAACTTTTGACCATTCACACTCCTTGTTTTGTTTTGTTTTGTCGTCGTCGTCGTCGAATAGGACTCCTTGAGATTCGCTTTCTTACCTGGAACCGAGGTGCCCGATTACTTTAAGAAAATAGAGACGGGAACGTCCGTAAAGATTAACCTACCCTTTAAATATAAATGGCCATCCCCAAAAATGCTGGGGTTTGATGGGTGTATCATGATTACTTGCAAGAAGCCCTTTCATATACGATTCCCGCCATTTACTTATGACTGGAAATGGGTATATGAAAGGTACTTTAATTTCTACCTTAAACCAGATTTCTTTCTTTCCAAGGAGAGTAGTACTGAAGATGAAGAAAAAGAAGTTGTTAAATCAGATCACCTGGTAATCATCCGCGGGTTAAAATACTTCAGCGAAAAAATCTACAGTATTGGCATCGAATCCCATTTGCAATTCTCAGAGGAGTTTAAGTCTCTCCTCCCTGCGGAGCTAACATCATGTGGAATTCGCTTGGTTTGGGACGCCTCACACAAGTCCAAACCAGAAGAAGAAAAGAAAAGTACCTCCAGTTTATTAAGTTCCTCTTTTGGTAACCCCAAGATGTACAACGGTCGATCTTCTGTTGTTAAGTCAAAGTTAAAACCATGGCGTTGAAGTCTTCCCCATCTGTAGATCGACAGTTAAACGAGTGTTGAACAGAGGTAGTTTCACTCAACCAACAAATACAACAAAAAAAAAAAAAAAAAAAACCCATAATCATAACCAGAGAACTCTTATCTTTGGGAACCCTCTACATCAATAACTGCAAGAAACTCAAATCAGTTGAAGAGCTTCCACTAAAGCTTCTCTACGTACGCACACGGCTATAGCCAATAGGTAAGCTTCCTACTATATATATCGACCTCTGCTATTTTCGATTCTTCTTCTAATCCTCTGTTGTGAATCATATATTCCACTTGTTTTTTCGTAGGATTCACAAGGATTTGTTTGTTTTACCCAGATATTTTGATAACCGATCCCATGGGACATGTACAAAGATCAGCCTACCTCCGATGAGGTTTACACCGACACTTCTGGGTTTCGCTGCCTGTATCATGATTTCTTGCGAGAGGTCCTCCAATCTCCAATTCCAAGCGTTTAGTTATGATTGGAACTGCGAAGATGATGAAGTGATTCGGACTAACCTCAGACCAAATCTCAATCTTTCATCGGAGATTGAGGACGAAGAGACTGTTGGATCACACCACGTGGTTATCATCCACGTCCCAAGTTGCACAAACACCGATAAAATCGAAGAGTTGCGGCTTGAATCGAATCTTCAACTTCCAGAAGCGTTTCAGTTTCCAGTTCCATCCGCCGAGATAAGAGCTTGTGGAATTCGCATCATCTCCGACGGTTAAACTTAAACGAGATGAGCTGCTTACCAATTCAATTAGTTGTGGCGGCGAAGTTGGTTTAGGCTTGGTTTGGTTTGATTTGATTTGGTTTGTTAATTTCGGTTCATTTAATATCAGCTTGGTTTGGTTTGATCGGGTCTTCCTCAATCCCAATTCTAAATGATACGAGTCTTGTTTCCTAAAAAGTCATATCCCTAGAGTTTAGGACATTTTTTTTTTTTCAAATAACTCTCGTAACATTTTTTTATTTACAATTGTATTTAGGGAATTTGGCATCAATAACGCACAAAAAACCTTTAATTAAGGCAGTACCCACTGTAACCATAAGAAGACAATATTCTGTATATTTCCTATATTATTACTGTTATAGCCCTTGTGCATGAGAAACAGTTGCCTACCTGTCTCTTCCTGAAGTCGAAAGGTTGGCTATTTCCAAGAAACACTTCACTATCCCGCCTAACGCGAGAAAGTAAATTTGAGATTAAAAAATAAACGCTTCAGCGGTCACAGTAACGCTTACTCTCACCGGCGACGAACAAGCGAGAAGCTCGGGCTCGATCGCCACCAATAAGACGACTGAAACCCTATTTGGGGATTATTAGATAAAATTCGAGTTCGGCGGTGTCTGATTTCGGTTTGTTGCCGTTTACACCTCGCTATCACGGATTCAAGTGCGAATTAGGGTAAGTATTTCTGGGTTTATACATATTCTAAGTCGCCGTCCTTACTGTCGGTTTCTTTGTCCAGTTGTTCTAAGATTTTCTCGATTTGTATAGGTCTCCGTTGTTTTCAAAGCTGTTATTAATGGTTTGAATTTGACTTCAGTAAGGGCAATTTGATATGGGTAGTCTGTAGTTGCACTTGATTTTGTAACCCAGCATTGACTAGTTAACATGCAAGCCAAAATTGGCATCAGATTTAATCATCTATGTGACTCTGTTTTTTGATTTTTGTAAAAATCTTGCATCAGTATGATTTCTGTAAACCAAATCCAGATAACCATCTCATACAGTTTTGTAGCAAGGATTTCGTTTCAAAAAAATGCTTAGTTTACATGCACTAAATTTAGTTGAGATCCGATGCAAGCATCCGCTTATCTCTGTTTTTAGATTCCTGGGTAGCTATTGCATCCGTATATAATTGTAGCAGCAAAGTACAGAGAAGAAACTGAATTAGTCCTGCACTTATCACAAACGCATATTAGACCAAATATCTAACCGTTTGTTTACTTATGTGCAGGGTCGTATTGAGATGGAAGAATGTCGCCTACCGCAGCGTCTATTCCGTAGCGGTTTTGAGCCGTCTGGGAGAAACCGCGTGAACAACTACTTCAACTTGAGGTGGATTGAGAACATAAAACGGGCTTTGGACGATGATCATCTACAACAGCTTGGTTCTTCACAGTTTGGTAGGTTACTTGGCATGGGTAACCACACGTTCTCTGTCATGTTTGTGCATTACCTCTTGTCAAGGCAGCTTATTACGAAGAGGAAGTATGAATTGTGGTGGGTGTTTGCGGGGAAACCAATACGTTATGCGATCGAGGATTTCGCACTTGTCACGGGTTTGAACTGTTTGAAGGATGGATTCAAGTTACACAAACGAAAAGGGAAAGCCGTGAAGAAAGGATGCAGCTCCTCTTCACCAATGTGGAAATCTCTCTTTGGCAGTGAGTCTAAACCGACTGTCACATGGATTTTGCAGAAACTGCTGCTGGGGAAGAAATACAAAGATGGGCTTACTCGCTTCCGACTTGCTCTGTTGCTTTTGGTAGATGGTATCTTATGTCCTACTTGTGGAAATACTAACATAAGCCCAATCCATGTGGAAATGGTGGCAGATATAGACGGCTTCCTAAAGTATCCATGGGGTCGAGACTCGTTCTTGAAGACTGTTGTTAGTGCTAAAGCGAGAACCGTGAAACAGTTAGCGCAGGACACATGTGCAATTCAAGGCTTCTCACACGCACTCGTTCTAGTAACAGTTGCGAGTTGTCCAGAGATCATTCAAGGTCCTCCTGTTGGAAATAACATCCACCCTCCAACCACTGAAGTCGAAGCTATTGTCAAGAATATTGTTGAGAGGAGTTTAACTATAAACGTTCAATCGGCTCGTCTACTTGACCAAACGGGGCAGGTTAGAACTAAAGACACACCTAAACACATATCTCAAGTTTTTTTAATATATCTCTAACAAAGTAACGTTTGCTCGTAGGCGTGTGTTTGTTCGATGCTGTGTACCTCGCAGTCAGACAATGGTCGCCTCTCATTTTCTGACGAAGAGGAGGATGTAGAAGTGTCTTGTCTTGTGGAGCTTGTCTTAGATGATCATCCATTCGAACATAACAGCTGGAGTGGTGGTGTAGATGTGGCTGCTGTCAATGATGTTGGAGATGAGTCAGCTTCGAGGGATGATGATAGCGATAAAGACAATGTTTGCACAGATGAAGGTCCAGTCGACAAGGGTGGCGTTAGAACTAAAGTGTGCACCGACCAAAGTAGATGTAATTCTAGAGATGTGTCTAAACTGATCGAGGTCGCAGCTGGCGCGTTTGAAGCACGCATGCTGCGGTTAGTTGAGGCCAATAATGTTGAGCTGAAGTCATACATCGCTGCTGAAATATCAAAGCTTGAGAAAAGGTTCGCGTCCATCAGCAAAGAAAGGGACCAATGGGTGCCAAGTGAAGCTAATTTAGCAGGTGGTGGGGATGAGGATAAACATGTAAGTATATTTACACCAATTTGGTGTTGTTGTGTTGAGTGTTTTTGTTTGATGACCCTCATTTGTAGACACATCTGAAATATACATCTGCGATTAGTCACTATATTATTCACACCATGCATTTACGTGTTCAGGAAACAACCGAACCAGTTGGCGGTTCAAGCTACGTGGATGCTGCACAGAATGGGACCGGATATGTATGTTTACTGCCACTTATCCAGTTCCTCGTTTTCTCCTATAAAACATAACGTTCGTGACTCTAAATTGAGTGTTTGTCTCAGGCTGGAAACGAGAGTGAGGGTCAGTCCACCCCTCCGAAGACGCCTCCAACCAACATCACAGAGGTTGAACCTCCAACATTCTCCATAGGACTAACTCAACTAGAGAGAGAGTTACGGATCCCCAATAACAATGTAAGCGCTTCACCGGTCGTTCGTCTTATGGAGAGTTTCGATGAGTATTGATAAATGTGGTACTCTTGGCTAATTTCTTGTAGGAACCCAATAACCCGGAGCTCTGCGCGACATCTGATGGAGATGCTCCACAATCAATTGTTGATCTGACGCAAGACGCCGTTCCAGTTGTTCGCAGGAGGTCGTCGAGAAAGGGTACACATGCTGGTAAAAATGTCAGACGACCAACCCGGATTGGACTGCGTTCCCGGACCACTGTCCCCATTGACACTGTTGGGGAGACACCGCCACAACGTGATGACAGTGATTCCCCTGAAGTACCATGTCGTAGTAACAAAAATGTGAGGAAACGGACGAGGAGTATACAACAGTCATCAACTGCGACACCTCCAAAGGTTGCGAAACAAAACTCACCCATGCTTTTCGTTGGTGGTTTCGATGCTTTCACCCCCCCTAATCAGCAAAAGGACCAAGGTTTTTTGACAGTAATGGAAAGGGCCAGGTTAGACATCATTGGTATATTCTATGAAGCTTACTTGGCATAAGGTTGATTACCCTGATATATCTACGTAACCAATTCCCACAGCTCATATGAACTGTCGTGTGGCATATTGGTGGACAACACCGAGTTTCTAAACATTTATGCGTCCTCCGCGTTCCTTGATGAGTTGGTAATAGTTTGTTCACTGATCTTTTTGTTATATGTTAAGTTTATCTCATACCTTACGTTTTAACCAAGAGTTTATCGTTTTACTTTCAGGGAGCAGATTTGTTGATTCGGTTCATCCAATATCGTCTCGATGCCGCTCCTCATAAGCGGTGTGATTTCTTGCCAGCTTCGTTTCTGTCCAACCTATACAGGCAGTACAATCGTTTTGTACTAGCCCCAGAGAAAGTAAAGTTTAGCTTCTCAAACTCCACGGAAGAACCTTTCTTGACACGGCCGAAATGGCTTAAGGATGTGGATATCCTATACAGCCCCATGCAGATAGAACGCCAATATTGGGTAGGTCTGGTTATTGATTTGAAATCTTGGCAGGTTTTAGTGTTGGACTGCAATAGAGCTTGTTTGAGTGACCAGCAAATCAATAAATATGTGGAGCACGTTGTTGTCATGGTCCGTTATCTAATCCAAAAATTTGTGGTCAACGAGGAGGCAGCAAATGTCGGTCTGGATCCCATGGCTGTGCTTCGACCTTCCTTACCATTCCACTGTTCTTCAAGAGGTAATGGTAGTTTCAATTTCTTACAAACTTGGACATTAGTTGTTTCTGCACTCTGACCATAACAACTGTTTGATGTGATTCTAGCGTTAGTTGGGATTGCGTCGCTGATTCTGCTCGAGCTGCACGCTGTATCTTCCCTAGCAACATACTATAAGCAACTTGATGTTGAGAAGGTCCAGATAGCTGCGAAACAATATGTTGTTGGTGCCTTTGAAGCTTTCTCGCCATTTCCTTTACCACGTTAGTAAAGTAGCCGTTTAAACCACAAACCCTTGTATTCCTCTGTGGTTGCACTTTAACTGATTAACTCAAATTCTATGCTTCACAGACAATTAATGCCTTTGTTGCAGACAATGTATCTCTCATATCATTGTTGTTCTATTTTAGTAACATGGACCAGTGATTTATTTGCCTAGTTTCACGTTCTTTTCCATTTTTATTTTTTCCATTCCTTTTAGGTGTCGTTGCACCATTTGGTTTATGTATCGACTATAAGCAGGTTCTCCGGCACTGACTATCCACAAAGGTTTATGCCTACTCCGGTCCTGACATTGGGTATGTACAACCATCTGTGCTATCCAGATCGTGTTGCTTTTAATACACACTTCATGTAGTGTTGGTGTACAAGAATTTGCACATATGTCTGGGTTTCGAAACTGTTGTCTAGGGTATAGCGAGCAATACTTGCGAGACATAGGTTAGATGGCCCTTACATTGACTCAACCTAGGTGTTGCAATGAGACCCGCTATGCGCAATGACAAACCCTTTTAGGGTTTCAGTTAGGGTTCCGTATTTGTTATCTAGGGTCTAGTGTCGCTCAGACAAACCTGTAAGCAACAGCGAACGTTACTTTACTGCCGATGCAGTATTTGACATTGGTAATTTTATGACATTACACGACTTACATATAGGTCCATAATGCATTTGCCATGTAACATGTATACAAAAAGAGATTGTTCATTAAACCACCCGGGGGATTGCCGATATATTACAAACTTAACATACATTGGTGTACTTGGGCCTTACATCACTATCTACAATAAAACAACCTTACAACAGCAGGCAGTACTATTACAAATACGTTGGGGTCTATATATCTCATAATACAATGGTATACACAAGGAGTGTATATACCATTCTACTTTGAGTCAAAAATAGCCACAGTCACCGCTACAATACTAGAGTGGGATGCATATAATTCAAAATACAAGGGTATACACCTGCGTGGGATATACCAGGGTATTTTGAGCCAAAAGTAGCCCCCAGTTGCCGTTACTATATACATACCATTCGCCGCTTTATTCCAGGATATTATTGCCCAATCCAAAACACCTTATTCGACCCCCAAGGCTTAGCATAGTAACTTAGATGGCGTTTTTGCAAGATGCCTTGTTGTGACCAGTCCGACAACAACGTGAGCATCGCCTCGTAGACTTGGGACGTGGACGCTACGATCAAAAAAAGAAACTAACATTAAGGCAAAGTAGTAAAAATATAGCTGCTGACTTAAAACCGAGTGATCCGCTTTTACCTTGAACTCTCCACGAGACAATATTCTGATTTTCTTAGGCCTTCCTGGTGGACGCCGTGTAAAAGGTGGGTTCATGTCACCGCGAGTACCAGCAGCTGGTCCCACTGTTGAATTGCCCCCAACGGATGGAATAGGATAAATCTTCTCCTCATAAGCATGCCTTATTGTCTCCTCAAAGTAGGCGACGTCAACAAAGGTATCAATGGAAACACCAATACGATTGGCTGCGGCGATGACATGTGGGCACGGTATGCTTAAACACTGGTACTCGTTACGAACAAGTTGCCTCAACCAATTTAACCGTAAAACATTCACCACTACTTATCTGAACTTGGAATTCGAAATCGCTAATTGGCCTGACGGCCATAGCCATGGCGGTCTCAAAGTTCTCTTCCACGATTTTGCGAACGTTAGGAGCTATCACAGAAGCAGAACGAGCAGCCCTTGATCTTCTAACAGCAAACCATTCCATCACCGTTGTCCTTATGTACTCTAACATGCAAATGAGTGGATACTCTCTTGCTTCCTTCAGGACTTGGTTCCATGATTCAGCAATGTTGCTATCAATTATATTTTACCTCTTGCCCGCCGAATGCACTCTTGACCAGTGAGAAAAACCTGTACCCCAGTTTATAGGTTAAATAGAGTCCGATTGTGAAGAGCTTCGTAAAGTAATATAGATGTTAAACTACTTAGACTATAATGTCCACTTACCAACATCAACTAGGTATGCTGCACAACCAGGGTTTACTCGCTGAATTTCCAGAAACTTTTTGTTGAAATCGTCAAGCACAAACGCCCTAGCTGCTGCGGACATTAAACCAGCCAGTGTCTGCGGTTTGTACAAATGACGAACATTCCGCCATAGATGCACAGTGCAGGCAGAGTGATGCGCCTCAACAAACACCTGATAACAGGGGATATACATCAGCTTAATTAAACCCCCGTATATATGGCATCTACCACAATCAACACACCAAAGAAGGCTATTATCAAATCAACTAACCTTCCTAAGGCATGCATATATGCTTGAATGTCGGTCAGATATGAACACTAATTCAGTAGTGTCGTTAACAAATGTGGAGAGCCTTCTGAAAAACCATTCCCAAGCAGCATCGTTTTGCTATCAACAATAGCAAGGCAAGGGGAAATATTTGAAAATTTCCATCTTGGCAACTAGCCGTTAGAAGGCATCCACCATAACGAGCCTTCATCGACGTGCCATCTACAACAATCACCTTCCTCATGTACTGGTAACCTTTGACGCAAGCTCCATATGCAATGAATTGGTATTTGAACCGCATGGCACCATCAGGATCTTCGTCATGTTCTGTGAAACAGAGTGACCCTGGGTTCATTTGTTCAAGAAGACCAATGTAGGCTGGAAGAAGTGCGTAGCTACCAGCCATGGAGCCCAAAGACATCTCCATTGCCATTTCCCTTGCCCGCCACACTTTCCAGTATGATATATTGATATGGTACTCATCAAGTAGTATTTTCCTTATACCAGCTGGAGTTGGACCGCGTTTGATACCAACAAAATGGCTCTGCATAATCTCCCCTATAACTTGTGTTGTCGCTAGTCGATGGTACTGCCGACGCTCATCGACTGTGCACGTATGTTTCTGTTTCGCCTGCCTGATCTGAAAGTTTTCAGAGGCGTCGAGTCTCACCGCATACACACGCCATGGACAGGTTTTGCCAATACACTTCAACACCATGAACTTTGGGGTCGAACGACTGGTACGAAAATGAAATTTCCTATGGATTGCGTAGATAGCAAGTTTGATCTTGCAGTCAGATTTTGACTTGAACACCCGTCCAACGAACAACTTGTCACCTTCGTACTGGATGTCAGACAAAGCTGTGTCTACGCCTGAAACATGTAGAGATTGTAAATGGCGACTTAGTACTACATCTAAATTTAGCACCATACTATTTTGTACTAGTGATCTTAGCATTCAAGAATTTAGAATTTATTTACCTTCACCTTTTCCATCATTGAAGACCGGTGGAGCATCACGACAAAACAAAGCCGGATCGTCACCCATATCAGTCAGCATTGTGTGCAATGCTTCTTCCACCCGCCCCACATCGTCACGGAATTAACTTCCGTGTCACCTTGAAACCCATTTGTGCTCCCAGTTGAGGTTGGTTCTGAAGCAGGTCTTCCGCGGGCATCCGGGACCCAACATCTTTCTGTTTAGGCCGAGCTTGACTACACTCAACATGCTGTGAGTTTTCAGGTTGGGTAAATGGTACAATTTGGAACTCGTCCTCCTCGCTGTCGCTAGATGTTTCATCTTCTGTATCGTCTGCCACGGCTTTCCCTTTCTCCCTTTCACCTACCGTTGTTCTTTTCCTCGTTGCTGACCCACCACCTTCCGTTATGACTACCCCACGTTCGGTAGTCGCAGGTACTGACGCCATCACTATATCTTCCTTGTCATACACTGCTTTTTCTGCCTTCTTAGTCTTCTCTGTTCGTAGAGGAGCGTCCAGTGCAAACTCATGCCAGTAAATGTCTTCTGAATCGGTGTCTGAATCTCCATCGCTGTTCTGCGAATTATAATACATCCAATTGCTATCAAACCTCGGTGGACTAGGATCTTGTGCCATCGTCTTATTCACAACGGTGACGCAGAGGTCTACTTCTTCTATATTTGCATACGGATGAACACCCCAACCTCCTCATCGTCTGTTATATATTGTGGTGGTGATCCATTTCCATCATCGAGATCAAACCACCCAGGAAATTGATACGCCATCTTAATAACGCATTTGTGGGCACGCAGAACCAGCTTCTCCTTAACTTTCGCAACCAGTGCTTTATATGTTAGCCCATCTCGTAACCGAACATAATTTTCACCGGGTGGCGCATCAGGCTCGAAATTCCACACATTGTTATCAACCCGTACCCACTCTCCCAGAACAACCCGAACTTGATCCTTCGCGGACATCTGCACCCAAAACAAATAAAGATATCAACTTTGGTCAGTACTACAGAGGCTGCACTTTCTGTATTAGCTACTAATTGCTTCCCATATGTCACAACCCATTATAGCACATACCCTACTAAAGACCTAGTTGGAGTTATACCACAATAGTATTTAATTTACTGACTGCTCTCTTTGGTCTATCTTAAAATGGAAAAGTAAGCCATCACTTATCTGGACAAGGGGACAAAATTCCAAACCCCACAAACAGACACTACAATAAATAGACAGAGAGAAGAGACGGCATCTACCTTAACTCCTCATTCGATGACTTCACTGTCGACTCACTGCTACTGTCACACATAACCCTCGCAGGTGGTGTTCAGTTAGATGAGATAGAAACAACTGGTACTACTCTATTTATTGAGAGAGGCGAAGTCTAGGTTTTCTTACCAAAGGGATCTTTAACACACCGTAATAAATTAGTGCTCTGTTATGTTACTGATTAGACAAGTTTTGCTTACCGCTTGGTCACTATATGTCCTTAATTTGTAGCATGCCACGTCTTCTTCCCTACTGCCACCGATTTTTAACGAAACTACAAGTTGGGCCACTTGGTTAGTCTCTTTATTTCTCTACTTAGCCTGCTATATTCTTCACAACATTTCCCAAATTGGTTACTGGGCTAATTCGCCCTTCTATTTATTATCAAAAGAACAAATCTATAATCATATCCTCTCACTTTCTTATTATTTATATAAATATATCATTGACATATACTTCATCCGTTTCAAAATATAGAATATTTTAACTAAAACACACATATTAAGAAGTACTCCCTCCGTTTCAAAATATAGGATGTTTTAAGCAAATCACGCAGATTAAGAAATCTTTACTTTTAACAAGTTTAACCAATCAGAAACAATACTGCATAATATAAAATATTAAACTAATATAAAAGTTGCATTGAAATTTAAAAACATCTTATATTATGAAACAAAAAAATTCTCCAAAACATCCTATATTTTGAAACGGAGGGAGTATTTATTTTTAACAAGTTCAACCAATCAGAAACAATACTGCATAATATAAAATACTAAAGTAATCATAAAATTGCATAGAAACTTGAAAACATCTTATATTATGAAACAAAAAACTTATCTAAAACATCTTATATTTTGAAACGGAGGGAGTATAAGACAATGTCCTTTTCTATAAGTTTTTAAAAATAAAAAATTTAATCAACAATTAAAATCCAGAAATGTATTTAATTATCAATTTTATAACATATTTAATTATTAAAAATAAATTACATTTCACAAACAATAAAAAAAATATTCATTTATTTACCACTTTTATACATTTTTCTCATTGTATTTTTTAAACTTATGATTAGTTTAAATTAAATTGATTAGTCTAAAAAGTATTTTTTATCTATTTAATGGTATAGTGATGTAGATGATAATGTGAAAGATAAAATATGTGAACTTGAATTTGAATTTTATTTTTGTGGGAATGTGAATTTTATTTTTAGAAACACAAAAACACAACAAAAATTTCTACACCACCTTAAAATTCTTTTCCAAGTTTCAAATATTTCACGGTTAAAACGTATTTTACCGAAAGTAAACGCAAATTTGAATACACAAAAAATATTTTACTTACATATTTTTTTTAGTGAACGAACATTCCGATAACCCTTGAACGAACATTCCGATACAACATTACAACTAAAAAAGAAGAAATTACTAAAAAAGAGTTTAGTGAACGAACATTCCGATAACCCTTGACATAACTTTTCAGATTATTTATTCAGATGAACATACTTCCTTGTTCGTCTAATAGCGTAATAGTACTAAAACCATATACAAGCGAACGTATATCATGAACTAGATCAATGATTATTTTTAATTAAGAGTGAAACAGTATGATGGGAAGCGATTTGCCTCGTCTGCGCCAATGTGTGGCTCAACTATGATTGGACGTCTAGAAGTGAAGTCATCTGCAGTCACATACCTAGGAATCTCTGAAGTGAAGTTATCATGTGATAACTCAAGCCTGCGTATTGTACTTTCCCATTCACCAATATTCCTATCGTGTAGAAACGATCCCAACACTTTAAGGGCCAGAGGAATACGACCCGCAACCTCGACAGCACGACCTGTGAGCCCTTCAAAACCAGAAACAGGTTCTCTTTGCTTGAAAGCATAGTGTGAGAAGATCTGAATAGCTTCGTCATATCCTGGACACATAACTTCGTAAATATGTTTCACCCCGCATTGAACTAGCAAAGACTTGTCTTGAGTGATTACGATAACACGACTTCCTGGACCAAACAAACTGGCTTCCTTTAGAATACCTTGTAGCTGTTTAATGTCATCCACACCGTCAGCAACAACTAGAATTTTCTTTGACCCACAAATTCTTTAATGACATTGCTCCCATGGCAACTAGTTTTAGTTGTAAAAATTTCTAGCAAACTGAGTGTGGAGCTGCTCTCTTGTTTGGTCAAGTCATCTATGAAAATATGGTGCTGAAATTGTGGAGAGATCACTTCATAAATGTACTTGGCAAGAATTGTCTTCCCGACTCCTTCCATTCCATGAATGCCAATTATACCAATTTCTTTTGTAGAATATGCACATAACAACTCACACACCTCTTCTGCAGGACGCTTCAAGCAGTAAGTCGGCGAGTTCATACCCTCAAAAGGTTTGCTGTGATGTGCAAATGCTTTCTTCTCAGTGGCTTTGTACTTGGACAACTCAGTAGCCCCAGGAAGTTTGCTGTGATGCACAAATTTTTTCTTCTTAGTGCCAATGTCTTCTAATACTCCTGAGCTACTCAATAGCTTGGGAGTAGCCCACTTTAGGCTAGGACTTGGAGAGCTTATTTTAGAAGACATCAGAGTGTCTGCAACGAAACTAGCCCTAGAAAATTTGCTGTGATGCACAAGTCCTTTCTTCTTAGGGCCAATGTCTTTTAATACACCTGAGCTACTCAGTGGCTTGGGAGTAGCCCACTTTAGGCTAGGACTTGGAGAGCTTATTTTAGAAGACATCAGAGTGTCTGCAACGAAACTAGTAATTTTATCTACCAGCTTTGAGTCATCCTCCCTTTCATGAAAAAATAAGGTTTGAGATCATCAAATACTATTTGTAATCCAAATCAAAGAAAATATAAAACATTTCTTTTAGTCCTAGCCAATTAGTTGTGTAATGAATAATTTCAACATGGTGTTAAAACTGTTAATATGAATGAGCCTAACAAGTATATATAGCCGAAGACAAATTCAATCATTAGTTCTAGCCAATTAGTTGTGTAATGAATTTCATCATGGTGTTAATATATATGAATGAGTCTAATAAGTATCACCGAATCAATAGCAAGAAAGGTACCAATGGCGGGAGTCGAAGCCAGAATTACGGATCAGGTGATCACATAGCCAGTGCTTCACCGTCTCCAGGATTATGATCCGCGGTCCATTTCGGTCTGCGAAGTCCTCTGCAATACTTACAACTCTTAACACATCCGACGGATGAACTTGTAAGAAGACAGGAACTGTTGTCAAAGTTCTGTCCTCTGCACACTTTATTATCTTGGCCAGTTCGTCCACCCACAAGTCCAAAGAGGTGTAGTTCTCCGATATCAAGGAGATTGCTACTAAGCACTGCTCGATAGCCTGATTGTACATGGGAGAGCTTTCTGCGGATGTAGCTGCTCTGATGCCTTTTCTACTCAACGAACGGAGAAGGTGGCTGAGAAACGTTTTGCGGATGTACTCCCCACTGAAACTCAGGAATACGTCGTACCTCATGATCACGAACCTTTTTTCCTTTTTCGCAAAGAGGGTGAATAATAGTTTTGTCAAAATTTGTTGCACTCCATGTCTCTGACTTGTTCTTTGGCGTGTATACCATTTCTCATTAAGATGGATTACGTGATCTGCACTTCTACCATGTACGAATCTCTGTTACAACTAGCAAAGTCAACCTCTCTTTGATTATCTGTTTTCACCAATAATGATTTGCCAAATATTCATTCCTTCGGATACATATCTTTTTCGTAATAGAGAATGTGTCCATCTATAAGAAATTTGAAGTATTTAAAACCAAAAAAAAAAAAAAAACTTGAAGTCATCAAATTTATTTCCAGCTTGTATGACGATGTTATAACACGTTGACTTTAAAAATCGTCATAAAAATTGTTCAAGCTTTACTATTGATTGGAAGATTCAAAACCAACGGCATATGTAGATCTGTCAACATCAGTTTCTATGGATTCATCCTCATCACCTCGAGTCGTGAAGCAGTACCAAGTGTTCCTCAGCTTCCGAGGAGAAGACACTCGCAGGACCATTGTCAGCTTCTTGCACAAAGCACTTGTTGACCGGGGAATTGATACCTTCAAAGATGATAAAAAGCTTGAGATTGGCGGCTCCATTTCAGACGAAATCAAAGAAGCTATACAGAATTCAAAGATCGCGGTTGTGGTTATCTCGGAGAACTATGCTTCTTCCACTTGGTGTCTGAACGAGCTCCAAATGATTGTGGATCTTCACAAGAAACAGCAGCTCATTGCAGTCCCAATCTTTTACGATGTTGCTCCCTCTGACGTTGGGCATCAGAGAGGAACCTTCGCCTTAGAAAGGTACAAATGCTCAAAAATCATGCTGTTGTTTTCCAGCGAGAAGAGAAAATTAGCGGAAAAGATTCTGAAATGGAGAGAAGCTCTAACCGAAATTGCAGGAATATCAGGCACGGATTCCAAAACTTGGTGAGTTTTTCTCCACTAGTTAATGAAGTATAATAAAGGTCTTATTCCATGATCAAAGCTGACATGTTCCTCGGGTGTCTGTGCGTGTTAGCGAGGATGAGGCTGCTATGATTGAAGATATTGTTGGACGTGTTTCAAGACAACTTTTTTCTATGGAGACATTAAAATTCTGTGACACTGTTGGAATGAACTCCCATATGGAAGAACTCAATTCTGTGATGGATACAGAGGGTCTGATAGGTATCTGGGGACCATTGCCAAATGTCTCTACAAGGAACATTCGCATCGATTTGCTTATCATTGTTTCATAGAGAACATTAAGAGTTCCGCAGAGAAGGGCCTCGTACATTTACAAGAAAAGCTTCTTTCGAATATCCTGGGCAAAGGACATGAGAAGCTTTGGAGTGTAGAGCAGGGATGCCTCTATATTAAATCGAGGCTTGGAAACCGTAAAGTTCTCCTTATCCTTGATGACGTCGACAATTTGGACCAGCTGCATGCCTTGGCAAAAGAGACTAGTTGGTTTGGATCAGGGAGCCGAATCATCATAACCACAAGAGACAAGGGATTGTTATACTCCAGTGGAGTCAGATGTGTATACTGCGTTGACATTCTGGGCAAAAATGACGCAATCCAAGTCTTTAAACAGGCTGCTTTTGAAGGAGGAGAAGCTCCTTCTGATGATTATGAACAACTGTCAATCCGTGCTTCTAGCCTTGCACAAGGTCTTCCTTCCGCTCTTAAAGCTTTTGGCACATATCTCCGTCGAATGACCTCTATAGAGGACTGGGAAAAGGCATTAGAAAGACTCAAAAAAGTTCCTCACCAAAGAGTCATGGAGATTCTGAGAACCAGCTATATGGGTTTAGATGGAAGACATCAGGCTGTTTTCCTTCATGTCGCATGCCTCTTCAATGGAGACTCAGTCCGCCGTGTAACTTCACTTCTAGATGATGGTGAACTAGAGATAAAAGCTTTAACAGAGAAGTCCCTCATCGACATATCAGCCGATGGGTGTATCAAGATGCATGTCTTGATAGAACAAGCGGGAAAAGAATTTGTGCGCGAAGAATCAGACTCCATGCCTTGGAGGCAAAGAGTTCTATGGAAACAGGAGCAAATTATTTCTGTGCTGCAAAACAATACGGTGAGGAAGGGTTCATAAAACACTTAGACTCTTTATTCTTCTCTGTTCTAACCTCGATGGTTTTCGATTGTGTGTTTGTCTCCATGTCAATTCAGCCACGATTCTCCCATCAGGGTACAACAACAATCCAAAGCTTGGCCCTACACATGTGTGAGATGCCTCGCGTCTTGTATATTAAGGGAACGATCTTCAACACCATCAATCTAAAATTCCTCAAGGTTTTCCAGCATTTGAGCGATATAGAATCCAAGTTGCAATTTCTTCCAGGTACAGATGGTCTGCCCCAACAACTCAGGTTACTACATTGGGATGCCTATCCCTTAACAACCTTGCCTCTCTCGTACTACCACAATCTCAATTATCTTGTCGAAATAAATCTCCGTTACAGCAATCTTGAGCGCCTCTGGCATGGAAACCCGGTAAGACATTACAATGCACTGGAGTTGTTTTAAATATAACATTTCTAAAAAAGTCAAATCCACTAAAGAGGTTACTAAAACAAACCACTTGAGAATATTTTCTTTATCTTTGCCTTGGTTATATTCAGGTCCTCCCTATGTTGAAGAGACTAGACATGACATGTTCTCGTAACCTGAGAGAACTTCCAGGTCTGTCAGGGGCCAAAAAGCTCGAAGAGTTGCTAATGGAAGGCACCAAGAAAGTGAAGCAACTCCCAATGTCCATTGATAGCTTATCTGGTCTGCAAACACTCAATTTATCCCACTGTGGTTTAGTGCATCACCCAATCCGTATATCAGAAACGAATATCACTCTGAAAAATGAGAGTAGGGAACGCCGACAAATAATACTAGAATTTCCCAGAGATAAAAAAGGCATACGTTTTCTTGCAAATCTGTCCATTGAGGGGAGATTACATATTCTGTTGTCACATCTCACAGGAAAAGCAGAGCACTTCTCCTGTATAACCAAGCAAGAAACTCCTGATGAAGCGATGGGGATGCTATTTGAAGCCGTCCAGCAGAGCGAAAGCTTTTCTGAATTTGAAACACTCCACATCAAGCGGATCAAGTACATTGAAGATGATGCTCCTTTTGCATGTAATAGCTTCTCAGGCTTTCCTTTCTTGGCGGAGTTAAAACTGATCAACTTAAACATCAAGAAAATCCCAGACAACATTGATCATTTGCATTCACTAGAGAAACTAGACCTCAGTGGAAACGATTTCACAAGTTTACCCACAACTATGGAGAACCTTTCCAAGTTAAGAACTGTCATGCTTTGTAACTGCATCAAACTTGAGGCGTTGCCAGAGCTGATTCATTTGCACACACTCAAACTATCTGGCTGTTCAAATCTCAGATCACTAATGGAACTCTCTACCCTGAATCCCACCCGAGTAAGATATGGTATGCTAGAGCTTGGGCTTGACAACTGCAAAAATGTTCAATCCTTGTCAGAACAGCTAAGTCATTTCCCCAGTTTGATACACTTGGACCTCAGCAGACATGACTTTGAGGCACTACCTGAAAGCATCATAGACCTCTTATCTTTAGGAACGCTCTGCATCAATAACTGCAAGGAACTCAAATCAGTGGAAGAACTTCCACAGAACCTCAAGCATCTCTACGCACATGGCTGCAATTCTCTAGAGTATCTCTGCCTTTTCTTCAACAATTCTATTGAACACCTCGATCTTAGCAATTGCTGCAGCCTGGAAGAAAGTGAATCTACTACGTTGGCTCGAATTCTAGATGAAGGATGTAGCAATGCAGTAATTATACCAAGATTTGCATGCTTACCGGGAGCCGAAGTGCCTAGTTATCTAGATAATCAAACCCTAGGGACATCTACTAGGATCAGCCTACCTTCCATTAGGCTTACCTCCAAAATTTTGGGTATAGCTGCCTGTGTCATGGTTGATTGCAAGACGTCCTTCAATCTCCAGTTTCCGGAGTGTAGTTATGATTGGAGCTACGACGGTGACGGAGTTATTCGAATTAACCTTAAACCAAAACTGTTGGAGAAGGTGAACGAAGTTGTTGTTGTTTCATCGCATCACAGTCACATGGTTGTCATCTTCGTCCCAAGTAGCATAAACATCGAGAGTTTTGAAGAATTGCGACTCGAATCACATCTTCAACTTCCAGAGGCGTTTCAGAATCATCCGCCCGTCGAGATAAGAGCTTGTGGAATTCGAATTATCTCCGGCGATTAGTTGTGCCGGGACGGATTGGTTTAGAGGCTTGGTTTGGTTTTGTAATTTGTTAGTATTTTGTATACTCTACTTTTTCAAAATTAATTTCGGTTTAATTAAATCAGGTTGGTTTCGGATTTCAAATTGAACTGAACTTAACTAAACCAGCCGAGGGAAAATTACCAAACCAGCCGTGAGATTGCCAAATTCTCGTCATCGGGTCTCCCATAATATCATCAATCCCAATTTTAATTCATCTTCCAGAGTCTGGGTGGTACATCAGTTAACTTGTTTGTCTTACGCCGTTTCAAGAACCCTAGAGACGAACAATTCGACGAGTTCTGCTTCGAATCCCATCGGCAAATTCTCAGAAGATTTTACTCTAATGCGGTGCTCGCTTAATCTCTGGATACCAAACGCAGCACACATAATCAAAAAAAAAAAAAAAAAAAATCAGTACTTTGGTAAGCCTTTTTTGAGTTTTCGTTTCAAAATACGTTTTGTTTTTCATTGCGTATACAATTTAAATCTCTAATTACAAAAGTTTCAGAATTTATAGTGGAGATGCTTTCTACTCAACAAAGCTTTAACCAAGTTGTGCCTTTGTGTGTCATGAATCCGTAGACGTGTACTTCATCATTAGCTTAGGCGTGAAAATAAGTAAAAATTCAGATAAACCTCATTAGAGCAATGTTCATAGACCATAGTGATGATGCCATACCATACATAGTGACAATGGAACTACGACTTCTTGAAATTTGGAAAGCCTGAGTTTTACAAAAGATCATCACTTTTGTTTTTTTTGGTTGAGAGATTCACCTATTATTCATCACTCAAGAAAACAAATGATGGGATTATCCCTTTATCTTCTTCGTTTTTGCCTGCTCTTGTGTATCTTCTTTTGGTAATCTCCATAATAGCTTTCTCTTGGTCTCCTTCCAGTTGTTGCAGTTCCTTCTCCCAACCCGCTTCATCCTTCCCTCGTAGACAAGACCCGAGGATTTTAAGCGTCAGAGGAAGGAAACCTGATATATGGACAGCACGAAGGGAGAGTGTTTCAAAACTATTGGGAGGGTGTTGCTGGTCAAAAGCAGATTGAGAAAGTAGTTGCAGAGCTTCGTCGTATCTCAGAGAAGGAACTTCGTAAGCATGCTCCACACCAGCCTCAACAAACAGATTCTTGTCCTGTGTGACAAAGATCACTCTACTTCCTGGTATAAACCAGTGAGCAAGGTATACTATGTCCTTTACCTGTTTGATGTTATCAATGCAATCAATCACAATCAGACCTTTCCGGTGTCCAAATGTTGATTTGATTTTATCAATCCCACATCTAAACCCCTTATCGTAGTTTGTGTTCCCGTCTGAGTATCTTTTGTTAACAACTTTAACAGATCCTGGTCATGGTGATAAATCTTCTCGGCCTTGTCTACAAACACATGAACTTGGAAGTTGCTACGTACTTCTTCATAAGCGTACCTTGCTAGTGTCGTCTTGCCAATGCCTCCTGGACCCCAAATTCCTATCAAACGAACTTCTTCTGTAGCTTTGAAATCCAACAGTTTGTAGAGCGTTTGCATCTGACGATCCAGACCGACCAGTCCAACACTGTTGGCTGCTACTGGCTTTTTATTCGAGACAATACTCACGATTTCATCTGCAATTAACTCAACCATGTCCGCTTCGTTGCTCCTGTGACATAATCAAAAACATCAAGGGAAGAGAATCATGAAACCAAGTGAAACAACCACTGAATATTCTAATGTACAGATTGAGCTTCTTTTTTACCAATATCGTGAATCCAGGGCAGGTATGGTGGTGAGTTTTATGAGAATATGCCTCCATGTTTCAATTATGCCATATGGATATTCTTCTCCAAGCTTTCTAAATGGTTCCTCGAGCTCTCCAGTCTGTTTTCTAACATTAGAAGGATCAACTCGGTAGAAAATAGGAAGGATGGACAGTTGACCTTCGTTGTAAGGCTTTAAGATCTTCTCTAGCTGGTTCAGGCACAAAACAGAGACTGGATAGCCCTGTGAGACTACAACAACCACGAGTTTTGACTCCTCTGCGAGGAACGCGTCATCGTTGCAATTAGTGGTTATGTCTTTTTGTTCCAACAGATGGCCGAGATCAGAGACAAAAGCTTTTGATGGGTCTTCTTCGCTGCAGAAACTAAAGAATACATCAGTTTTGGAAGGTGAAGATGAGGAAGACATTGAGGTTACTAACGAGAGATTGGGAGTTGCGAATTGTTTCTGTATTTACGAAGCTCAAACGAGGAGAAAAAATGAAAAACGAACTGAGAGAAGGATGAGTAGAAGCTGCCAAGGGGTGCAAGAGTCGAGATTTGACTACTCAATTAACGTGCCCTTAAAGGTACGAAGGATAATATAAACTTCTGTTTTGTTTTGTTCAAGGTTTAATTAATTGAATCAGCGGAGAGTTTGTTTTTCATCTTACTTGAACAAGATAACATAAACTATCTTTCAAACTAACTCAGTTCACTTTTCCTCTTTCTTTTCAGTTTAATTAACTATTTTAATAACTTTATAATCTTGGCTCTATTTGTAACATATCAGCGTGTCTTCATAGCGGGAGCTCCGACACAGCTGCTTTGTCGGAAACCTCCATGTGATCAAATTTACACGACCTGGGAACTACGAGGAATACCAAAGGGAAACAAAAAGAATTAGCTAGAGCAAAATTATTTTTACATGGCTTCCTCTTCGTCCTCTTCAGCTCGCCTCAGGAATTACGATGTCTTTCTCAGTTTCCGAGGGGTAGACACTCGCCAAACCATCGTTAGCCATCTGTATAGGGCTCTTTGTAACAAGGGAGTTTATACTTTCAAAGACGATCGGAAGCTCGAGATTGGTGACACCATTGCAGACGGTCTAGTCAAAGCTATACAAACTTCGTGGTTCGCGGTGGTCGTTCTCTCTGAAAACTATGCTACTTCTACATGGTGCTTGGAGGAGCTCCGGTTAATAATGCAGCTTCACAATGAGGAGCAGATCAAAGTGCTTCCGATCTTCTACGGAGTAAAACCCTCTGATGTGAGATACCAGGAAGGAAGCTTTGCGACTGCCTTTCAAATGTACGAAGCTCCGGAGATGGAGGAGAAGGTTTCTAAATGGAGAAGAGCTCTCACCCAAGTCGCTAATCTATCAGGCAGGCATTCCACAAATTGGTAAAATCTCTGTTTCTTTTCTCTAGTTTTTTCTATTATTGCATATATAAGTACATTTCTTCTTGCTGATTTCTTGCTATAACCTTAGCTTTTTTGACAATCTGGTTGATTTATTTTTTGGTTGCCTATGTTAGCGTGGATGAGGTAGATATGATAGACAAGGTAGTTGGAAGTATCTCAAGTCGACTGCCAAGGATGAAATCGACAGATTTGATTAATTTAGTTGGAATGGAAGCTCATCTGATGAAGATGACTCTCCTTCTGAATATTGAGTGTGAACACGAGGTTCATATCATAGGGATATGGGGAATGGGAGGCATAGGCAAATCCACCATTGCCAAGTGTCTCTATGACCGATTTTCAAGTCAATTTCCAGCTCATTGTTTCTTGGAAAACGTGTCTGAAGTCTATGATATTAAGCATCTACAAAAGGAACTTCTTTCCCGTATACTCTGTGATGAAGATGTCAAGTTATGGAGCGTGGAAGCTGGATCACGAGAGATCAAGGAGAGACTCGGGCATCAAAAAGTTTTTGTTGTTCTTGATAATGTCGATAAAGTGGAGCAGTTACATGCCCTGGCAAAGGACCCAAGCTGGTTTGGTCTAGGGAGCCGTATCATCATAACCACACGAGATAAAGGTTTGCTCAATTCCTACGGAGTAAAAAATATATATGAGGTTAAGTGCATGGACGATAAGGATGCTCTTGAGGTTTTTAAACAGTTAGCTTTTGGGGGAAGACCTCCTTCTGATGGTTTTGAGCAACTATTTATCAGAGCTTCGGCTTGCTCACGGACTTCCTTCCGCCCTTGTAGCTTTTGCCTCCCATCTCAGTGCTATGATGGCCATAAATGAATGGGAAGATGAACTAGGTCTACTTGAAACATCCCCTCATAAAAATGTCCAAGAGATTTTGAGAGCTAGCTATGACGGTTTAGATCAATACGACAAGACTGTTTTCCTTCACGTGGCTTGTCTCTTTAATGGTGGTCATCTCCGGTATATAAGAGCATTTCTTAAAAACTGTGACGCGAGGATAAATCACTTAGCAGCAAAGTCTCTCGTCAACATATCAAGTGATGGATGTATAAGCGTGCATGTCTTGCTAGTACAAACTGGAAGAGAAATTGTGCGTCAAGAATCCGATTGGAGGCCTTCCAAACAAAGGTTTTTATGGGATCCTACAGAGATCCATTATGTTCTGGACAGTAACACAGTAAGTTTTTTCAAAAAATAAATCTTAGAATTGCTGTTGTTTTCCACACTAATCTTGATGGTTGTTGGATATACATTCTTCAGTTCTATGACGCTTTTTATCAACAGGGTACCAAAAGAATTGAAGGCCTGTCATTGCACTTGTGTGAGATGTCTGAGAGTTTATTATTGAGGAATAGTGTTTTTGGCCCTATGCATAATCTCACATATCTCAAGTTCTTCCAGCACTTGGGTGGAAATGTGTCGAACCTGCAGCTAACTGCAGATGATTATGTTCTTTCTCGTAATCTGAAGTTACTACGCTGGGATGCCTATCCATTGACAATATTGCCACCTATCTTTCGTCCACACACCATTATTGAACTCAGCCTGCGCTACAGCAAACTCACCAGTCTCTGGGATGGAACTAAGGTTTGATCATTCGTTTTACATGTTTGTTTTTTTCTCTTTCAGATAAGGACGTCATACGTGACAAAGTAATCCTTCTGTGTTTTTCCTTTTGTTTTGCTGTTTGTTTTCAGATGCTTCCAAACCTACGGATATTAGATGTAACAGGGTCTAGGAGTCTCAGAGAACTTCCAGAACTTTCGACCGCAGTGAATTTTGAAGAGTTAATATTAGAAAGCTGTACCAGCCTGGTGCAAATCCCGGAGTCCATTAATAGATTATATCTGAGGAAACTAAATATGATTCACTGTGATGGTCTTGAGGGAGTGATACTCGTTAATGACCTTCAAGAAACCAGCCTCAGCCGCTGGGGACTCAAGCAGATTATACTGAACCTTCCTCATTCAGGGGTAACACTGAGCTCTCTGACAGATCTATCTATCCAGGGAAAGATTTTCATTAAGTTGTCGGGTCTCTCTGGTACCGGAGATCATCTGTCATTTAGTTCTGAGCAGAAGACCGCTCATCAATCAGTATCAGATCTACCTAACTCTGGTGTCTTTGGTTTGAAATCACTCGACATCGAGCGGTTCAGTTACATGATGGATCCTGTGAAATTCAGCTGTCTTAGCTTTGCAGGCTTTCCATTTCTGGCCGAGCTAAAGCTGATAAACTTAAACATTGAAGACATCCAGAAGACATATGTCAGTTGCAACTCTTAGAGACACTGGACCTCAGTGGAAATGATTTCGTGTATCTACCCACATCCATGGGACAGCTTGCCATGTTAAAATATCTCAGCCTTAGTAACTGTCGCAGTCTTAAGGCACTGCCACAACTTCCTCAGGTGGAGAAACTCGTACTTTCTGGCTGTGTGAAGCTCGGATCATTGATGGGAATTCTTAGTGCAGGCAGAAACAATTTGCTTGATTTTTGCCTTGAAAAATGCAAGAGTATAGGATCGTTGATGGGAATTCTTAACGTGGAAAAAGCAGCTCCAGGCAGGAACCAGTTGGTTGAGCTGTGCCTTGAAAACTGCAAGAGTCTTGGATCATTATCAGAGGAGCTTAGTCATTTCACCAAGTTAACATATCTAGATCTCAGCAGTCTCGATTTTAGGAGAATCCCAACAAGCATCAGAGACTTATCCTTCATGAGAACTCTCGTTCTCAACAACTGCAAGAAACTCTTTTCACTGACAGATCTTCCAGGGAGCGTCAAGTATCTCTATGCACATGGCTGCGAATCTCTGGATCTTGTCTACTTCTCTTCAAACCATTCTTTCAACCACTTGGATTTTAGCCATTGCCTCTTACTAAATTGTATCAGCGATCTGGTTCTTAAATTTATGAACGAGGAATTTTCTCAAGAGGTAAGGCTCTCTGCTCTTTAACTAACCCCTCCTGAATTATATTTATCCTTTTAAGTTGTGACTGGTTGATTCCCATTTTGTCCGTAGGCTCCATTTCGACTGTTTTGTACAAGGATATTCTCGAATCCTTCTACTTTTGATATTCAAACCTCATGGAGGGAACCTGCGAGGATCCAACTACCTCAGACTAAAGCTCACCCCAAGCTTGTGGGATTCTGTGTCCAAATCGCGGTTGTTTGCGAAAATCCCTTCCACCTCCAGTTTCCAGCGTTTTCTTATGGTTGGGACTGTGAAGCTAGCAGGTTATATCGGATTACCCTCAAACCAAATCTCTATCAATCATCAGAGATGATGGAGGACGAAAGACCAACTAGATCGCGTCACCTCGTCATTGTACAAGTCCCAACAGGCATCATAAGCGAAGAAATTGATGAGGTGCAATTCGAATGCCATGTTCAAGTTCCGGATGAGCTCAGGTTTCCACCGGTCGACGATATAATTTGGTGTGGAGTTCACCACGTTGGTTTCGTTTTAAAGTAGGTGATTAAATTATTTCTTTAAGATATGGAGCAGCAGATTTCTGAACACAAGTTTTCACAAGGATATGTTTAGGGATTCATTAAATTCTTTCTTAATCTGATTTGGTTATTTTTGTTTTTAAATGACATTGAATCCTCAAAGCCAATCTTGTACTCTGTTGTATAAAATAAAAATAAAAATAAAAATAAAAAACTCACAATGCAGTGCTTTGTTATTTACCATGTTACTGTCTCCTTTTTACCATGGATGATGAATCCATAAACATGGATACAAGACATTTTCAGACAATGTTGATCCAGAAGAGTTATTCGTCTTAGTGAAAAGGTTAAATCAAACATTTTGAAAATGCATCTACCACTTGACATGGTTGTTGACATTTGAAATACCAACACCTTTTCATGTACTTTTGTCCTATACCCATCAATTAAAAAGAATGGTAAAATGGATAGACCGATGCTGTAGGAGTTTTATCGTAAAAAATCTCTTTTATATTTTGATGAACAGTGTAGAATCCTCTGTTTTTTTAAGTCACTAGACCGTGCGCTGCTGTTACTCCACAAGCTTGACCAGAGTGTGACTTTGTCTGTGCATTGTGCTTCATTAGTTTAGGCTAGAGATGGGGATAGGAAAATTTTGAGACAAACCCAAAAGAGTTATGTGTACAATGAAAATGTTAAATCATATATTTTGACAAAACTACTAACACTCACTGAAATTATTTTGTTCCCATTTTTGGATTTTTTAAGTACAAAACGCCTTCTGTAGCAAATATAACATTTCGACGAGTAGTCTTTCTTAGAGCACTATTATTGGTCATCTCTGTTTTGAAGGTCTCAAAGCTTTTTTAATATATATATATATAATTTTATTATTTAATTAAAATGATTGTCTACAATCAATAAAAATAAGACAGCTGGAAGTTTTTTTCTCATCCTGATTTCTGAGTATCTCGGCAAAGATACTTTATGTGAAGATTTAATCTTTTCTCTCTTCATTTTTATTTTTTATTATTATTATTTTCTGATATCTCATAGTATGTGGGATAGGAATGCTCTTAGTGATTCACCCACTAAATCACTTGAAAGACAAGATAAAAATGAAGGATTTGGTAATTCCCTCAGTTGCTCTTTGTCCAGCCGCTTATCATGACGTTTTTTCTATAATAAGCTCTATCTCTTGGCCTCCTTTGAATTTTGTCCAAAGAAAGGTGATCAACTTTAGAATTTGGTTCATAGGAGATGAGTACCCAATACCCCACGTGTCCAAATTCTCATGGATCAATCAAGGGATTAAAAAGCCCATAAACATATGGAATTAAAAAAAAAAAAAAAAAAAAATGAAATAAGAAAACATTTTCATGAAGGAGAGTAGCAATGATTATGTTTTGGTGGTTACTTCCAAGGGTAAAGGAAGGATGACTATGCTTAACTTGCACTAAAGCTTTTATTTCATTGCAGAAAAAAGGTTAGGTACTTGATTAAGAACCCAACCTAAGTTTTAGTATTATACAATCCCTTTTTGCTATCTCATATTTTACATGCTTACACTTTTCTTTCTTTTTTTTATTTGGACAAAGCTTACACTTTTCCTTAAACCACCATTCATACTTGTAAGGAAAATGGTTGCAAGTCTATATAACTCAGGAGCGTGTGGATCACGAGCATATGAGTGCGTGAGAGATAAATCATGGAGAAGGGCGGCTAAAACTAGAGAGTAAAAGACCTTAAGAGTTAAGACATATATAAAAAAAAAGGTTTCATAAACTGGAAACGACAACATACTTCGGACAAAAAAAGCTTAAATAAAACATATTAGCAATTCAAAAGCTTCACACAACATTAAACAATATAGTTAACTAAAAAAGCTAACGTGGCCAAGATTAGCTAATACTTTTTTGGAATCATTATTTAGAGATAATGGAATTAAGAAATCATACAGCCTTTCAAAGAAAAAAATTATATATACTTATTAGAAAGTTATATTCGAAATAAAAGATTGGGGGAAAGTTTAGTAAAAGACATTATAGTATTATAATATTTGCTAATGAGCTATAAAAACAAAATAAAGGTTAAAGTGCCAAACGGGTTTGTAGAGATAAGAATCATTAATTTATAGAGAAGGAAAAAAAAATCTTGAATTGTACGTTTACCTTTCAAGAATTTACATTAATTATTGGCTTTTTAAATGTTATCATTTTGGTTTTTTCCTCCAAATTATAAATTTTCTTAACACTGTGTTAGGGAATTAAGAATCTGATTAGAGTTTTTTTTTTTTTTGGGTTATTGATGATTCTATAAGGTGGGATAGGCAGAGAGCCTCTCTTATTATTATTATTTTCTGTGTTTTTGGGTAAAGTGAAACCAAATAATTTAAAGAGATATAGTTAAGCACTGCTTAAGACAATAATTAATCAGAAGGAGAAGAAGAAGAAGAAGAAACTGGTAGAGTGGTGGTGCTCATGGCGATGGTGGTTTCCTCCAACTAAAAAAAAAGGTTAGAGGGACGAAGACGAAGCAGCAAGAAAAAAAAAAAAAAAAAAAAAAGATTACGATACACTCTCTGCCCGATTCACTAAGACAGAGACTTTGTTCTGTTTTTGGACAAGACATGCAAAACTGATCTGTGTCCTTCGTCTCTACATCTGCGAATCTCAAAGGTCTCTCTCTCTCTCTTTACATCTTTATATCTGTTTATGAATCTGTGTTCAAGGGCTTTGTATGTTTTCAATCTCTTTGTCAAAAAAAATCCACTTTTTCTTGGTTCGATTTATTTGGTGTATCTGTCTTGTGGCGTGCGATTTTGGATGTTTTTACTTACTGATTTAGAAACTCTTTCATCTTTCAAGTCAACGCCTTTTTGCCTAAAGTGATGGCACAAAATTTTAATTCTTGGTAGGAAAAAAATTTCTAATTTCGACCAATGGTTGCTTCTGCAATCGTTTTTGGTTACCCAAGTTAGTACGATCGAATCAGGGTTCGTTTTAGATTAAACAATTTACACCAAATTTAGAAACTTTCTTACTTCTGTTTATTTCTATTCTGGTTTTGTTTTTTAAGCTTTGAATCTTGTCTTCTGCATCACTCTCTAAAACTCTAATCTTTTTTAGGTTGTTTAAGAAGAAGACGTTTTGTTATGATGCATCAGATGAATAAGAAAGATTCAGCTACTCATTCCACTTTGCCATACCTTAACACTAGCATCTCTTGGGGACTTGTTCCTCCTACTGATTCCAATGTTGTTAACCGTCGCGGTTCTGCTGATTCACTAAGCTTGAAGGTGGATGCTAGGCCTGTTCATGTACAGACCACTAAGCAAATTAGTTTTCAGGACCAGGACTCATCTTCTACTCAGTCCACTGGTCAATCTTACACTGAAGTTGCTAGTAGTGGTGATGACAATCCTTCTAGGCAAATCTCGTTTTCAGCTAAATCAGGTTTTGAGTTGCTGATGTTTCTATGCTATATAGACTCTTGCTGATGTGTTTGAGTTGATTTTGGTTGCTTATCTTATATTGCATTTTTTTTTTTGGTATATATGTTTACTTCTCATGTCATTCACTAGAGAATCATACTTTTGCCATATAATTGTTAGCCTCTCTCTTACTTTCTCGGTTGGTTTGTTTAGGATCTGAAGAAACTCAGCGGAAGGGGTTTGCAACTAATCCGAAATCAGGATCGATGACAGGATATCCGAATATTCACTTTGCTCCTGCACAGGTAATACTGTAAATCTATGAATCTGTAAGTAATAATAGCAACTTCTGATGGTGGACTGATATCTTATATTATACATGGATGTAGCCTAATTTCTCATATCACTATGCTGATCCACACTTTGGTGGTTTATTAGCTACAACTTACTTACCACATGCACAGGTTAGTACAACCCTTTGTTTCATACATCTTCTTCTTCTGGTATGCTTGCATTAATTTTGTTTATACTATGAAGCAGTCCCATTATGTCTTGCAATGAAATGGAATCCCAGTCTATCTTCCATTTTAATCAGTCCATCAGATCTCAAGACTCTTAATCTCTTTTGCAGACATGTAATCCTCAAATGGTGGGTACATTTCAGGGTCGAGTTCCTTTACCAGGGGAGCTCACAGAACATGAGCCGGTCTTTGTCAATGCAAAGCAATACCACGCAATCATGAGGAGGAGGCAGCAACGTGCCAAGCTAGAGGCTCAGAACAAGCTAATCAAAGCCCGTAAAGTATTTTACTTCACCTTATGAGCCAACACAAACAAAGCATTTCTTTAAAACTGTTCTGCTCATCTCTGTTTTTTTTTTCAACAGCCATATCTTCATGAGTCTCGACATGTTCATGCTCTCAAAAGGCCAAGAGGGTCCGGTGGAAGATTCCTAAACACCAAAAAACTTCTTCAAGAGTCCGAGCAGGCTGCTGCTGCTGCTAGAGAAGAAGAAAATGACAAGTCAGGCCAGCGTGATAACAAAAAGGCGAACATGTCAAGATTCGAAGCTCGTATGCTGCATAACAGCAAAGACCGCAGCTCAACCACTTCTGGCTCAGACATCACCTCTGTTTCCGACAGTGCTGATATATTTGGACACACTGATTTCCAGTTTTCAGGTTTCCCAACTCAGACGAACCGAGCTATGCTTGTTCACGGTCAATCTAATGACATGCATGGTGGTGGGGACATGCACCATTTCTCTGTTCATATCTGAGACATTGAATCTTTGGTGCTGTGTTCGTGTTCCCACCAAAAGGGGAAGTCATCCTTGGCTACTAGTTCTTTCGCTTGTTGTAAACTTAAGTCTTTGTATTTCACATTATGTATGTGTGACATCACAAAAAAACGACCAAGATCTTCACGTTGAAACACTCTATTATTGCCTATTTGCCTTTTACCTTCTGTTAGACTGTTACTGTGTAAGTGTGTATGATGTATCTCTTGTGTAAACTAGTAGTTTCGTTGTTCTAATAAACTTTCAATTCCTCTTTGCTTTTCTTCTTCATGATTCATATGTTTGTTTTTTTTCTTCATTTGTGTCGGCAATGTAGAAGTCTCCTTATTCTATTTGAAAACAATGAAGAAAAACACAGATTCTGCATCCACTCCATTGATTTGTGTGAAGAGACACATTCGGATTCTTGAAATATTTTACAATGTAGTTGACAATGTTTGAGATATATATTTAATGAAGAATCCAGTATATATTAGAATATGTCTTATTCTGGATACACTCTTCTTATATAATTAAGAAAAGAGGTTGAAAGATTCTCTACTTTGATACTTGAAAATATTACCATTTCTTCGACACGTTCATGTATATTTTTCTCAAAATATCAGGCCGTCTCTATGAATTATTTCCTATTTTAAGAAACAATAGATACACACGTAAGATTCAGCTCCAAAAACACGTTGACTTATGTTATGTGACAGATACACACACTTGTGTTCCTGAAATACTAACAACGATCATAATTTAACTTATGTCAAGAAAAAGACAGCATTGTGAAAAAATACTGAAATATAATCCTTGTTAATCACTTTCTAAGTGATTCATGAATTACTAATAATAACATGTTGCCAAATCAAGTCTTACAAGTCATCTTTTCAAAAATCGACTACACCGGTTAAGTAGTGCGGTTATGGTGAATTGACCCAAACCCGGAAACTGAATGAGGAAATAACATTTTTATTTATTTAAAAGCAACTGAATTATAACACATTCCTTACATATGACTGGAAAACAAATGAAATAGCAGAAGAACAGCTAGACAAGAAGAACAAGATAAGTAAGCAAAATTAAAGACATTTCCCATAAAGAGATACTTCTATGTGGGTGGTTTTTTTTCAGTTGTTATCACTATGATTTAGAGCAAAACCCGTCATGGTTCTTAGCTGAAAGCCGTTTCAAGAACTCGTAGGTAGTGATCATAGTTGTTGCAGACATTGACATTGAAGCACATCTTGGTCCCAATCCTCTATAACAAGCTGTCCATCCACCTTCCCTAACCAAGTTTCTTACAGTCTGTCCAATACTCGGTCCACGCTTCCCGTTGTTACTACTATTACTACTATCTTCCCCATCAAGAACCTGCAATCTCGTCTTGATCGTGTCGAGTGGCATTGTAATCAAAGCAGCAACACTTCCAGCAATCGCAGCACTAACTCCTTGAACAGCCATTATCGTTTTGGAGTCTGGTTTGTTGTTCCCACTCTCTTCGTCTTTCTTGCAGACATAACACCCAATCCCACCCCAAACCATCCGCTGTGCAACAGAGTAAGAAGCCCACCAAACCGCATTAGACGGAGCATAAGTCAGAATAGATATCCCAAACCCTCTGTATAATCCTTTTAGTCCATCAGCACGAACAATCTTCTGAAATGCATCAAACCCGTTAACATAATTACACCTCGACGCATTGACAAGACCAGCACTTCCCTGAACCATAAGCCTTTGGCTAACCACATCAACAGGTGTCCAAACAAGCTGCGCAGCCATCGCAGCACTCAAACCTCCAACGGCATTAGCAACAGCAGAAGCTTTCGCATCAGTGAAACCTAAGCTAACAGCAGCAGAGCCAACGTTACTCTTGGTAACCTCCAAGGCAGTCATGTACAAGGCACGAGCAGGGATTGTTCCCATCAAGGAAGTTCCAAATCCTCTGTACAATCCCCTTAAACCTTCATGTCTCACAAGGGTAAACGCAGTTCTGATACAAGAGCCTTGAGAATGACAAACTTGCTGCCGTGTTTTCATCAAAACAGCAGGATAAAGTGCTCCAGATACACCTGAAAACAAAGCAGCTCCTAGAACGAAAAACTTGGATTTGTCAAGCATCTCCCAATTGATATCAGCTGGGATGTGAATCTCCTGTGCCGATTCTTCCTCGGCCGTACTTAGATTCATCTTCGCCACTTTTTTAACCCAGTCCAGGAAATTAAAAACAAAAAACCCCCCCTTTTTGTAAACAAGGAACACAAAATGTTCCCAAAAACAAAAACTTGCTTGAGTTATACAATCTCTCTATCTGTACACAACTTTTTATCTAATCTCAAAGTCACCAACGTCGCAAATTTCTATTTACAATCGGGCACTGTGTAACCTATCCCCAGGATTAGAAGAACCAAAATTTCTAAAAAAAGGTAAAAACTTTAGGATTCAAGTAAAAGAGGGAAACTTTTTCACAAGGCAAAACTCAAACCAAGAGACGACGGCATTTTTTTCTCCTGTGGAACCATGTCTCTGATCCAAAACGATCACCAAAACCATGCGGATCTAACAACATCTTCGAAAACAGAACCGATTAGAAACGATCATCCTCGCCGGTAAGCGACAAAGAAAGAAAAAAAACCTCACCGCGAGAACCCGTATCCTTAGCCGGAGAATACCCAATACAAGACCGATGTAAAGAAAAAGGCGATAGACAGAGAGAGAGCTAGAGAGAGTAATCGCAAGAGAGCACACGCAAATGAGACCTTTAACAGTTTATACTGTTATCGAGCAGACTCTTCTAGGGTTCCGTTTTTTTTTTGTTTCCTAACCAAATTGAGATCCCGGTATAGCTATAACCGGCTTGTATATTCCGGTTCGGTTCACCAATTGCTCTTTTTCACTCACAAAATTTACCGGTTCATCAACGTGACAAAGAAAACTAAACCGGAATTTTTTAGGTTTTGCTTCGATCGTGTATCATCAGGTTGTAATATACTATTAATATTTTCGATATTGTGCAAACGCTAATAGATTGACAAATCTGTTTGATTATTTTAGGATAAACATTTATGATCGAATATTAAAAGCATTTATTAAGGAAATAAGGAAGATCATCTGGTAAAAAAATAAAATAGAAAAATCAGATGCTGGCAGGTGACACGTGTCGATCATGACTAAGGATTAAACGAAAGCGACAAAATGGGGAGCACAGAGCACTCTCAGAAGGAGAAGATGAACGGCGGAGATACAAAGAAGCTAAAAAGTAGTCATCGAAACCAACGGCTGAGATGTTCTTCTCGGATCAGACCCAAGAGAGGAGAGAAAAATTGGATCCGCTTTTGTGATCTGGATAAGATGACGTGGCGTCCATATCCTTGGGACGTTGTGCAGAAGAAGAAGGAAGAGAGAGATAAACAGTGTACGAGGCAGCACGTGATCTGTCACGTGACATCCGATTCCTTTTTTCACAGTTCCACTTCCACTCTGTATACTGTATAGTAAGCCTCGAGCTTTCTTTTTTCCTTTTATGAAAAAAAAAGAAATAAATTGATAGATTTATCAGTTCCTAGAGATGCTAAATTTTATGAACAGTGTGGTGGTGGTCCTATGATACCAAACACCAACATACGATAATTTGAATTCTAAATGTTTCTGTATCATTTACTGACATAACTCGAAAAAACAAAAGAAATACTGTATTTAACCTTGGGAGTCTCACATATTTGAGTATTGGAGCATATATAGTATTTAGAAATACCCACTACCCAATCATATACTGTATTCTTACATCGTTAATCCTTAATCCTTATCTTAAACGGATTAGATGTTACTAGTTAGTAGTTAATAAAGCCGAGTGAAAAGAAAGAAAAAACAAAAAATACTAGCGATTCCCCAGTGTTTGTTTACACGATTCAGCAGCACATGATTTGATTCCCCGATCTTTATCCTTTCATTACAAACGACGTCGTTTTAAAGTTTCGAGTCTAATGATCTTGACACATCATCGCTTACGTGTCAAATTGATGAAAACATTCAACGGTTGACTAATTCTGTTTGAGTTAATGTAGAAATATGGGTAATGATTAAAAATCTAGGTAATAAACCTGAATTATATATGAATTTAGGTTGAAAAACACACGGATCTGTTATCTGGGTAGAAATTTACACTTTCAAAATAATTCTGGTTGAAATTTAATCTTTTCCCATTCAGCACATGATTTGATCCTAAAAAGAGCGACTTACCAACCATATGGTCCGGTCCGAACAATGTTGGTTCTGTATGAATTGATGATGACCAAAAATATTCAGCCTTCCACTTTGTGTTTGGTTTTTTGTTTTGCCAGCCAGGGAGAAACTGCTTATTAAAAAGGCCAGTGTTGATATCCTTGCGTGAAATATCTGAAGTCTCAAATTGGCATCATAATACGTATGCGTATGTGCTTGATTTCGCAGCTGCATCACCATTTCATTTTAGGTTTCCAAGTCACTTCCAACTTGATTAGTAGCAATTATAGTATTTGCCTAGATTGCTAAATCGTTTGAAAAAGTGGTGACTCTCATAACTCAATAAGCAAAAGAATTAAACAAAAGAATTAAGATCCGGATTCATCAGGCTCCGGTTCGGATCCTAGTTTGGATAACCCTCTTTTCCCGTAGTTCGTCTTTTTTTCTAACTTGAGTTCAGCTCTGAATCTCGCGACGAAATCATCGGCTTTCCTATCTACGTCTCCAGGGCTCGGACTGCACATACTCCCACCGGTGGCCTTACCGTCGGCCGATTGACCTACATCAGGATCATCAGAAGCCGGCGGAGGAGGAGGAGGCGGCGGCGCAGGGATTGGTATCGCCGGTGATTCGCTTCCACTGCCTAGGAATTGAGCTACTCTAGATAAGAAATTTGATTTAGATGTCCATGATGATTTCACCGGAGGTTTACGAATCTTTGCTATCGGTGCGTGTACTTCTTGTGGAGCTTTGCGATCCTTAGCCAAAAAGGATGATTTCAGCGGAGCTTTGCGTGTTTCAACAAAGCTCCGTTTAGGTGGAGGAGGCGGCGGCGGTGACTTTGGTAGCAATAATAAATCAAGGCCTTCCGTGCTCTGTTTTCGCTGCTTCTTCTTCTTTCTTGCATACTCACCACCATCCCCAAGAGGGAGAGTATATAATCTTGACCATCTCCTAGGGTCGAGGCTTCTTTTCACTACGTCTACCTCCGACATCGTATCTTCATCTTCTTGTTCTTCTGCAGCTTCAAGCCTCTTCAATGCAATTTCCCAATCTTTTACACCCTTGCCACTGAGATATGAGCCAAGTATCTTGAGTGACAAAGGAAGGCAACCAGCTATCTTTGTAGCTCGAAGTGAAAGCTGTTTGAAACGATTATAAAGTGGTTGCTGCTTAAAGGCAAACTGATAAAAGAATTGGAGAGCTTCATCATATCTCAAACGCTTCACTTCATACACATTTAGTAAACCTTTAGCCACAAACAAACTAGAATCTTGAGTGGTTACGATAACTCTACTTCCTTGACCTAACCAGCTAGTTACCTTCCACACGTCCTCGATTTGTTTCATCGTATCCACACCATCGGCTATAAACAGAACTTTTCTATGTAGTAGCCTTGATTTTACTACATCAGACCCATCTCTTTGGAGCAATAGTTTTGAGAGGAACTCTTCTTGTAATCGTGATGTGCTGCGTTCCTGATAAATCTTGTAGACGTTCTCTATAAAAACATGTTCATGGAAACTGTCTGATATCTTTTCATACGCGTGTCTCGCAAGGGTTGTTTTGCCAACGCCTCTTACGCCACTTATCCCGACCACTTTCTGGCTGCTAGATCCCATATCCAACATTTCATATAAAGCTTTCATGTGACAATCCATCCCAAAAAGGTCACTTGTTGATGTTGTGGAAGTATTCAGCTTCTTGCATACATCGTCTGTTACTTTGTCTATCAGCCCGGCATCATCGTCCCTGTCGTCAACAAAATGAACTATATATTGTCACTTGAGGAATAGATCGTTCCAGTTACTTACAACTGCAAGCAACAAAAAGAATTGACAATGGAGGGGAGAGTCATGGAATTAAGATACCAATTGTCCGTGTGTTCCCCGAGTAAGCTGGCAAGCAAGGTCAGTACCCTACTCCACATCAACGGCGTCGTCCCTCCTGTGATCGAATGTAAACCCGAAGGATCAGTTTCATAGAAGATTGGTATGACGACACTCAGGGAGCCTTCCTCCATAAACTTTAAAAGCTCAGTGAGCTGGCTCATGCACCAGAACGAAGAGATGTAGTTCTCCGACACCACAACTAGCGCAATTTTTGGATATCCGATTTCTTGAAACATATGAAAAGGCTGGTCTTCCTTGAAAGTTGAGATGCTCTTCCGGTTCAAGGAACGGTAAAGATGGCTAACGAAACTTTTGCCTGTGTCGGACTTTTTAAAACTCACAAAGACATCGCACTTGTGCTGGATGGGTGATAAAAGATAGGAATCCATATTTGTCTTGCCAAAGGGAGAAGATGGACACTATTGTGAAGTTCTGAATACAGAGAGAGACCTTCCAAGTTTTCGATTGGTTCACCACTTTTCATATTCTACTCAAATCAATGCCAACTTCGTCTCGAGAATATTATATACTATCTACTAGTATACAATACTAAATGTATACTATTGCTTGAACATGCAAGGTACGCGAATCATGCTGCCTAGTGCCCGGCTCAGAGAATTATTAATAAATAATCACTGTATCAATTTAAAATATGTCTATTCAGTTTCTGTGGTTGCGTATTTGACTTGGTATGCTTCGTATCACGCGAATCTATTGGTTTATGGTATGCCTCGTATGGAGTAAATTTTTTTTTTTTGTGCACAGTTCAATTAAATTTGTGAAAATCCCTCTACAAAAGCAGTTCCGACGAAACATAAATATTTGAGAGGAGCCCATTCTTGGGGAAGTCGTCGATGTTGATGTTGATGAAAGCAGGGTCAGAAATATAATCAAATAAAACATGTGAAGGATAATATAGAAAATATAACATCTGCATGTTCTGTCTGTAATTTTTTACTGGTAAAACTTGAGTAAAAAAACAAACTAAAACTCAATCACATGATCAGATAAGAACGAGACGCTTGGTTTTTAGTTTTAAGGTAGTTGACCTCTAGATACAAGAACGAGACGCTTGGCTTATTCTTTTGTTTTTCTTATTGTTTTTCTTTTTAGCTTTCTTCGTCGTTGTGAGTTACTTGATTTCTTTCTCTTCTTCTTGTTCTTATTGGTTTAAGTAAATCCTTCTGTTATGAATTCTTCATCTCGTCTTTGGAACTACGATGTGTTCATCAGTTTCCGTGGGAAAGACACCCGCAGAAAATTCACCAGCCATCTGTACTTAGCACTTCGTAATAGGAACATCGTTACTTTCAAAGACGATAGGGAGATTGATGCGGGTAACACAATTTCTGATGAAATCTGCCAAGCGATTCAAGATTCTAGGTTCGCTGTGGTCGTTATCTCGGAGAACTACGCTACTTCTAAGTGGTGCTTGGAAGAGCTGCGAATGATAATGGACTTGCACACTCGGAATCTGATCAAAGTCGTTCCCATCTTCTATGGAGTAGATCCCTCCGACGTGAGGCACCAGACAGGAAGCTTCGACACTGCTTTTCAAAAGTACAAAGCACCCGAAATGACAAAGACGGTTCGCCAATGGAGATACGCGCTTGGTCAGGTTGCCAGTTTGTCAGGCAAGCACTCCGATGAAATGTGAGTGTATTCTGTTTTTTTTTTTTTTTTTTTTTGTCCTTTAATCACAAAGATATAACATATTTGGAGCGTTGTATTACAATCTTTATGAGATGTTTATGTATCTTTGAACCATGTTTTATTCATATCAGCTTAGACGAGGCTACAATGATTAAGGATATCGTTGATGATATTTCAAATCGGTTGTCATATATGCATCCAATAGATTTCGGAAATGTTGTTGGAGGGGAGGATAAGATGGAACAAATCACTTCTCTGTTGGAAATGGGATCCGAATCTAGAGACGAGAGTCATATGATTGGGATTTGGGGAATGGGAGGCATTGGCAAAACCACTCTTGCCAAGTGTCTCTATGATCGATATTCTCGTCAGTTTCCAGCTCACTGTTTCGTAGAAAACGTTAAGGATATATGCAGAGAACATGGACTCTTATATTTACAAGAACTAATGCTTTCCAGTATCATCGGTAAAGAAAAAGTAGTGAAGCTGTGGAGTGTAGAGCACGGATCTCAACAGATCGAACTAAGGCTTAGTCACCGAAAAGTTTTTCTCGTCCTCGACAATGTGGACGACGTGAAGCAGTTACTTTTCCTGGCAGAAAAGACAAGCTGGTTTGGTTCAGGGAGCCGAATCATTATAACCACACGTGACAAGGGTTTGCTCAAGACGCGTGGTGTAAACAGAGTACATGAGGTTAAGTGTTTGGAAGAAGACGATGCACTACGTTTGTTTAGTCACTTTGCTTTTCAAGGAGGAACCCCATACTCTCATAGTTATAAAGAACTCTCAATCCGAGCTTCTCGGCTTGCCTATGGTCTGCCTTCTGCCCTTCAATCGTTTGGTTTACATTTCGGTGAAAAGACCACCTTGCAGGAGTGGAACGAAGAGCTGCATATATTTGAAACTTCTCTACCTCAAAGTATTACGAAAATCCTAAAAACTAGCTACGATAGTTTAGACACAAGAGACAAGACTCTGTTTCTTAATATTGCATGTCTTTTTAATGGAGACCATGTCCAGCGTGTCAGGTCCCTTCTTGATGAAGGTGAATCTAGAATAAAAGGTTTAGCGGCAAAGTCTCTGATCGACATTTCTACTGATGGGTGTATAACTATGCATGCTTTGGTTGAACAAACCGCAAGAGAACTCGAGATTGAAGAAGCTATAAGCATGCCCCGGAAGTCAAGAATCATGTGGGATCCTGAAGAAATTTGCTATGTACTGAAAAATAACAGAGTAAGCCTTCTCACTCATCTTTTTTAATTCTATGATATGCTAATATATATTTCGTTTATCTCTATGCTAAGAGATTTTTTTTTCGTTGCAATCATCAGACGAACGATCAATTAATTGAATGCTTGTCACTACATACGTGTGAGATGCCTAAAAGTATGTTTGTGATGGGAAGCGTGTTTGATTCTATGCATGGCCTCAAATATCTCAAGTTGTACAAGCATTCACAAGATACGGACTCCAGGCTAAAACTGATCACTTCTAACGTTTCCTCCACTTCCGGTAATCTTAGGTTACTGCATTGGGATGCCTATTCACTGAGAGCTCTCCCTTTTGTATTTCCTACGTACTATCTCGTGGAACTCATTCTACGTTATAGCAATCTTGAAACCCTTTGGGACAAGAAGCCGGTAAACTAATTACATTTATGAAAATTTGACTTGTTGTATCTCTTTGATATAAGTCCCTCTCTAAAATTCCCTTGTTACATTTTTGTCTAGGATCTGAGGAAGTTGAGGAAACTAGACTTGTCAGGTTCTAAAAGTCTGCGCAAAGTTTCAGATCTCTCAAGCGCCATCCAGCTCGAGGAGGTGAATATGGAAGGCTGCACATCGCTGGAGCAGATTCCAGCCTCCATCGGTAGGTTACCTTCTCTAAGAAAACTAAATCTATCCAAATGTGATGGCCTAAAGAGAAATGTTGTGGTTATGAAAGAATCAATGGACTTTCAAAGATGCAGCAACATGCAGTCCCGGCCTGTCGTATTGGAGTTTCCAGTTGCTGGGGAGACACTAATACATCTTACAAATGTATCTGTCGAGGGAGAAATCAGTATATTGTTGTCGTCTCTTACAGGCAAGGCAGGTCACCTATCCTTTAGTACCGAGCAACATATCCCAGATGAATGGATGATGTTCGCATCAAAGCTTTACGGTTTCAGAACACTCAACATCATGCGGTCTCACTACAGCAAGTGTGGTGCTTCTTTCACATGCTATAGATTTTCAGACTTCCCAATCTTGACAGAATTAAATCTAGTCAACTTGAACATTCAAGTTATCCCCGACGACATTGGTCAGCTGGTTTCCTTGGAGAAACTAGACCTCAGTGGAAACGATTACAAGAGCTTACCAACAGCTATGAGAAACCTTTCCATGTTAAAGTATGTTAGGCTTTGTAACTGTCGGGAGCTCAAAGCATTACCAAGACTACCTCAGGTGGAAATACTCATACTCTCAGACTGTGTTAACCTCAAGTCATCTATGGAAATATCTGTAGAGGAAGAGCCGAGCAGGTACAGTTTGCTTGAACTTTCCCTCGACAACTGCAAAAGTGTTGAATCGCTATCGGCTCAGCTTGTTCACTTTACCAACTTAAGAGGGTTAGACCTCAGCGGTCAGGAATTTGAGTCTGTGCCTACGGGGGTTAAAGATCTACCCTCGTTACTAACTCTCAGCCTTAATAACTGCAAGAACCTCAAATCAGTAACAAATCTCCCACTGAGCCTCAAATGTCTCAATGCACATGGGTGCAAGTCATTGGAAACTGTTTCGGTTTCCAAAAATCATTCTTTAGAGAACGTTGATCTTGGCCATTGCTTGCGTTTGAAGTTAGATACTCATCTAATCAGCCAGCTTAAAATCCATACAAGCAATGAGGTAAAACTTTCGGCACTCCCACTTGTACATGAGAATCATAGCATGTAAAGCCAATTTAATTATGTGAGGCTTTTAATTAATTTGTTTTTCTTCTTGTAGGTATCATCACAATGCGGCTGCTTATATCAACCAACAAATAGCTTCCTAGAAATCCATCCCGTGCAGATTTGTGCAGCCATTGTGCCTCTCGGTTTTGCTGCCATTGTCATGGTGTTATGTCTTGATTTGTTGCCTTTTCATTAATCTCTCTGGCTAATCTCCAGACCATATATTACATCATCAACCATTCCAAGACATACTATTTTTATGAGAAAATAAAACTACGTACTCTTTTGCTTGGTGTCTTGACTTTTTTTATTATTTTAGTTGTCTTAAGAAAGGGAAATAAGGCAGTACAGGTAGACAAGAACGAGATAATTTTTTTTACACTAGTCAAGTGGTCCATCCATTGATTTACTTACTGTATCTTTTGACCCAGTCCGTATTAAAAACTGATTCCCGAATGTTTGTTTACACGATTCAGCACATGATTTGATTCCATATTGTCGGCTCCGATCGGAACAATGTTGGTTTTGTATGAAATTGATGACCATAAATATTCAGCCCACGACAAGGTCCACAACGTTCACTGGTGTTGATTTGTTCTTTAAGGCCTGACCAGTGTTGATATCGTAACGTGAAATGACTGAATTCTCTTAAATTGGCATAATAATAATAATATGCGTATGTGCTTTGATATCAGCTGCATCACATTGTCATTTTATAGGTTTCAATATTCAACAATAATGTAGTACTATTATTATGTGAACTACTACTTTGGATGATTAGAGCTTGTTTATCGGGGGTTCATAAGAGAGTTTTTAGTGTTTTGGTTGGAAAAAAATTAATCAGAAAAAAAGAAATAATGCAAGGGAGCCTCTTATATAGAAACCCCAATTCTATTCTAAGAGATGAAACGTGTCAATATCCTGTTGGCCAGGAAAAATAATAGAGAAGGTGAAAAAAATTTGGCTTGCAATTAATTTTATTTGTTTCGTCTCTCTCTCTTTTCTCTCGCTATCGAAGACTCGAAACGACAAAGGGGAGAATTTGGAGTCGAAGGTTATGGAGGAAGAGGAGATGCGTAACGGAGGCGAAGGAATGACTCGGCCGTGTCCCATCGTGATGCTTGAATCGTCTCCGTGACATGAAGCAGACGATTTGAATTCGGAGTCCACTCAATCGGAAGAGATTGAGTCAATTGGAATCAGAGGGTAAGTTTCTCAATACAATAGATTGTAATCCCGATTAGTGTTTTATGATTAGGGTTCTTTGATTTCAGATCCCAATTTATGGTTATTTTAAGTGATGCCTTTGATCGATGATCACGATCTCCTTGGAAGAGATAGTTTTTGATATTCTTGTGATCGCCTTATATTATTAGCAAATGATGTTCTCTCTTTGGTGTTGTTGTTGATGGTTCTGTTCTGATATGGGTGTGTGTTAATGTTATGATCTCGTTTTGATTCTGTCTTTCATGTGTGTTGATGCTATCTGATTGATTTATCATCAGTGTCTTGTGGGGACTTCCTTTTCTCCTTGTTTTTTGTCAACCGGTGGTCTTCATGGTTGACCTCCTGGTCGTCTCGGATGCAGAGGGATTTGAAGTTCTCCTCAAGAAAACGATCAATGTCGGACAAGGTGGCGGCGTGAGCGGAGTCCTGGTAAACGGGTTTGTCTTTGTTGAACCTGGTCTTGCTGTTGCGTCGTCTGTGCTTGAAGGAGAAGGAGAGCTTCTTGGGATGCTTACTAAGCACCCAATTCTTAGAGGATGAGAAAGAATGGGAAGACGAGAGTTGCAGCTTCCCTGTCTCTCGTTTGATCTTTGACAGGTAACCATGCAGCGATTTCTGCAACGGGTTTGGCATATCTATCCTCGGATTGGTTTGCTCTACAAACAACTACGCATGATGAAAACAATCTCTCAGATTCTATTCTCTTTTTCTTTGGTGATTGATATACGCATGAAGGGAGGAATGGTAGCGGGGTTAATTAGTCAAAATCTGAAACTGTTGTTCAACGCTTTTACGTTGTTGGTAATCTCATTAATTAATAGCAAGTTATTTTCTTCATTCTTTGTGGTGCATATGTCTACTCTAATGATATGCGCAGGAAGGGAGGAATGATCAATGCAATGTCTCCCTCGTCCCCAGCCTAATTAGTGTCTTCTCTTAATACTTTACTCTAATGATCTCTTTTAAACTCTTTGCTTGTAAAGAAGAGGAAACATGTAGTTGTTGGTTTTATTGAGCTTATTCTGTTATCAAGTTTGCATATTCTCATTTGTATAAGTTAGAGAAAACAAAAAATGAGAGTAGTAAAAAAAAACATAAATGGCCGCCCATACATCTCTCCACCAAAATTTACTTATTTCTTTCTTCACAACAATAGTCAAGAAATCTCAAATATTGCTAAACCATTGTCAATTCGTGGTTTTCTATAAACATTGTCAATGGTGCTGTAATGTTTTCTCACCATTTTGTGTAATATATGTGCTCCATGCTAAACCTCTGTTTTCAAAGTTTTTCAGAAACATAAAATATAATTCTAGTTTTGTATGTTTGAAAATTAATTAAAATGCAATAATTTTTAATTTTATAAAATCTTAAATGTTTACACATTTATACCACTTCTGTTCTATTTAAAATTTTTAAAAACAATATTTTCAAAAATAAGAGATCCAAAATAAGAACCTACCAATAAAAGAGAAAATTTTATCTAAGAGATCATGGTTCTTACATTCCAAACAGTATAAAATTAATTCATAAAAAATTTAAGAACTCCCCTTATATGAACCCACCGATAAACTTGCTCTTAGTAGTATTTGCCTAAATTGCTAAATCGTCTGAAAAGAAAAAGTGGTGGCTCTTGTAGCTCAATAGGCAGGTATACAAGAATCTCTAAACATGTCCAAAGAATCTATAGATCATATGTAGATTAAGATCCGGAATCATCAGGTCCCGGTTCGGATCCTAAATTGGATATCCCTCTATTCCCGTAGTTCATCTTTTTTCCAGTTCGAGTTTAGCTTTGAATCTCGCGATGAAATCATCAGTTTTGGTATCTATGTCGGGGCTCGTACAGAACATACTCCCGTCGGTGGACTTACCTTTGCCCGATTGAGCTACAACATCCGGATCATCGGGTTCGTCTGAGCTTATACTGGTGTCACTAGGGATTGATATCACTGGTGATTTGCTTCCAGTGCCTAGGAATTGAGCTATTTTAGATAGGAAAGTTGGTTTAGATGTCCGTGGAGTCACCGGAGCTTCACCAATCGGTGCGCGTAGTAATTCCAGCGGAGCTTTACTAAATGTGCGTGTTTTGTAAAAGCGGCTCCGTTTAGGTGGAGGAGGAGGAGGCCATGGCTTTGAATAGCTTTTCGTGACTTTACCTTCGTTGTACGAGAAAAGCCTCGGACTCTGAAAAGAAGGAGGTGGTGGTGGCGGCGGTGGAGGTGGTCGCGGAGATGATTTGCCAGCCTTAGCCAAAGGCATTGATGCAGGTGATTCCAGCGGAGCTATAGGAAATGCGTGTGTTTCATCAACAAAGCTCTGTTTAGGTGGAGGCAATGGATTTGTTGAATAGCCTCCTCTCTCTATTTTATTTTTGTTGTACGAGAAGAGCCTCTCTCTCTCAAAAGAAGGACGTGGAGGTGGTGGCCGCGGCGGCGGTGGCGGTGGCCGTGACAGCGGAGGATATTTTAGTGGCATTGGAGGATCTGAGCTGAAGAATAAATCCTTGCTCTGTTGTCGCTGCTTCTTCTTCTTACTTGCATCCCCGGGTGGGAGAGTATATAATCTTGACCATCTCCTAGGCTTGTCGCTTCTTTCCACTACGTCTGATATCGTATCTTCTTCATCTTGTACTTTTGCTTCTTCAAGCCTCTGCAATGCAATTTCCCAATCTTTTACACCCTTGCCATTGAGAAAAGAACCAAGTATCTTGAGGGATAATGGAAGACAACCAGCTAGCTTGGTTGCCCGAACTGAAAGCTGTTTGAAACGATTATGAGGTGGTTGCTGTTTAAAAGCAAACTGATAGAAGAATTGGAGAGCTTCATCATATCGCAGACGCTTCACTTCATATACGTTTCCCAACCCTTTAGCCGCAAACAAACTAGAATCTTGAGTGGTTACGATAACTCTACTTCCTTGACCTAACCAGCTAGCGACCTTCCACACGTCCTCGACTTGTTCCACCGTATCCACACCATCGGCTATAAACAGAACTTTTCTATGTAGAAGCCTTGATTTTACTACATGATCCGATCCATCTTTGGAGTTCTTTATTGCTAGAGGTTTGCTTTGGAGGACAAGTTTTGACCGGAACTCTTCTTGTAATCGTGATGGTGGGTTGTGTTCCAGATAAATCTTGTAGGCATTCTCTATAAATACATGTTCATGGAAATTGTGTGATATCTTTTCATACGCGTATCTCGCAAGGGTTGTCTTGCCAACGCCTCTTACACCACTTATCCCTACCACTTTCTGTACATCCTGGCTATTAGATCCTATATCCAACATTTCATACAAAGCTTTCATGTGGCAGTCCATCCCAAAAAGGTCACTGTAATCACTTGGTGTGGAAGTAGTCAGCTTCTCGCAAATATCGTCCGTTACTTTGTCTATCAGCCCGGCATCATCTTCCCTGTCGTCATGGAATATTGAACTATTATTATTGTCACTTGAGGAATCACCAATTATCTATATATTTTCGTTAATTTTATTCCTATCTTAGAGATTTATTGATCTCAATAAGATCTTTCCAGGTAATTCCAACTACAAGCAACAAAAAGAATTGATAATAGAGGGAAGAGTCATGAAATCAAGATACCAATTGTCCGTGTGTTCCCCGGGTAAGCTGGCCAGCAAGGTCAGTACCCTACTCCACGTCAACCGCGTCGTCCCTGTTATCGAATGTAAACCTGAAGGATCAATTTCATAGAAGATTGGTATGACACTGAGGGAACCTTCCTTCATAAACTTTAAAAGCTCAGTGAGTTGGCTCATGCACCAGAACGAGGAGATGTAGTTCTCCGACACCACAACTAGCGCAATTTTTGGATATCCGATATCCCGAAGCATCTGAGAAGGCTGGTCATTGGGCAGCTTGAGTTCCTCCTTGAAAGTTGTGATGCCCTTTCGATCCAAGGAACGGTAAATATGGCTTACGAAACTTTTTCCGGTGTCAGAGTTTTGGAAACTTACAAAGACATCGCACTTGTGCTGGATGGATGATGATAAAAGAGAGGAAGCCATAATTGTCTGACCGAAATATTCTTGAATCTTAAATCCCAGGGAGAAGACTTTTGTGAAATTTCCATACAGAGAGACCTTGTCGATTGGTTCACCAGAATTACTTTTCAAATCCAACTCAAGGAACGCCAACTCGAGAAAATAATAGTATTATCCTACTTGAACATGCGACTACGTGAATGATGCTGCCTATGATGGCTCAAAGAATTATTAATTAAAAACACGTCTATTTAGGTTGTTGCGTAGTTGACTTGGTATGCTTCGTAGTCCTATAGTATAACTAGAAGTTGTTCCGTGCTACGCACGGGCTTATCTTCATATTTGTTTCATTGATAATTTTTTTAACTGTTAGATCTTCATTTTTCTATATTGTGCTTTCTTAATTAGATTTTTTTTATTGATAAAAATGATATAAATTTTTAGGGGAAGAGTATGTATCTTCGTAATTAAACTACATCCTCATGTATAATGGATTTTATTAATCATGTTTACTTTTCTGAATATCAAAATGTTTAAAAAGCTTAGACTGATTCTCTTTTAGGACATGTTGTTTTGCGATGTAACCATTTCGAAATACATTCATGGCGAATTTGTGATTACAAAATAGATGATTTATGCAATGTATTTGTAAACATTGAAATGATATTTAACATTAAAATGATCAATCAATATTTAAACAACTTCATGCTTGATGTAAGCTGTATGGGCAAATGATCATCGTCTTTGTATTTTCTGCTGGGTCAAGACATAATTTGTCAACTAAAAATTATAGACTCATATAGTCATATTAATACATGTCACTTTCAAACTACGACAATAACTTGTTTGGAAGTTGTTTCCATCGTGGCCTTACAGAAATAGCCGAGAGCTACCATCATTTTTGAGTTTCGAATTTATCCCATGAGTAATCTTTTATTAAAGATGATGAAGTTTAGAGATATAAAATAAATATTATATTTCTTAATGTTGCACATTTTTCATCTTCAGATTCAAATAATGTATGATTTATTTCCCTTTGGTAACCCCTAACATCAAAAGCACCTCTTTGTCCTGTCAACACAAGATGGAAAATAATACGAATCCTTCAAGATTCAAAGCCTATTCAGTGGCTTTAGACCAAAAATAAAATAAAATAAAGATCACTTTTTGGTGATTTTATTCACTTCGACATTGTTTAAGGCAAATTCTCATCATCTTTATTTTGTTGTTACGTGAAGACATAAGCGAAAGTTGAAATTGAAGTCCCATATCACAAGTTAACTGAAATCAATTACAAATTACCTCATCTAACGTTGTTTCTTCTAATTACTTCCTTCGACATATATAATAGAGATCTGATCATCTATTTTAAGCTTTAGGTCTCCCTATCTGTAGTAATCTTAAAAAATATCTAAGTTAGAATAATATATAAAATTAAAAAATGTATAATTAAATTTTTAACTCAAAAAATCATTTTCTGACACAATTATACCGTTGTGTGATATATAACTTAGGCTAAGTTGCATTGTTTCAACTTTATGAATATGTCGTAGTGTACATGCATATAGGCTCATGGTGTCTCCATACCGTAATTAACCTTTAGAACTCATTGAGATAAAACAGAAAATGTTATTACACCTTACTCAATATGGCAATAGAAAAAGAGCTTAAAGGAGAAAATAAGAGTAACTAAATTTTTTATTTGATTGTTAGGTCATTCCGTAAAAGTTTTCTCCTCCACCTAACCACCAGTCCAGACTACTACTTTACATGCTTGCATAAACTTTAGTTCCTTGTCTGAGATCTTAAATCCTCCATATTCATTTTAAAATGAATTATGCAATGAGCAAAACATTTACGTGATCTAAAGGAAAAATGCTTCAGAGAGATTAGAACTTTCCTCGAATCATAACAATAGTTTGAGTATGAAATAGAATACAATCACATGAAATATACATATTAAGGCACCAGCCAGTCAGCCATTATAGTAGCAGAATTTGGCCGTTTAAAATTAATGGGACAATAAAGAATTTTAGATGAAGAGAAATAAGAGATTGGAATATAAATTTATGACTAAACATTGAAACTAATTTTTTTGATATAAATGTAAGCTAATTTATTGGGATTTAAAGGCGATAATGGGACGTTTCTAAAACAATATTTAGCTTTCCACGGTTTACTGAATTGACGATGAAAAACATCAAAACTTAAACATTATTATAACCATGCTCTAATTTTGAAATTGTCAAGCCATGCTCCAATTTAGAAATTGTCAAGAATACATATGGCCCATTGTTAGCATTATATTCATTCATAGGCCCATATACGTTGGTCTTAAGTTTTAGAACAATAAAATGTTAACCAATTAATATTTAATAGAAAGTAGGACGTTAAAAACAAACACTTACGCCCAACTTTCCGTCGATTTACATGGGTTTCAATGACAACAACTGTTTCATCTTTTAGGGTTAAAAGTTTGGCATGGGCATCGACCGCAAGTTCTCTCCAAACAGATATGTATACACTGTCACCACTACAACAAACACCAGAAATGTTGCACAGTTACAGACTTACAAAGAGTAGAACAAAGCTAAAAAAAAAAAAAAACAAAACCAATACTTTTCTAAAATGCAAGTCAGTATTAAATTGGAAGTTGTCTTCGAAGGGTGGTTCTGATCTGTGTTTTCAAATGTTCGAGAGAAGGATATTTGGCCAACAACATCTGGTGAGTGGGTAAATGTAGATATAAATCATATACTGAAGAATAAAGTGGAAGCTAAGAGACAAGAAATACGAACAGTGCAAAATAGGTTGTTACCTGGAAGCTCCTCACCCTTGTCTACCATATCAAGCAAGTCTGAAAAAGTAGAGAACCTAAAATAATCAAAACCAATAGAGCATTGTCGTTTTTTAACAGTCTCCAAAGACGTTTTCTCCGTGAAAACAATTCTCCACCTGTGTTTGGTGTGACAATAACGGCTGGAGGATGCAACAACATTGAAATCATTGATGCTGTACAACTGGCCTTTAACCAATTGATCTTGAAACTTAGGCACACAATTAGGAAGGACTGAAGCTTGTATAGCACAATCCTGAAACAAAGGCGAAATGAATGTGTTAAAACGGAGGTAAATCAGGGGTTAAGAGGAACCATAATAGAGATAATATACATTTTCATCAGGAAGGAGACATTTTCATCAGGAACAATAAGTAATATATTGTTTATTCGAAAGTCTCAAACTTCCCAAATATGGATGACCCGAACAACAATCCTATTGATACCAGTGTTGTGTGTTTTGTTGGAGGTTGAATCAAGGGTAGAGTATTGTTTTAGGTTTACCCATGGTGTGAGAGAGAGAAGGTGAGTGTCATCAAATGTTGTTATTTAAAAAGAAAACTTAATGCAATGGTTGAGGGAGAGTAATCAGGGATTAGAATGAAATGTTAATGACCATGAATCATAGGTGTTTGGTTTTATTTTGATTACGTTATAATTGGGTGGTAAACATAAAGATGAAAATGAAGGATATACTCTAATTTAATGAAATTCTTTAATTTCCTTAAAGATTGTAATAAGTAATACAAATAACGTAATCATAATAATGGTTCATATGATTCTAATTGGTAGTGCAGATCTAAACCCCTTTTAATTTTTTTTAAAAAGTTTTGATTCCAAACAATTTGAAAACGATTTTGGACAGGAATAATGTTACATACAGTTCGGAACTTCAAATAAATGTTCGTGATCTTGACACAAACATTAAACCGAAAATGATTTAGAATTTGGTGGTGGAGTAGGAGAATTAAACTAAAGAAACCCAAGAATTAAGAGATTTTTGTGAAGGTACATCGAAGGTGGTAGCTGCTGGGAAAGATGGTTGTGAGAAGGTGAGTACAGGTGAATTCAACATCGTTTGGTTCATATCTTCCTGATGGATGTAAAAGCTGTCAATTATATTTGTTGGGCCTGTAATTGGTCTTATTTTGTTAGGCTCAATATGAAAATGTAAAAACAATGGCTTTTAAGAATAAGAGAAGACATGTGTCAGTTAGATAATAAGCCAGATGTCATGTTCTAAGCAGAAGTTGAGAAAAACCTTCTCTTATTATATAAGATTTAAATATCGGTTAGCACTTAGCTGTAAATGTATAAAAAACAATATCACTTTGAACTAGAATGAAACTACATGGAAAAGAAAAAAAGAAAAAAAAAACTATATGGCTTTTTTATCTAAGTTATCCGTCTTAGACATGAACTAAAATTCAATTTATTTCAACAAAATAAGAAAAGAATAAAAAAATTCACATGTTTCAGTAACATACAAAACCTAAAATATTTCCTTAGATTAAATAAAATCTCTAGAAATAGCCTTAATAAACTGGGTTTATTGCTTAAATTATTCGGGTCAGTAATACTGAAAAGTGAAAACTTTAGAATTAGTAATTAATAAATTTAAATGCTTACATCCAAATCCAATCTGTATTTTTTTACTCGTAAACTTTTGATTGGACAAAAGAAAAAAAAAACTCAGGCACCCTTGCAGGTTTTAGTTTAAGATAGTTGACCTTTAGATACAATGAGACGTACGGCTTATTCTTTTTTTCTTTTTTTTTTAGTTTTCCTCGTCGTTGAAATGTCCTGGTTTCATTTATCTTCTTCTTCTTTGAAGTAGATCCTTCCGCATGGCTTCTTCATCTCCATCTCGTCTCTGGAACTATGATGTGTTCCTCAGTTTCCGTGGGAAAGACACCCGCAGAAAATTCACAAGCCATCTCTACACAGCACTTCGTTATAGGAATATCGTTACTTTCAAAGACGATAGAGAGGTTGAAGCGGGTGACACAATTTCCAATGAAATCTGCCAAGCGATTCAAGATTCTAGGTTCGCTGTTGTCGTTATCTCGGAGAACTACGCTACTTCTAAGTGGTGCTTGGAGGAACTCCGGATGATAATGGACTTGCACACTGAGGATATGATCAGAGTCGTTCCCATCTTCTACGGAGTAGATCCCTCTGACGTGAGACACCAGACAGGAAGCTTCCACACCGCTTTTCAAAAGTACAAAGCGCCAGAATTGACAAAGAAGGTTGGCCAATGGAGATACGCGCTTCGTCAGGTTGCCGATTTAGCAGGCAAGCACTCCGATGAAATGTGAGTGTGTTCTGTTTTTTTTTTTGTCCTTTAGTCACAAAGATATAACATATGTGGAGCGTTCTATTACAATCTTTATGAGATGTTTATGTATCTTTGAACCATGCTTTTTTTTTCATATCAGCTTAGACGAGGCTACAATGATTAAGGATATTGTTGATGATATTTCAAATCGGTTGTCATATATGCATCCAATAGATTTCGGAAATGTTGTTGGAGGGGAGGATAACATGGAACGAATCACTTCTCTGTTGGAAATGGGATCCGAATCTAGAGATGAGAGTCATATGATTGGGATTTGGGGAATGGGAGGCATTGGGAAAACTACTCTTGCCAAGTGTCTCTATGATAGATATTCTCGTCAGTATCCAGCTCAATGTTTCATAGAAAACGTTAAGGATATATGCAGAGAACATGGACTCTTATATTTACAAGAGCTAATGCTTTCCAGTATCATCGGTAAAGAAAAAGTGGTGAAGCTGTGGAGTGTAGAGCACGGATCTCAACAGATCGAACTAAGGCTTAGTCACCGAAGAGTTTTTCTTGTCCTCGACAATGTGGACGACGTGAAGCAGTTACTTTTCCTGGCAGAAAAGACAAGCTGGTTTGGTTCAGGGAGCCGAATCATTATAACCACACGTGACAAGGGTTTGCTCAAGACGCGTGGTGTAAACAGAGTACATGAGGTTAAGTGTTTGGAAGAAGACGATGCACTACGTTTGTTTAGCCACTTTGCTTTTCAAGGAGGAACCCCATACTCTCATAGTTATAAAGAACTCTCAATCCGAGCTTCTCGGCTTGCCTATGGTCTGCCTTCTGCCCTTCAATCTTTTGGTTTACATTTCGGTGAGAAGACCACCTTGCAGGAGTGGAACGAAGAGCTGCATATATTTGAAACTTCTCTACCTCAAAGTATTACGAAAATCCTAAAAACTAGCTACGAGAGTTTAGACACAAGAGACAAGACTCTGTTTCTTAATATTGCATGTCTTTTTAATGGAGACCATGTCCAGCGTGTCAGGTCCCTTCTTGATGAAGGTGAATCTAGAATAAAAGGTTTAGCGGCAAAGTCTCTGATCGACATTTCTACTGATGGGTGTATAACTATGCATGCTTTGGTTGAACAAACCGCAAGAGAACTCGAGATTGAAGAAGCTATAAGCATGCCCCGGAAGTCAAGAATCATGTGGGATCCTGAAGAAATTTGCTATGTACTGAAAAATAACAGAGTAAGCCTTCTCACTCATCTTTTTAATTCTATGATATGCTAATATATATTTCGTTTATCTCTATGCTAAGAGATTTTTTTCGTTGCAATCATCAGACGAACGATCAATTAATTGAATGCTTGTCACTACATACGTGTGAGATGCCTAAAAGTATGTTTGTGATGGGGAGCGTGTTTGATTCTATGCATGGCCTCAAATATCTCAAGTTGTACAAGCATTCACAAGATACGGACTCCAGGCTAAAACTGATCACTTCTAACGTTTCCTCCACTTCCGGTAATCTTAGGTTACTGCATTGGGATGCCTATTCACTGAGAGCTCTCCCTTTTGTATTTCCTACGTACTATCTCGTGGAACTCATTCTACGTTATAGCAATCTTGAAACCCTTTGGGACAAGAAGCCGGTAAACTAATTACATTTATGAAAATTTGACTTGTTGTATCTCTTTGATATAAGTCCCTCTCTAAATTTCCCTTGTTACATTTTTGTCTAGGATCTGAGGAAGTTGAGGAAACTAGACTTGTCAGGTTCTAAAAGTCTGCGCAAAGTTTCAGATCTCTCAAGCGCCATCCAGCTCGAGGAGGTGAATATGGAAGGCTGCACATCGCTGGAGCAGATTCCAGCGTCCATCGGTAGGTTACCTTCTCTAAGAAAACTAAATCTATCCAAATGTGATGGCCTAAAGAGAAGTGTTGTGGTTATGAAAGAATCAACGGACTTTCAAAGATGCAGCAACATGCAGTCCCGGCCTGTCGTATTGGAGTTTCCAGCTGCTGGGGAGACACTAATACATCTTACAAATGTATCTGTCGAGGGAGAAATCAGTATATTGTTGTCGTCTCTTACAGGTAAGGCAGGTCACCTATCCTTTAGTACCGAGCAACATATCCCAGATGAATGGATGATGTTCGCATCAAAGCTTTACGGTTTCAGAACACTCAACATCATGCGGTCTCACTACAGCAAGTGTGGTGCTTCTTTCACATGCTATAGATTTTCAGACTTCCCCATCTTGACAGAATTAAATCTAGTCAACTTGAACATTCAAGTCATCCCCGACGACATTGGTCAGCTGGTTTCCTTGGAGAAACTAGACCTCAGTGGAAATGATTACAAGAGTTTACCAACAGCTATGAGAAACCTTTCCAAGTTAAAGTATGTCAGGATTTGTAACTGTCGGGAGCTCAAAGCATTACCAAGACTACCTCAGGTGGAAATACTCATACTCTCAGACTGTGTTAACCTCAAGTCATCTATGGAAATATCTGTAGAGGAAGAACCGAGCAGGTACAGTTTGCTTGAACTTTCCCTCGACAACTGCAAAAGTGTTGAATCGCTATCGGCTCAGCTTGTTCACTTCACCAACTTAAGAGGGTTAGACCTCAGCGGTCAGGAATTTGAGTCTGTGCCTACGGGGGTTAAAGATCTACCCTCGTTACTAACTCTCAGCCTTAATAACTGCAAGAACCTCAAATCAGTAACAAATCTCCCACTGAGCCTCAAATGTCTCAATGCACATGGGTGCAAGTCATTGGAAACTGTTTCGGTTTCCAAAAATCATTCTTTAGAGAACGTTGATCTTGGCCATTGCTTGCGTTTGAAGTTAGATACTCATCTAATCAGTCAGCTTAAAATCCATACAAGCAATGAGGTAAAACTTTCGGCACTCCCACTTGTACATGAGAATCATAGCATGTAAAGCCAATTTAATTATGTGAGGCTTTTAATTCATTTGTTTTTATTCTTGTAGGTATCATCACAATGCGGCTGCTTATATCAACCAACAAATAGCTTCCTAGAAATCCATCCCGTGCAGATTTGTGCAGCCATTGTGCCTCTCGGTTTTGCTGCCATTGTCATGGTGTTATGTCTTGATTTGTTGCCTTTTCATTAATCTTTCTGGCTAATCTCCAGACCATATATATATATTACATCAACCATTCCAAGACATACTATTTTTATGAGAAAATAAAACTACTCTTTTGCCCTTATTTTAGGTGTTTCGACTTTTTATTTTAGATGTCTTTAAGAAAAGGAAATAATCAAAACTTTTTTATGGTCAAGAACGAGATAATTTTTTTTCACACTGGTCAAGTGGTCCATCCATTTTACTTACTGTATCTTTTGACCCAGTCCGTATTAAAAACTAAATCCATGCATGACTCTTTGATGTTCAAGATTCATTTTCCTATTTCCTAGTGTGGCAGTACAATTGTATTTCTTGGGAATACTCAATTTGGAACAATTAGAAAAGAAAAAATAATTGAATAAGTTTTTTTTTTTGGAATACTTTTTAAAGTTATAAAATGAATTTGTCAGTGACAAAGGTGTAGTCAACTTCATTCTTCTCTCCAATCAAACGCTTCACTTTACTCTCTCTCACCCATAATGGCCTCACTCTCTTTTCTCCACTCAGCCACCACCTACTTACCTTCCCACTCTGAAACCACACTCAAACCTCACTCCTCCGCCGTCTCTTTCACCGTCCGATGCACCACCTCCGTCAATCCTCCCTCTCCTCCACCTCATAAACACCGCCGTTCTCCTGATGAGAACATCCGAGACGAAGCTCGTCGCCGTCCTCACCAACTCCAAAACCTCTCCGCACGCTACGTCCCTTTCGACGCTCCTCCGTCTTCAACCGAATCCTACTCCCTCGACGAGATCGTCTACCGTTCACAATCCGGTGGTCTCCTCGACGTACAGCACGATTTCGCCGCCTTGAAACGCTACGACGGAGAGTTCTGGCGTAAACTCTTCGACTCTCGCGTCGGCAAAACCAATTGGCCATACGGATCAGGCGTTTGGTCTAAGAAAGAGTGGGTTCTCCCCGAGATCGACGATGACGACATCGTCTCTGCTTTTGAAGGCAACTCGAATCTCTTCTGGGCTGAGCGATTCGGTAAACAGTATCTACAGATGAACGATCTGTGGGTGAAACATTGTGGGATCAGCCACACTGGCTCGTTTAAAGATCTAGGCATGACTGTTCTTGTTTCTCAGGTCCACCATCTTTAACAAAGCTTACAACTTTATTATCCTCTGTTTTGCAACTTTAACAAAGTTTAAAACTTTATAATCCTCTGTTTTGAAACTTTATAAAGTTAACAACTTAATAATCCTCTGTTTTTGCAACTTTATGATGGTTCTTGTTTCTCAGGTGAATCGTCTCCGGAAAATGAACAAACCAGTCGTTGGAGTTGGATGCGCTTCCACTGGAGACACCTCCGCTGCTCTCTCAGCTTACTGTGCTGCCGCCGGAATCCCGTCGATCGTGTTCTTACCGGCGGACAAAATCTCCATGGCTCAGCTTGTTCAGCCGATTGCAAATGGAGCGTTTGTGCTTAGTATTGACACTGATTTCGATGGATGTATGCATTTGATCAGAGAAGTCACAGCAGAGCTTCCGATTTACTTGGCGAACTCTCTCAACAGCCTCCGTCTCGAAGGACAAAAGACGGCGGCGATTGAGATATTGCAGCAGTTTAACTGGGAAGTTCCTGATTGGGTCATTGTTCCTGGTGGCAATCTTGGTAACATCTATGCGTTTTACAAAGGGTTTCATATGTGTAAAGAGTTAGGTCTTGTTGATAGAATCCCTAGGCTTGTTTGTGCTCAATCTGCTAACGCGAATCCACTTTACTTGCACTACAAATCTGGTTTTAAAGAAGATTTCAATCCGTTGAAAGCAAACACTACATTTGCTTCTGCGATTCAGATCGGTGATCCTGTTTCGATTGATAGAGCTGTGTATGCGTTGAAGAAATCTAATGGAATTGTTGAGGAAGCTACGGAAGAAGAGTTGATGGATGCAACAGCTCTTGCTGATTCTACGGGGATGTTTATATGCCCTCACACAGGTGTGGCATTGACAGCATTGATGAAGCTGAGGAAGTCTGGAGTTATAGAAGCTAATGATCGGACTGTGGTGGTGAGCACAGCTCATGGATTGAAGTTTACGGAGAGTAAGATTGATTATCATTCCAAGAACATAAAGGAGATGGCTTGTAGATTGGCAAATCCACCAGTTAAGGTTAAAGCAAAGTTTGGTTCGGTTATGGATGTTCTCAAGGAGTATCTTGCGAGCAATGAATCTAAGTGTTAAATAACAAGCTTTGTTTTGTTTGTGTTTCTCGGCAACCATTATTTGTATCTAGGGCATCTATCTTCAGGTCCTATGATATTGTTGGCTTGTGTTATTAGAGGAAGTAATGAAATTGCGTTTCTTTGGAATTGTGAAATTGAAGGATTGGTTAGTTCCATGATCACATACATCAAAGTACAAACTACATGTGCTCTAACAAGTACTCAGGAGACCTGTCTTGTTATATATATATATAAAAAAAAAAAAAAAAAAAAAAAAAAATCAGAGTTCCAATTTCTTCTTTAAAACCAAAAGAACTCAATATTGAGTTTACTTTAACACTAGGACAAAAACTCAACTAGAACATAAGTAATATAATAATGTTGCATTGCATCACAAGTTTAAATAAACGGTACATATCTTCTATTTCCTACTTGAGGAAGTAAAACTAGTTCGAGGAGCAGCCTCTTCCTCGCATCACCAAAGCTTTAGCAGTAGGTACAACGGCCAATAGAGCCACAACGGCCAGGAAAAGGCCAACTACTTCCACTGCGAATTGGTTCAGCCTCACCAACTACAAGATTCCATCCTCCCACGTCATGTCTACGAAGTTTCAACGCCTTTTCTGCTCCTTGCTTCAGATCAATGTAAGCATATCCCAAGGAAGCACCGGTTTGACGGCTTGCGGGAACAAATACGCGTGTAATCTCCCCAAAAGAAGAGAAATAATTACGCAATGCGCTCTTGATATCATCCACAGGAATGGAAGGGTCAAAGCCCCTAACAGAGATCGTTTGACCATTGCCACCAACAATCTGCTGGTATGGATAAACTTTAGCAGCTGCTGGTATGGTAAACGCAGCTGGCTTGGCACTTGCAGCAGGTTTATTTGCAGGTTCCTCAGAAGAAGATGATTCATCCTCAGACGAACTGGTCTCTGCCTTGGTTCGAGTAACTTTGTCATCTGGAGAAGTGTCCATGTACGATGAGTCCTCGCTGTCAGAAGCAGACACAGCAGGAGGCTTCATGACAGGAACTTTCTCACCCTTTACTGCGATCAAAATCGCCTGTAGATCTGCCTTCGTTGCCAACAAATCCATCTTTGCTTCGAGCTGCTGAAGACGATCAGCGATTCCTTTCATAATCTCCTTCATCTCAGATTTTTCCTTCTCGGGATGAGCAATTATCACATCTTTCTTCGGCTTCTTCAGATTCACTTTGGTCTTTAAATCATCTTCCTGCTCCCTCTTGAGTTCTTTCAAAGACTTTGTTGCCTTAATCACGGCGGGAGTTGCTTCACCTTTGGTTTCGGACCTCTTGCTAGACTCAGCCATGGAGAAGATGAGAAGAAAAGAGAGAAAGAGCGATTCTAGCCTAGCTTGTTGCTTAAGATAATATATATATATATGACGGGATTAGTAGTCTTCGAATTAAAAAAAAAAAGCTCTTTTTCTCTCCACCTTCTCTCTAAAAAACCTAAACCTAGTTTTTGAGCCGCCGCCTCTCCGGTTGCCCTCCCGGCACCGGAGAGGGCTTTTGTTCCCCTCTTTTCTTAGCTGCTTCTACTGTCATCGCCGCCCTCTGTGAGGTGGTCCTTCGTCTCCGATCTGGTTCTCTTGTTGGTGGTTTCCGGCGATGTCTCGGCGCGTGAAGCAGAGTTTTCTAAGAGAGGTGTCTGCTAGTGAAGGCTCGGCGGACATGCTTGAGGACGGCAGTGTTTGTTCGTGGTTGGATTTGGCAGATCTGGTGGAAGACTTTGTGTGTTGGGACTCGCCGACGGGTTTGTTGGCTTTGGTGAGAAGTGAGAGTCGCGGCTTCTCTTCGGTGAGCTCCGGTGGTCAGATCTGGTGTATCTCTCACTGGATCTTGACTTCTCTCCGTCCAGTCGAGGCGTTACTTCTCAGTTCGGGTTTGGCTTCTTTGGCAGGTAAGTTTGGGCGGTTCTTCATTGTGGGTCTTGGATCTACAAGGGGAAGGCAGTGGTGGGTGGCTTGCATCTCCGGCAACAGAGGCGTGGTTTGTCTTCCTCTGATGCAACTGTGGCTTCGGTTCTGGATGGTTGGGAAGCTTCTAGATCAAGCCGCGTTTGGTCGCGGTGGAGCTTTTCCCTTGGTTCACCCATCCGCCAGAAGCTGCGGTTGCGGCGGAAGTCGGAGGAGGGCAGGAGGGTATTGTTGCATTGTTGCGGTGGTTAACCTAGATGTTTGACATCCTTAGGGGCTATCATGGGTTCCGGTTTATGGAAGATGGATTGAGCCATCATCCTCTGTAAATCGCCATGACTTTGTGTCACACCAAACCGGATTGAAGCAAACCTACCTGGAGGATGCGGTGGTTGCCAGAGCTGGAAGAGGCGGGTTAGATCTGAGTGAGCGGGTTGCTAGGCACGGGACCTGTCTTCGCGGAGCCTGTCATTGGTGGTTTGAACTTGTCGGAGGATCTGTAGCGGGTCAAGCGATACACCGGAGAAGAATCTGAGACAGAGTTTGGTTGCGGATGTCAAGGGTTTCGGATTTGGTGTATCCGCCGCAAAGCCGTGGATCCTGCAACCACCGGCGCTCCTGTTCAAGCTTCTGTTTCAGGTCATTCAGCAGGATCCGATCGTTTTTTCCGGCGAAGGCATTGTCCGCCGTTTTCTCCTTTTTGTAACTGTTGGACCTTTGTAATTAGTTCCAAGGCCGAGCCCATTAGTGGGAGGCCCATTTTCTTCATTATTAATATTTAAAAAAAAAAAAAAAAAAAAAAAAAAAAGATAATATATATATATTAGGTTAAAAAAATTTAGAGAATCTCCTATGCCTTTTTTAATAAATGCTCTTATATCTCATTATTATTTACATTAATATGTCATTGACATATATAAAGCAATGTTTTTTTCTATTAGTTTTTTAAAATAAAAGATTTGACCAATAAATACATAAAGGTATTTAATTATCAATTTCATAACATATTTAATTATGGGGAATTTTCAAAAATACATTTTTTCCTATATCACTTTTTGTCATTTTATATATTAAAAATGTATTTTTGAAAATGGACACCATCAAAGGGTATTTTTTAAAAGTAACATAGAAAAATAGGTATTTTTGAAAATCTCCGTTTTATAAATACTTTTTCATTTTGTCAATTTAAATAAATACACATTTTCTATGTACAAGATAACTAAATTGTAAATCCTAAGCTCAAAATACTAAACCCTAACCCCTCAAAACTATATCCTAAATGTAAAATACAGAACCCAAACTATAAAAAAAAATCTAAAAATTAATTTAACATATTGTAACTGTGTAAAAGAGGATAAAATGAAAATGTTAAAAAGGGGTATTTTTGTAAAGGATATCCGGTATTTCTAACAAATTATCTTTAATAATTAGAAGTAAATTATATTTCACAAACAATAAAAAAATTATTCATTTATTTACCACATTTATATATTTTTCTCATTGCATTTTTAAATTTAGGATTAGTTTAAATTAAATCATTCAATCTTGAAAATATTGCTTTATCTATTTAGTGGCATAGTGATGTAGATAATAACGTGAAACATAAAATATGTGAATTTGAATTTTAGAAACACAAAAAGATATCAAAACTTTCTACACCACCTTAAAATTCTTTTGCAAGTTCAAATATTTCATCGCTGAAACATATTTTACAGAACAAACGCAAATTTGAATAAACAGAAAAAAACTTTATTTACATATTTCATTTTACACAGAAGAATCTTAAATCTCAAATAATAATTTACACATAATATTTTATTTAAATCGATTTATAATGCATATAGTGAGGATTGGTAAAATAGGTAACGCTAACGCTATTTTACTAATTTACTTAACGCTAACGCTAGTGCTTTTTTTTTTTTTTTGACGATCAAACCCCATATATTAAGTTATCGGAGATTGACTCTTTTCAAGAGAGAACCAATTAGGTACCGACGAGCTTACATGGGAAAATAAAAAACAGCGTGCTCTTGCACATTTCGCAGCTTCTTTATAAAGCTAACGCAGCTTCTTTGTTACGCAACATAGGTAATAGTTAGTGGTTGCCGTATTGAAAAGCCCCGGTGAGACCTAGACATCTTCTGATCTTCCCCGATACAAAAATAGGGTTGAAAACTGGATACAAAATTTGTGTTTATTTATGTATACACCACAAGATTATACGTATATGAGAAAATTTAATAAATATAAAGAAAAAACAAACACAATAGTAAGCCAAAAAATGCAACCAAAACAAAAAAAACCAACGTTACAAAAAAAAGCCCATTAAGAAAGAAAGAAATTAACTCTATACGCTTGGGCTAAAGGCCTGTAACCAGTTTAAGATCCGGAATCATCGAGTCCGGGTTCGGGTCCTAAATTGGATCTCCCTCTTTTGGCAGAGTTCATCTTCTCCAATTTGAGTCCAGCTCTGAATCTCGCGATGAAATCATCGGCTTTGGTATCTACGTCGGGGCTCGGACAGAACATACTCCCGCCGGCCGATTGAGCTACAACATCCGAATCATCGGGTTCGTCGGAGCTTATGCTGATGTCACTAGCCATCCTGACGTAATCTCCACGCTTCACAAATTTCCAAGCCGGCATTCTAAACGGCGGAGGAGGAGGCGGCGGCGGGATCGGTAACAACGGAGATTCGTTTCCTGTGCCTACGAATTGAGTTACTCTAGCTGACGGATTCGGTTTAGAAGTCCGAGATTCGACCGGAGCTTTACGAATCTTCGTGATTGATGCTCGTGATTCATATCTCCGTTCAGGTGGTGGCGGAGGAGGAGGAGGAGGCGGTGGATTTGAATTGCTGGTTCTTTTGCTTTTACCTTTTTTAGATGAGAAGAGTCCCTGTAAGAAAGGTGGTGGAGGCGGTGGCGGAGGCGGCGGTTGTGGCATTGTATAATAGACCAATGGAGGATCGGAGCCGAAGAGTAAATCGAGTCCGTCGATGCTCTGTTGTCTCTGTTTCTTCTTCTTCCTCCGTAACGCTGTTAGAAACTCTTTGGTTGCTCCTCCTTTCTTCTTCTCTTGTTTACTGCTCTTCTGATACACACTCGTCGGAGGTGGAATCGGAGTTATCGGAGGCGTCGCCGTCGCCACAAATTCAGCTCTCTCCTTCTTCTCTTCCTTTGGAGGAACATCTTGGTACACTCTTTTAGTCTTCCTCTTCGCTTGCTTAGGAGCACGTGGCGGAGACGGCGGAGGAGACGGGATATACGGCGGAGCAGATGGCACTGTTACCTCTTCTTCTACTACTTCAGCTTCCGTCGTCGTGACGACCTCAACTTTCTCAGCTTCGGAACCGTCGCTGTGTACCTTTCTTCCTTCTCCGTTGCTGCCGTCGCGGTCTGGTTGAACTACATCTTCCGGCGGTGGTGGTTTAACCTGCTCTTGCCAGTTTCTGTAACTTTGATTAGGATAGATCGGATCTGTATCTTCATAACGGCATTTACTTACACGTGTATCATCGTAAAATCTCCACCGTTGATCGTCTTCGTATTCCCGGAGACTCAGATCTGGATACGAGCTAACACTCCTTAATCTACTAAACCTCTTGTACACCGTCTGATCGCCACGATCATCGAGCCAATAACGCGGTGTGACACCTCCTCGATCGATGATCGATGGCGAGTTGTTACGGACGTCTTCTTCTTTGTTATGATTGGTTTCGTCATTATTGGAGTTGCGGCTGAGGAAACCGCAAAGGACGGCGAAGAGTACGAGAACGAAGTTGAGATAGTCCCAGCTTTTACGGACTAAATGAGGTCGAAAAATCTGTGAAACGGAGGTGAAGAAAGGAGGGATAATGAAGAAGACTATGAGGATGGCAGCTGCTCCGGCGAAGAATATTTGTGTTGCGACGGTGGTTGCACGGCCGCCTAAACTTGCGGTGCGGCGGAAGTAAGTGTTGTTGTTGCTGTTACGGCGTGATTGAAGCCAAAACGGCGTAGACGCGTCTCCGTCTTCTTCTTCCATACTACTACTCTTTTCGTTTTGTTTTTTATTTTGGCTTTTTGAGAAAGACAACTTTTTATTAGTTTTGGAGTGGGTTGGCTTACGATGCTGTGTGAGATGTGTTGCTTTTATGCTTTGTAATGCTTGGGGAACTGGGTTTGGTCTCTTTTTTTATTTATGAATATATATATTTTGTGGATTTACTACTTTACTTTACACCTTTCTAACAACAACAAAAATGTCTTGGTCTTGGAATATTTAGATATGTTATTTGACATATTTTATTTGAAAATTAATCGGATAATTTACGTATTTTCGTTGAATATAGTGCCAAAAAATTCAATTATATATAAACGTCGAGAGATACATTTCACATTTCACGTAGATATACTTGACTACACCTTTACTCGGTAGATCTGACCAGTTCCTGAGTTTGAGTTGAGTCTCGACAAAAGAGAAAAAACAAAGGAGATAAATTTGTTATATGTCCCTCGTATGGGATATATGTAGTACGTATACTTCATAATTGATTAGTTATATAAATAAATTTGCAACTGTCCCAAACTATCCATTTAAATATTTTGTTTCACTAAGAGTGTCATTCTACACAGATTATTTTGTTTCACAAAAATATCACTTTATATTTTTAATGTAATTTTTTACATCAAATTTTTTATTCTACTTTTAACCCAAAACTCTTTTTATTAATTTTGAATGACTAACTACTCATTAAATAAAGGTAAATATGTATAAATATAAGTTTTTCTTAATCTGTGTGCAATGTGTCAAAATATTGTGAAACAGAGGGAGTATTTGAAAAAACCATATTCACAAACTCTAATAAATCCATATTTTTCGAAACTTGAGTTAAAAAGGTTCTAGTAGCTCCTAAGTCTTAACCATACCCTAGAGAAATGATACGTATGTAGCAACAAAAAGAAATAAAATAATAAATGGTTCAATTGCTACATACGTTTCTTGGGAGATTTTTGTTTGTTTTGTTTTAATTTTCAATGACTTCTTGGATAAGCTGGAAAAATGGTGGTATTTGCTTGTGAAAGTTGGAAATGGAAATTCAAAGGCCCCTTACTAATAATACAGCTGGATTACATGTAGCAAATACATTTTGGTACGTCAAATAATCAAATTGTTCAACGGAATCATATGTCTAACGTGCTAATAAACACGTTTTCTATATGAAGCTGATGCGTAATTAGTCTTTTTAATAGTATGTAATTTCGTATAATAAACTGCTAAATGTTTTCTTTATTCTATCAAAAATAAAATAGTTATATAACTGCGTTTAGGTCAATGGAGGAGGGCCGGTGTTGTCGTGGCTTTCACAAATGGCTAAACCGTCAAATGCAATATACATATGAAATATTAATTTCTTGATAACTTATCTAAAAATGATATACGTACTTTCTTTTACAATCCAGAGTTTACGCGGTGCCAAACTGCCAATGATTGATTAATCAATAGCTTTCTAACACACTTACGGTTTCACACGTCACCACCGCATTTGTAATTGATTTCTATTCTTACCCAAATTAGGAAAAGAAATACTGACATTTCGTATGGTATGAAATGAATGTAAGATGATTAAAGATAAGTTACGGATTAATACAAAAGAAAAAAGAAAAACGTGAACGGCAGGATTCGAACCTGCGCGGGCAAAGCCCACATGATTTCTAGTCATGCCCGATAACCACTCCGGCACGTCCACCTTTTGTTTATTGTACTACTTTACCACTTGTTAACTCAACCTTGAATCACTTGGATCCACAACACTAAATTTAGTGTCAAGTAAGTTATGCAAATGTAAAGACAATCAGTAGAAAAAGGATAGTAAAAAGAGAAAAGAGAAATGCAAGAAGGTTAATGTGACAATAGTTTCAATTACAATTTCATTTGCCACATCTCAAAACTATTACAACATATTCATCTACTTTTAGTACCCAACCAAAAAAAGCATATTTTTGCCTATTTCGTCTTCTTCTTATACATAAGAATTCCAAAGTTTCATGAGAAAAAGGAATGTACTTATAATTAGCTATGCATCATCTTCTTAATCTTCAGTCTTCTCCTCCCCAACCCGCATTTCCATACCTTCTTTTTTCTTTTTTCTTTTCTTTCCCCAACCCCTCTAACAATATTGAGTAAATATAATATGTAAAAACTTGTCGACATTAGATCCTTAACGATCTAAAACTTACCCCCAGTAAAAAAAAGTAAGTAAGCGTACTGTTTGTAATTAAGCTTCAAGTTCTGGTCTTGAACTTTCTTTGAGCTTTCAAGTCAATCACAATGATGGATATGTTGTCTTTACTTCCTTTTTGAATAGCAAGCATGGAGAGGTAATCAGCCGCGGCTTGGCAAGCTGGGTCTGTTCCTTTGCCTCTCTCTGCTATAGGTGGTGCACCGTTCTTCTTGTGCCACATCAAGATCCGTCTCCTAGCCATTTCGCAAGCTTCTTGGTTGTTCATTACATCCCAAAGACCATCACTAGCTAGTATGAGACACTCATCTTCTCTTGACCGCGGCATGAATGTCACTTCCGGTTCTGGGATCACATATGGCTTCAGATATCTGTCACCTGCACAGGTCCAGAGGAGGAAAAAAAACGCCGAGGATCTAATGTTTCATGAAGGGGAGTAAATTCATAACCAACGTAAGTTTTGTGATGTGCACGTTGAAATCAATAACCCAACTCAAGAGAAGCATTGCTTACCTAGGGACCTAGACATGGCAAGAACACCAAAAACACGTGCGCCTTGCCATTGTATAACTTTTCCACCAGCATTCTCTATTCTTGCATATTCATCCTCTCTATCTGGCTGCAGAAAAAGGGGAAGAGGTAAGAAACAACTTCATCAACTCAGTACATTAGAGGGTGCTTAACTCTAGGATAGAAGGAAAGAAAGGAAACTCTTTTATACTTTGTGATCGACTGATAAGGGCATGGCTTCTTTGCCACGAAATAATACCGCTCTTGAATCCCCGCAGTTAGAAACTACTATATGTGATGAGCAAACCAAAGCAACCACAGCAGTTGAACCTACAGTCTCAGAGGCAACAGCCTCAAGAATCTTATCAGAAGAACCAACAACGGCTCTGCCGATTTTTCCACCAATCTCATCATCAACAGTTAGAAAACAACTAGTGAAGACTTTCTCCCACTGAACCTGCCTACCCTCTCCTGTGTTCCTCTTGCATAACTCATCTTTTATGTGTTCGATTTCTTCAGCCAAAGCAAAATGGAGTCTATCTCGGCAATAGTCAGCAACCTACAAGCCATCAGTACATTTATTAAATAGCTATGGATTTTTAACTAAAAATCCGAAAATCAAAAGGTTATCTGGATTCAACATACCTTATGGCCTCCATGACCATCATAAACACCGAAGAAATGACCAGTGAGGTGTGTGAGGCTAGGACTCATACCCTCATGATCTCCCATAAGCATTTTGATAGGCAATTTCAGAAAATGAGGCAACACAGCAAAAGCATCCTCCATCTCAGATCTATTACCTTGAATGGAAACGGTTCCCCAAAGCGGTACACAATCTAATTCATAAACACTTCTACCTTTGACCAGCTGATTACTACTATTTTCTTGAGGCAAACGAATGACAACCTCAGAAGCCGTTACACCTGAACCATCTTCTACACCACTTGTATCCTCACCCGCAATAACAACTTCAGCAGTAGGGACCTGCTCGATGCTTGATTCGCCAACGATAATAGCAGTAGCAAGAAGTCTCCCGTTATCTATTTCAGACAAGCTTAATTCAGAGCCAGCATCAACAACTAATAAGCCTTCACTAATGACTGCAGCACTATTATCATCTTCCTCTACAAGTACCTCGTCTTCATCTAAAACATTAGTAGAAGAAGAAGAAGAAGAAGAAGAGGCGGATTTCAACAAATCAGATTCACCTTGTTTGTGATGTTGTGAATCAGATAACAAATCAGCAGAATCAGTAACGTTCTTGAGCTGAGAGATCTCCACAGGTGATGATGATGAGTCACACATTGTATTAGCTAAGCTAAGAGTCATTGCAACAGCTGGAGTCATCTCTTCCATGAGCTCCACCAAAATCAGAAATCTCCCCCACACCACACCACACCACAGAGAAAAAGATGAGAGATATCGAGTAAATCTATCTTCAACGATGAATTTTTGTAGGAGTAATAAAATCAATCATTCAATTGATTTCATCTTCTTCGGTTCATGATCTTGATTTTATAATATATATATCAGCGACTCCAATGCCGCTTATTGTTCATGCACTAGCTAAGCATAGTTTAAAGCACACACACAGAGAGGACGAATCAAAGTACCGGAGGAGATGGAAACAGATCTGAAACGGATCCTCTGTAATTTTTTCTTCTTCACTCGATTCTTACACCCACTCTCTCTCGATCCCCAAACAACTTGGGTTGATCTTTTCGCACAAATCCTTAATCTCGATTTCACCCTATTTTAGAGAGATCACAGACAAAAAGCACTAATCAAAAAACTCATACAAACGGGGCGTGACAAAATTCACACAGAAAAAAAAAAAAAAAAAAAAAAAACGGAATCAATAATCACAAGAGAATCCTAACGATTCGACAACACGAATCAAAGTAGACGAAGCATGGATCTATATATTATTAATAAATAAAAGAAGGTTTCCAGCTTTATTAACCCAGAAATAGAAAGATGAATGAAAAAAAAAAAGCTTTGTTCTTAAGAAAACACACCCAGCTCAATAAACAATACTATTATTTAAAAAAATATATATATATAAAAAAAGAGAGAGATTCAACATAATAATAAATAGCACAAAGCTTTATCATTCACTATACATACACAGGAATTTTTTTAAAAAAAAAAACAACATAAAAAAATCAGGAAAGCCAAAAAAAAAAAAAAAAAAACTTACGAGTTAAATGAATCTCTTAAGATATTCGAATCTACAAACAGAGAGGGGTAGAGAGAGATGGAACAAAAGTAAAGTAAAAGAAGATGTAATCTCCTTTGATTGAGAGAAGATGATGATTGTTTTGTTTCTCTCTGCTGGGTCAGAGACTCGAGAGAGCGAGCGAAGCTCAATTTTGCTCCGAGAGAGAGAGAGAGAGAAGGGAATATTGTGTGTGGTATGCTTTTTTCTCTCTCTGTTTCTTCTTTTTATTCCTCTTTTTACAAAATTATTTAAATTAAAAAAAAAAGGAGTATTTATTATTACAAAAGGGGATTATTAGAAGGACACGTATACACACACACAAGCCTTTGTGAGAGAACTTTTTGTCCTTTTATTTTCCATAACTTTTTTTATTTTTGTCCTTTTTTTTCTTTTTCTTCAGGCAACACCTGTCGATCAGCTATCAACAACAGATGTTATTTTAATTCATTGTGATAAAACCAAATATACTATATATATATATACTAAAAGTCTAAAACCATGCCTAGTGTGATTTGTTTTCGATCTCAATTACCAAAACAAGAAGTGAGAACGCATTTGGCTTCTCTATATATACTAGATTTTCCCATATAAGTGATTTATGAACTGTAGTTTTTGTTTCTTTTTATGCATTCAAAACATTAATATGTCAATAAATTAGCTTTACAAATCCATTAATATTTTGACACGTAGATAAAAACTATTGATTTTTAAATGGTAATCAGGAAGGTGTGATGTTTAAGTTGATAACATATTAATGATTTATATATGAATAATATTCTTCTTTTTTTATGTGTATATGACTACTTGTGTGAATTTTAAATATGAAAATGAGTTAAATTGAAAATCAGAATAATGAGATATGGATGAATGAATCTTGACGAATGAAATCTTGACGCTTAATATATTTGTTCAGTGAATTTCTTTTTATATATTATCTTCGTTTCACCAAATTTTAAAATTAGTTTTGCGTTTCGAAATAGTTACATTTTAATTTTTTAATGTAAAGTATTATAATATATTTTTAATTTAACTTCAAGTTTATAGAAAATACTAGTTACTATGAAATAGAGTGAATATATATTATTTTGAAGGATTATTTTTAGTTACGGAGTATTGTCTTTTGACTAACTAAAAATTATATATTATTTACAATAGAAGTTAATATAAAATGTAATCTTAAATTTTGAGAATTATGTACTTATATCAATATTTCTACAGAAATATCAATATTTAGTTTTTGCTTTCTTTATATATATATATATTTGGTTTTATGGTGTAGAACAACTCTTACCAACTTGTCTAGAGGACTCTCCTGGTAATAATAACACAAAATGATTGTTATCAATAAGAAGAATCAGCCTAAACAAACAATAATATACATGATTTCTTTTGCGACAACTAAAAAGTATAATCTTTATGGAATAAATTGTCTTAAAAAGTACTAATGTATCGATGAGAGACGTATAAGAAGAGATGGAAGAGGAAGACGACAACCAAGAAAAAATAATACTAATATATATGTTGATCGCAACTTTTTTGGTTGGTCCTTTCTTTGGCTACGTAAATCAGAAACTGCAACGTGTGTTTGTTTTTTTGCAAGTCAATTTAATCGCAATAATTTAGATTTCTACCTCCGCCCACGTGGCTATCTGATTGATCCGGGACGGACGACGATAAATAATGAACACGTCCACACACTTCATTTTGTAGCTGCTCAGAAAATGCCAAATTCGTCGATATATCATTTGCTGTCGTGCTATTATTTAACCTAAACTCAAAAATCCAGTTAGAAAGTCTAAAACATGCATACTCAATCAAGACAAAAAAAAATTATCAACTTAGTATTTCATACAATTTCATTTTATAACCGAAACGGTAACTATTGTTATAAGTTCGATCGCACCAGCAATTTCCCAAAAATTACTTTATAAAGATAAACTGAGAGTTGCGAAAATTTCCTTCTTTTTTTTTGTTTGTTTGTTTCACAAGACAGTTGAGTTGTTTGAGAGAAAAAAACCCCCAAAATTAGCAAAAATGCAAAACCACTCAAAGCTTCATCCTTCACAATATATAATCTGTTAATTTTTATTGTTCATCGTTTCTTCTCAGAAGCTGCAGAGCCAAACAAAAGAAAACAAAACAATCGATTTTGGTTGTGGGTGTTAGTGACAAAGACATGATATAACTGAGAGATATTATAGTTTTGCTTTTTGAAGCAGGGTTTCTTGAGAAGCAAGTCTCTCTAACATGTATTCAAGAAGAGTAAGAGGGACCTCGGTGGATTTTGACGCAATCACGGCGATCGCCATTGATAAGGACAAGAACAGCCAACACGCTTTCAAGTGGGCCGTTGAAAATCTCCTTCAAGATTCTCCACAATGTGTCCTTCTCCACGTTCAAGGTAGGCATCTCTCATCATCTTCGTTGTAACAACAATCAAGTTAAAAGAACCCTAACTATTAGAGCCCTGTTATGCAGCAGGAAACAATCAGGACGAGGCACATCAATTGTTTCTTCCTTTCAGAGGATTCTGCACTCGAAAAGGAGTTAGTGATCGGATCATTCCCAATCTCCTTTGTAACAACACATCACTTATAATTCATCACTTATCATGACACTAATTATTGTGTATATACACGTTTTCTCAGATCATAGCTAAGGAGGTTATTCTTGGCGATATTGACATCTCCAATGCTTTGGTTAAATACATAAGCAACAATGCCATTGCAAATATCGTCGTTGGCGCGTCTGCACGCAACTCCTTCCTCAAGTCTCTTCTTCTTTTCTCTTTCTTTCTCATGCTTGATATCATCCGCAACTTTGTTTACTATAAAATGCTAACATTCAATCTCTCTTTGTGATCAGGAAGTTTATGAGTCCAGATGTGCCCACAACTTTGCTTAAGACGACTCCAGAGACTTGTGCCGTCTTTGTTGTGTCCAAAGGTAAGCTATCAAGAAGCAAATTTGCGACTCAGCCTCGGAAACTTTCCAGACAACAAAATCTCTCTTTTTTGTTGTACAACTCAATGAGCTCCATTTCCAGTGATTCCGAGAGGTAAAATCCTAAACTCTCTTCTAAGTTCTAAACCTTTCGCTATGGCTTTCGTTTCAACAAGATTTGGTTTACAGGGCATCAACATCACCTGAATCTACACAAACCAACAAACCAATATCAGATTCCTACCAATACTATTCACCTCGCATCTCACCACCTCAATCTGTAAGTGAGATTTCTCACTCAGAGAGGACTGACAATGGCAGCTACGGTGTGGTATCAACTGTGAGTTCTTACACCGCCTCTTCAAGTTCCAATACCAACAGAAGCTCGATCTCTTCAACATCCACGGTTAGTAGTATTTCATCACTACCTAATATACGTTTAGATACTTAGTATTCTGACATTTCCTTTCCTTCTTTGTAACTGATCATGCACAGGAAAGTCCACTTGCGGGAAACTTCGTGGAACAACAGGTAAGCTTTTCAAGATTTGGTCCCGGATATACACTATTGTCAAAATGGTATTGACATGGTGTATGATGTTTGTGGGATGTCTTACCAGAATCAAAATCTTGAAGCAGAGGTGAGGAGACTAAGACTGGAGTTGAAGCAGTTTAAGAAGGACAAAGATACTACAAACCAAAAAGAAAACGTAAGATATTGTTGATATAAATTGTTGTTTCCGTAAATTCCAGGTGGTGAATACTAATCATCAGATATATTAATTACATTAGTTTCAAGAACTTCAAATACCTACAGCTACTGCAGCCCCAAGGTCAGAGGAAGCAATAGAACTGCCTAGATTATTGTTTGAGAGGGAAAAGCAGAAAAGGGAGTCTGAAATCCACGCAGCTGAAATAGCAAAGCGCATAGCGCAAATGGAGAGCCTAAAGAGAAGATTACAAGAGATGCAAGCCAATTTAGAGAAAGAGAGAATGGTCAATGAAGTCTCTTACAGACGTTATAGTATCAAAGATGTTGAAGCTGCAACCAATGGTTTTTCTGATGATCTAAAGATTGGGGAAGGAGGTTATGGACCTGTTTACAAAGCTGTCCTCCATTACAACTCTGTCGCCGTTAAGATCATGAAGTCAGGTATCACAGAGGGACTGAAACAGTTCCAACAAGAGGTAAGTGAACTATAACATGAAATCTTTATGTTGCTTTATATTTTTCTTCTCCTCGACTCATACATATGTTTTCTATACTAGATTGAGGTTCTGAGTAGCATGAGACACCCTAATATGGTGATCCTTCTCGGTGCATGTCCCGAGTTAGGTTGTCTTGTTTATGAGTATATGGAAAATGGAACACTTGAAGATCGCATCTTATGCAAAAACAATTCACCTCCACTTTCATGGAGAGCAAGGTTCAGAATAGCTGCTGAGATTGCCACAGGACTTCTTTTCCTTCACCAGGCAAAACCTGAGCCCCTAGTTCATCGTGATCTGAAGCCAGCAAACATTCTGCTTGATAAACATTTCACTAGTAAAATCAGTGATGTCGGTCTAGCTCGCTTGGTACCTCCCTCTATGGCTGATGATTCCGTCAGTAACTATCACATGACTTCTGCAGCCGGTAAGAGTTTTCTTTATTATCTTCCATCTCTTTTCAAAGTCTTAACATGGAACCAGTGTTGATGTTTCTTTCCCTCTTTGGCTCACTGGGAAACAGGTACATTTTGTTACATCGACCCTGAGTATCAGCAAACAGGAATGCTTGGAGTGAAATCGGACCTCTACTCCTTTGGTGTAGTGCTTCTGCAAATCATAACAGCCATGCCAGCAATGGGTTTAACCCATAAAGTAGAGATGGCAATTGAAGATAATAAGCTCAGAGAAATTTTGGATCCAAAAGTATCAGAATGGCCTGAAGAAGAGACTCTGGAGTTGGCTAAATTGGCTTTGCAGTGCTGTGAACTGAGGAAAAAAGACAGACCTGATCTTGCTTCAGTACTGTTACCAGCTCTAACCAGGCTAAGAGAGTTTGCAACAGAGGATCAAGAACGTATCCAGGACAGAACATATGTGTCACATGTACACAATTCAGTTTCGCTTCCCCGGATACCTCACCCTCAGGTTGGTCTCTTAGAACCGTTCGTTTTGAGTGATATTAACTGCAAACTGAACTTAGATAATTCTACACAGTGAGAACCTGCAAGAAAATATTTCTAATCTTGTTCATCTGTTACATTGACTATATTCACGATTTACTCACAATAAGCATATCAATAAAACGGATAGACCTTAGATGATAAAGATACATAAAACACCTTTTTTAGTTCTGCATACATGCAATATATCACACCAAGAGGAGTTTTAGATCATATTTATCAAAAGTAGGTACCAAACATATCTTTTTGCAGAACTTTCTCATTTCATGAATAATTTCTCTGCTATGTAGAGAAAGGGTCGAATGAGAAAATCCTATTGAGTATTGACCTATGGAAATTCGACGTAGATCAACAAGAAGCTGACTGTGGCAGTACCTAAGACCCACGAAGAACTTGATCCGTATAGGAGCAGTAATCATTACATATCAAGAAGAAGACGACCTTCAAGATCACATACAAGCCAGAGCAAAGGGAAGCGTTGGTCTTTCATGAGTTGTGCTCCATCCAAAGTTCAGTGGGGTGATCTCCCGTAGTGTGTGGGAGTTCCTTTATCTTTGTACCATGAAACACTTAACAGAGTTTTCTTCATGTAAAATGCAACACTATTAAATGATTTGTTGTTTATTAATGGAAGATCCTCGTTTGATGCACGAACCAAATCAAATCGAATCGTCGTTTTGCATGATCATGATCTACGGTAACAAACTATATTCTAAGCAAAGTTAAGACTTAATATTGTTTGTTTCAACAATAGCAGCTTCCATGGTAAGAGCTTAGAAGAGGTTTATTACCAAAACTCACTGTGACCTGATCCCCACAACCTCGATAGCAAAATCCCGGAGACAAAATGAAATGCTTAGAGCAGAAGAGGTATTCAGGTGAAATAGAAACAGAGGGAAACAAATATACGATCTTTGAGAATCAAGCATGATACATACTCACTCTCTGCATTGCATTATAAGCACAGTGAACCATATGGAAATATATCAACAGATGAGAACAATGATGTGAAATGATAAGAAATACATGAAAGAAGAGCTTCTTCTCAAGTCTAATACAACACATCCATTTCTTAACAAATCAAGGAAGATGGTAAACATTGATGATCAAACAGAAACATATAAAACACTAACTAGCAGAAACACTCAAATGACAAAAATTAAATTACCAATCGGTATCAGTATGAATATATAAGAAAAAAAAAGGTTTGCAGGTTATTCTTCAAAGTGAAACTGCATTATGAGAGACATTACAGACTTTGTTGTACCTCTTTAGAAACCATATAAAAGTTTTCATTTTTAAATGATTCCAAAGACATACCAAAACCTATCAAATTCACCATTTTTCTCCTATCAAAAATTTCAACAACGACGAAAAACAGTCTTCCAATTAGACTCTTTAACAACATTCGCAGCTCTTCAAATGGGCACATACCGCTTCACAATTTGCTTCCCAGCTACAACAGCTCCAGCCGCAAGTCCACCAAGAGCACCAGCCACAGCAGCAGATCTCACTCCTCTCGCCGCCCTACAAACAGCTCCAGTGCCAAGACCAGCAACAACACTGGTCCAAACATCATCTCTATCCGTAACAGCGACAACACCACTCTCGAGCCCTGCGTAGACCAAACCAATAATACCAACCCTGTTACCCCAAGTACGACCCGAATGACCAGAAGAGTTCAAGATCCTGTTGATTTTGAGCTTAGTCGTGTCGCCAGATTCGAAGCTTTTGACTCCAGTGATAACTCCCAAAGAAGCTCCAGCAACGGAGCCGCCGAGGTAAGCTGTTCCGGTGTAGAAAGTGAGATTCTCACCCCAAGATCTACGCTGCCTCAAAGCCTCCTCCGTGAAGAGAAACTCAGGGGATGTGGGAAGCTTGTAAAGGTACTGAGATTTGTTGATTGGGACTTCGTAGTTTTGGTAAGGGTTGTAAAGGCGTGTGTTTTCGTCTGATCCGTGATCGGATCTGTTATTGGCCGCCATCAAAAAAATGGGAGAGAGAGAGAGAGAGAGAGAAGTCTCTAGGTTTTAGGGATTTTTTGATGGTGGCTGGCGACGGAGGAGGAAGAGAGAGAGAGAGAAAGAAACGTGTGACGATGTGTGTTGTGTTGTGTCTCTCTGATGTGTGTTTGGGTTGGTTGCGGAAAGTGGAAATGAAACCAAACTAAAAACTAAAAAAACTATGTTTAGGGTTTTTAGGGAAAGACTCAGTCCAGTTGTTGTTTCCACCAGTACCAGATTCGCACTGTACTCGCGGTGCGTTATTTTTTAATTTAGCCCCACTAGTTTGTTTTGTCTATAATTGAACCAAATTTGGTTTTCTTTTCACACACACACTTTATGCTGATATTTCGAAATTTGACCCCAGAAGTTTCAATTTTACAAAATTAAAACCACCTTAATCAACATTTGACTTTTCAATATCAATATCATACCACCTGCAAATTGCAAATTCATTTTTTTTTTGTGTCACAACAAATTGCAAATTCATCGTGATAACAAAACCAAACATTGTTGGATTTTTTTATAAATTGTTTATGATTTAAAAAAAAAAACTAAATGGTGTTTAATCCAAAATAAATAAAAATATTATAAACTATAGTTCTAAACAATTTTATAATATGGTTTTCTTTGTACTCATACTTTATGCTGATATTTCGAAATTTGATCCTAGAAGTTTCCTTTTAACCAAAGTAACACCACCTTAATCAACGTTTTGACTTTCCAATATCATATCACCTACAGTTTGCAAATTGACCACAAACCTTTTTTTTTGTCATCTTGAATTTTATTAGAACATGTTTTGGAACCAAGATTACATAAGCCCAAAAGAGGGACGCCAATTAGAAGTTCCCAGAATCAACTGCCGAAGAAAAAGGAAATCCTCGGAAACTAAGACCTATCGAAGGGAGACCATAAACTGAACTAGAATTACAAACAGATAATATCAAAACCTAATCGAAGGAGGACGACTCCTAAACAAAAAGCAGAGATAACAAGGCAAACAACCTTAAATATGGAAGAACCAAGATAGCCGAGAAATTTCTTCTTCTGAAACATCTGCGCATCCGGTTTATCACGGCCGCCCACGGCCAACCCGTAGATAACACCTACCTCCTCCTATCATGGTGAGAGCCAATCTCTCGAAAACAAAGACATCATAACCCGACAAGCGAAAAGCACTCATAGAAATTCTAGAGACTCAAACAAACTTCCAGATGCATCAGTCTCATTACGTCTAACTAGAATCCTTCAAAAGACGATCATATCTAAACAGATCATGAAGACAAGGACAAGGAGCAACGCAAAACTTCTCAAAGTTAACACATGCCGCGAACACCAAGAACAAAAAACTGCAAGCTTTGAAAACTACCAACCAAACACTAAGAACGAAACTTCTGTTAAGTTGGGAGCCTAGCGTAACAGGAACCACAAGCTAAACCAAAGAGACAAGATCCGGGAGAATAGGCAAATTGACAACAAGCCAAACATTGTTAAATTTTTATAAATTGTTTATGATTGCAAACAAAAATAACTAAATGGTGTTTAACCCAAAATATATAAAAATATTACAAAGTGTAGCACAATTTTTTTTATATTTTTATCATCTACGACAAACAGATCTAATAAAATCCATAAAACATAGATAACAACGTCATTAACATAAAAATAACATCAAAGGACTATACATACATGCATTATATTGAAAAATTATGGTAAATTGGTAAAAAGATTTACAATATGAATAATATATATTTTGTGGGAACAACTTTCATATTTAGAAGTATAAATATTTTGTCAATAGACTAACATGAATCATGTATGAAAATGTATATTTAGGTTTCTAATGGTGACCCATAGAAAAAATAACACGAATGGAAATGAGGAAATACAAATTCATATTAAGGAAATTCATATTTCAAATCAAAGTTCATTTGTTTTAATTTAAGTCAAAAAAGGTAAAGAAAGTAATATGTGTTAATTTAAAGAGCGTAAATGGAATTATTCGGAAGATTAAAAAAATATTAAAATTTCGAGATACTAAGGGGGTGTTATTGAATAATGGATTTTAAAAGAATTTGATGTATTTTGAAATCCAGTGTTATTCAATTTGGTATTTGAAAGAGTACATTAAAATTTGCTGTTATTGGATTTAACATTTGCTGGATGATTTTAAATCACTTGTAAAATTGCTGTTATTATATTTCCAATGGATTTTGTTTCACTTTAGATTTTAAAGTATTTTACATCCAAAACATGAACAAAGACAATCCTAACAATTTTTAAGTATTTCATCTCTCACACTTCTCATAAGTATCTCTCCTGATCGATAACATCTGGTCATTTCGTCATTGTCGTCATCATCGTCTTCGTCTTCGTCGTCATCATCGTCTTCGTCTTCGTCGTCATCATCGTCAGTCATCACCGTCGTCATCGTCGTCATCATCATCATCACCGTCATAACCGTCGTCATCGTCATCACGTTCAGTTGAACTTGCCATCCTTAGTTCATCGATGGTATGGGAGATCATTGGAGCTCTGCATCAGTTCATCGATGGTATCATTTAAGAATACGTATAGATCATTGATTAAGAATACATATAGATCATTGATCATTGGAGCTCTGCATCAACTTTAATATCAAGTATCATTTAACAATACGTATAGATCACTAGAGAGGAAGCGTACGTCGATCACGACTGTCCAATTTGCCATACTTCCAGCTGGCATTTATGTGATCTTCACCATGCATAGGGAAGAGAGGAAGCGTACGTCGATGTTCATATATCGCCACCACATCCTTATCTTGAGCTTAATTAAAATCTTAAATTTTGTAACAAATAGTTGACTACCGTATTTAATAAAAATATTATATTATATATGCATTTTGTTTAGATTCTCTGTTTTGATTACAAACAATCTTCACTATCTTCCACTTGTTGAACCGTCTTCACTATCTCGATGCCACTAAATTAGCTAACCTCATTCCACTCATTGAACTTGGTGCCACTAACTTAGCCAACCTCATTCCACTAACTAAATCTTCTTAACGAAATTGGTGCCACTAATTTAGACAACTTCTTTAGTAGTCTATATAACACCGTAAGAGAAAAGAGGATGAAAAAGTAGGTGCGCCACTGCAATCTTAAGTAATTGTTCTCGTATATCTTCTTTTTTTAAGTTATTAATCTATGGCAATTTTCTTTCACACTTTGATACAGTTGCTTTTTCCTGTGTGTCTTGTAGGTTACACTGCTATCTTGTTCAGCCTCATTGGGTTTCACGTGTAAGTTCATCTTTTGTATTTTTCTGAGATTATTAGTTATCATACATAATCTAGACGTATTCTTAAATGATACTTGATATTAAAGTTTATAGGTTCTTAGAATTTATGTTTACATTTGATAAATGTTATTTTACTAGATGTATAATGGGATGTCATTTTACTAGAAGCATAATGGGAGATCCGCAACCACAAGGAAAGAAAAAAGGACCATATGAAACGTGGAATGCACGAGAAACAAAAATGTTGATCAGACTCCTCACAGAGGGTATCAACCAAGGTTGGCGTGATGCAAGTGGTTGTATAAGCAAGATGACAGTGGAGAAAAAGATTCTGCCTGCTTTGAATTCTGCACTTCAGTGTGAGAAAACTTATAACAACTATCAAAGTAAATGGAAGAATTTGAAAAATCGCTATAATAGCATGCTAGAGCTGATTCGGTTTAGTTCTGGATTTGGGTGGGACCCCGTAACTAAAAAGTTTACAGCTCCTAATCATGTGTGGGATGATTACGAAAAGGTAATTGAGTTTTTAAAGTTTTATAATAGTTTATTTTAATAATTAGTAATATTATATATGTTTCTTTATAGGCACATCCAAGACAAAAAAGCATGCGTGATGAAACATTTGAAGACTATGAAGATTTACAGCTAATATTTGATGTTGGATTAGCGATGGGAAAAAATGCTGTTGGCTTAGGAGATGATACTGACGCGCAAACTTTTGGAGTTAAAGATAATGCACCATGCGAATTATATTCAAGTCTCTTTGGACATTTAGATGGATCTCAAGCATCAGGGTCGAGAGATTCAAGTATGCCACAAAGCAAAGGGGGCCAGAGAGATAAACAAAATCCTAAAAAAAGAGCTAAAAGTGGAGATGGTGAAGACTCTGGTAATTCGAATCCAAGCATGGATAGTATCCGTATGGAAAAGACATTCAGTGAAATGATTGAGGTAAGCAATCAAGTTGTTAGCTTGATACAACAACGAGAGGAAAGACAACAAAGAGAAGCCAACTCCAGAGAAGCTGAGAAGAAAAAGAACAATTTATGGGAAGCTATTAAAGAAATTTCTGATTTAGAGGAAAATGTTCGTTACGATACATTGAATGAAATTCTTAAGTCGGGGATGAAAGAAGTGTTCATCAGCATGTCTATCGAAGAACGTATGTGTTGGATAAGACGCAACGTGTATTGATGTTTTTTTTTGTATTATTTCCTTTTTTTTTTCCTAAAAATTGTTTGCTTCATTTGAAATCTACATTTTGTTTTTTTTTTTAATATAAATTTATTGGATAAATCTGTTCTCAATGAGCTTGAATCGGTATCACAAATCACTGTAAATCTTTAACTGAGGATCAAGGTGATTTCCAGAACTTTGCATGCTCATACGAAAAAATAACAAAAAAGAAAAGACAGGTTCCAATGTTCAATGGAGATTCCATTAATCTTATGTGTGGCTCACAGTAAGATTCCCACTTTGGTTATAATTATTGTTTAAAATAGTACGAGGACTTAAGAAAAGAAGAGATCTAATAGACTTTCAAACTTTGAGCCACATGTAATTTATAAATAACTCACACCTTCATAATTCAATGTCGATCGTTTGATAACGTAGCTGCCTTTTATACCATAGTCAAGCTACTTTAATACTATACATTAATGTTAATTTTCATTTTTATCATTATATTTTTAAATCGATTTTATTGAACTGGTCAAGTTCTATCTTACTTGAGTTTACCTCAAATCTTTACTCTAGATTTTCTCCAACAAATATTCAACATAGATTTATTATATTCTATTTTCTGTTTTAATTACAAAATATATTTTTCAGAAGTCTATATTACGTCAAAAGGAAAAAACCAGATCATTATCTGAAATTTCATCTTGCGTCTCCTCTAAAATTGGCTTCTCATCTACTTTAGTTTTTTCTTTCGACTGTTTACATGTAAGTTCGTTTTCTGCAATTTTTTGAAACTCTTAATTACTTAAATAAATAAAATATTTCATACATGACTAATATAAACTATTTGTTTCCTGTACAAAGGTTGTCGGACGAAGAAGAAATCGAAATTGCAAGAGAGCAACTCGAGGATGAAGATTTGGATACAAAGATAATGCATTTGTTGGTGACGTTAATAGGGTTAGCACAAGTCTTCATTGCACATCAATATTTAAAACAGAAAGATTACATCGAGTATCCAATCCGACGACCTATCACAAGAATTGGATACGATTATATGTGCAATGTGTTAAGAGAAGATAACGATCATTTTCGGGAGTTATATCGTATGTTTCCAGACGTGTTTCTGAAGCTATGTCAGCTTATACGAGATATGACGCATTTAAAAGATACAAGATTCATCTGTGTTGAAGAAATGGTTGCCACTTTTCTAATCACTGTTGGCCACAATTCAAGGTATGGTCACACTAGAGATAGTTTTGGAAGATCAAAATTTGCTACAAGTACAAATTTTCATAAGGTTTTAAAGGCAATAAATACAATTGCTCCAAGTTTGATGGCCAAGCCTAACCTTATGGTAGCTTCAAAAATAAGAGAGAGTACAAGATTTTATCCTTATTTCAAGGTATGTATATGTAGTCTATATTTTTTTTTTTTTTTTTTTTTTGTTTTGTTTACTATTGTGTTTTTTAAAACTAATATCTCAGTCCTATTTTTTCTTTTAGAATTGTTTGGGAGCAATTGATGGTACACATATACCTGCTATGGTATCTAACAATATCGCTCCAAGCTACCGTAATCGAAAAGGAGTAATATCGCAGAATGTATTGGCTGTTTGCAACTTTGATATGGAATTCATATATGTTCTCAGTGGATGGGAAGGTTCAGCACATGATTCAAAAGTATTATATGATGCTTTAACAAGAAGGACTAATAGATTTGTGGTTCCACAAGGTAATTCTTATATTTTATGATAAACTAATATTTTTATGTATCATATGAAAACATGGAAGAATTACCTTGTATTTTAAGAAAACATGTATCATAAAAATATTAGTTTATAACATGTATCATAAAAATATATCATAAAATATTAGTATCATAAAATATTTTAAGCTAATAATTACATGTTATAAAATTTATTACATGTTATAAAATGTATTTTAAGAAAACATGTATCATAAAATATTTTAAGCTAATAATTACATGTTATAAAATTTCTCTCAGGAAAATTTTACTTAGCTGATTGTGGATTTGCGAATAGACGCAAATTTTTGGCTCCTTTTCGAGCTACTAAGTATCACCTCCAAGATTTTACTGGCCAAGGTTGCGATCCGGAAACTCCTCATGAATTGTTCAATCATCGTCATTCATCTTTACGAAACGTGATTGAGCGAATTTTTGGAGTTTTCAAATCACGGTTTACTATATTTAAAACTGCTCCTCCGTTTTCTTATAAAACACAGACAGAATTAGTGTTGGCTTGTGCAGCCTTACACAATTTTCTGCGCAAGCATTGTCGGTCAGATGAATTTCCTGTACTTGAAGAAGAATTTGGAGTTATTGATGAAGAAAACATGGAAGACAACACTGCGTTAGATGGTTCTCAAAATAATGAAGAAGTTTTTGAGACACAAGATCAAGAAAGAGAAAGTGCTAATACATGGAGAGAAGCAATGGCTCAGCAAATGTGGAGGGATGCAACTAGCTAGTAATGAAAGCTAGAAGTGAGAATAATGATTTATGCAGTTTAAGTATTTATTTTATTATGGATTTACTTTTTAATGTAAGGTTTTAATAATTTTATTAGTTTAATTTTATATTTTAACAGTTGCAATATTATTTAAAACACAAAAAGTAACCATGAGTAACGTAAAATTATTAAAACCAAATTAAAACGTTATCATTACTAGCTAATATATGGAAAGACATGTTTTTGATAAGGTAACGTAAGTTTTATTTGGTTTTCACTTACAACACAATTTATAAATAAGTAATATTTTTTATTTATCTTCAAAATTAAAAAAAAAAAGTCCATTAGTAGTGACTTTCAAATCCATCAGTTATGCTTTTCAAATCCACCTATAATGACATCAAATCCACGTCTAATGCATTAGAAATCCATTGAACTTTAAAATCCACTAGTAATTCAATTCCATTAAAATCCATTATTCAATAACACCCCCTAAAAACCGAAACTTTTTTTTTTCTTTTTCTTTGGGGTGGCCAAGAAACCAAAACTTGTCCCAAACTGCGTAGAGCCCGAACAAACGAAACCTCCGGCGAAAGTTACGGCCACGAGGGCGGCGTCTGACTCCGATAAGTGTATACGCATCTAGGAGGAGAGATCACGAGGTCAATTACACAAGGGTGTAATGGGAAACCAGAAATTAAAGTGGACAGGGGAGGAGGAGGAGGCGTTACTCGCCGGAATTGCAAAGCACGGTGCCGGTAAGTGGAAGAATATTCTCCGGGATCCCGAATTTTCTGAGCAGCTCATCAATCGCTCCAACATCGACCTAAAGGTTTCTCCTTTCTTTTTCAATTGAGCTCTTTAAAACCACTGTCTTTGAGCCATTACAAAACCTAGCCAATCGACTCTGAGACTAACCCCGGGAGTGCATTATGTACTCGGTCGTCTCTGATTAGTTTAAGATACATAAAAATCTGAACTTTTGGGAATAGGTTAGTAACCTTTGTTCATTTAGATTTTATGAATAATCCTTTGTTAGTAATGTTGCATCTTGTCACATTGGTTATAGTAGATTCCTGGAATAGATATGAACCCTAGAAGTTTTTTTTTTTTTATTGATTCAAGTGTACAATACCTCAAGCAAGCTTGGTTGAGTTGGAAACTAGAAAGAACAGTACTTTCCTCCATTTTTTGCAATGAGTTTCTTTTACTTGGTAGCCTTATTGAAGAAAAATCTGGTAATTATGTGTGTTTCAAATACTTTTGTAGGATAAGTGGCGTAACTTGAGTATTGCCCCCGGTACTCAAGGTTCAACTAATAGGGCACGGCCGACAAAAGTCAAAGAGGAAGAAGGCGTCACTCCACCTCCACTTGAAACTGATGAAAAAACTACTCCACTTCCTATTGTTAACCCTATTATTCCCCCAGCTCCTACCCTTCTGCGTAAGAAATCTATTGAGTTGATCACTGATCAAAGTGGTAGTAACAGTGTGGTGGATTCAAAGAATGTTCCCAGGTTTGTCTTTCTTTCTTTTCTGTTTCTCATGCTTGAAAGGGCCGGAACTTGTGCTAGTTTTGCCAGTTCCATAAATGCTAGCCTATCAACTCTAATATTTAACAGATCAGTTCATGTATTGCTAACCTTTTCGTGGTTCCCTATTAAAAAGGTATGATGGGATAATATTTGAAGCTCTCTCTGCATTAGCGGATGGAAATGGTTCTGATGTCAGCTCCATTTTTCATTACATTGAGGTTAGCCAAATTTTTCTTTGCTCTTCTTTGTGCTTGCTTTTTAAACTACTTAACCGATAATTTGAGAGACCATCTATACATGGGGGAGGGCTAGTTATGTTATGGGCACATGTAAACTGTATCTACATTGACTTTTACAAATGGCTTATTACTACTATCCACAATCTTCCTATAATTCGTCCTTCTCAGATGAGAACACCGAGTGCTTAATGTCAAGTCTTATACTATTAATCATCTGTACTTTAATGTTTATAGTATGATGATAGTTGTCGTGAAGCTGTCCACTATGCCAATCTGAAAAAATTCTATAGCTCTTGATTTTACTTAAAATTTGGGTCACTCTCTATTAAAATTCTATAGCTCTTGATTTTACTTAAAATTTGGGTCACTCTCTATTAAAATTCTATAGCTCTTGATTTTACTTAAAATTTGGGTCACTCTCTATTATTCTTTTATCTCATTTGGTTATATCATAGTTTTTGTTTTGGACCTTACGACTGAGTGCTGATAATGGTTTGCTGGTGGAAAGAGCAGCCCAGGCATGAAGTACCGCCAAATTTTAGAAGAGTTCTTAGTACAAGACTGAGGAGGCTGGCATCTCAGAGCAAACTTGTAAAGGTTAGCACCTTCAAAACTGTAAGTCTTGAATTTCACTTTTCCTGTGTGTGTGTGTGTTCTTTTTTGAGTTCACATTTTTTAATTTCCAAACAAAACCATCTTCATCAAGTGGGGTTTACAACTTTCTGGTCCATATCTGTGAGCCAATGAAGCACGGTTCAACATAAAGAATCCAACAGAATGAGTGACGTTCTTCTTTAAAGCCTTCTCATGCTATATGTCTTTGCTTTTTTTTTTCATCTGTGTTGTTCAATCCAACACATAACAGTTACAGAACTTCTATAAGATACCCGATCCATCAGGAACAAGAACAGCACCAGCCCCAAAACCAAAGGAGACACATACGAAGTCCCGGCAATCAAACAACCATCAGGCTTCTGTTATTTCATTACAGATGATCGAGGAAGCTGCAATAACAGCCGCCTGTAAAGTCGTAGAAGCAGAGAATAAAATAGACATTGCAAAAGCAGCAGGAGAAGAGTTTGAGAAGATGACTAAACTTGCAGAAGGAACAGAACATCTCCTGGTGATAGCTAATGAGATCCATGAAAAATGTATTAAACAGACTCTTTTCTCATTCTTGGCAAACAAAATTAAAAAGAAAGATATACATGTCTAACCACGAGTACTATATATGTCTGTTTTACAGGTTCTCGTGGTGAGGTTGTGCTATTGGCTTGAGTCTGTGAGACAGAGTGACAGACATTTCCTTGAAGCTCATTATCAAGTTCCTACGTTCATCTGCTTGTTGATAATATATAAACACAATTAATTTACTAGGCGTCTCTCTCTGTTTGTGAGTAAATTTCAGAGGTTCCTTTGGGGAAACCACTTTCGTATATCGAAGAATACTTTACATGTTTTGGATCCAATTTAGACTAATTAATAACTAAAAAAATAAGTTTCTGCTTTAAAGGGCAAATCGGGAAAGAAGAAGATATTTATGTTGTTTTCCTATTCCTACTTTGAAAAGTAAACCTAAAGAAAGGAGGACACGACCGTATTAAGTTATTGGAACGGTGGAACTATAAAAGAGCAGTCTTTAACAGATTTTTTGTTTGTTTCTTAATTCAACTCCACGGCGCAGATCCGAGGAGTTTGGTCTTGTCTTTTTTTCAATCTTTCTCTCTTCAATTTGCTTAACTAACAGCAGGTATGTTGTTTGAAACCCCTTTCTTATGATTTGTGTTTGGATTCTCGTTGTGCTTATATGAGCATTATAGGTTTTGATGTTGTTTGATTCGTGTTTGTTTGCTTTCTTCCTGTACAATGCTGATTCGTAAAAAGATCGAATTTTTTGGTGTAAGGAAGAGATAGGTGTTTTTATTATTAGTGCGACCTTGATTCAGTTATTTGTTACATTGATTCCGTTGGATTATACAGTTGACTTTATGAAAAGGTGATTTTTTTTTGTTACATCATAGCAAAGAAAAAAATTGATACTTTGTATGCTTTATTTGAGATTCTGTTCTTTGTTCTGGGATCTGAGATTATATATAAGTTGAATGTTATGGGGTGAGTCTTTTAAAATCTTGGTTTCTTATAATGTCGATTTTATTGTTTGTTATGCTTCACCAGTCATGGCAGGAATGGCCCCTGATGGAACCCAATACGATCCTCGTCAGTTTGATACTAAGATGAATGCCATGTAAGTTATCTTATATCTGAAATCACTTTACAATAAAAATTCAGATACCATGAACTGAGTTGTCTTATATACTTTGCAGACTCGGCGAGGAAGGAGAGGAAACATTCTACACTAACTATGACGAAGTTTGCGATAGCTTTGATGCTATGGACTTGAAGACTGATCTTCTTAGGGGTATTTATGCTTACGGTAAGTTAGACATTTCCTTTAAGTACACATTCTATACCTTCATTGATGTTTTTGTCTTCCTTTTGATTGTTTCAAAGCTTGGTTAATAACACTCTCAAACAAACTCATTGTGCTTCTGTAATAGAGTTAGTGATAATGCTGGTTTGTTCTTTCGTGGTGACTTATTCTTCTAATTGTCTCCTTATTTCAGGTTTTGAGAAGCCTTCTGCTATTCAGCAGAGAGGAATTATTCCATTCTGCAAGGGTCTTGATGTGATCCAGCAAGCTCAATCTGGAACTGGAAAAACCGCTACCTTTTGCTCTGGCGTTTTGCAGCAACTCGATTACAGTTTGGTTCAGTGCCAAGCTCTGGTTTTGGCACCTACCCGAGAACTCGCCCAGCAAATCGAAAAGGTCATGAGGGCACTTGGTGACTACCTTGGTGTCAAGGCTCAGGCTTGTGTTGGTGGAACAAGTGTACGTGAGGATCAACGTGTTCTTCAGTCTGGTGTTCATGTTGTTGTTGGAACACCTGGTCGTGTCTTTGACTTGTTGCGTAGACAATCCCTCCGCGCTGATGCTATCAAAATGTTTGTTCTCGATGAAGCTGATGAGATGCTCTCTCGTGGTTTCAAGGATCAGGTTTGAATTATTCTCCCATTTACAATTTCATTTTCTTTCTGATATAATCAGATCCTTTTTTCTTACAGTTTGATTTTATTTCTTTGTCAGATATACGACATCTTCCAGCTTCTTCCTTCCAAGGTTCAGGTTGGTGTTTTCTCTGCTACAATGCCACCTGAAGCCCTTGAGATCACAAGGAAGTTTATGAACAAACCAGTCAGGATTCTGGTTAAGAGAGATGAGCTGACTCTTGAAGGTATCAAGCAGTTTTATGTCAATGTAGACAAGGAAGAGTGGAAACTCGAGACACTATGCGATCTCTACGAGACTCTGGCCATCACACAAAGTGTTATCTTTGTCAACACAAGGCGTAAGGTTGATTGGCTAACCGACAAAATGAGAAGCCGTGACCACACTGTCTCAGCCACACACGGAGACATGGACCAGAACACAAGAGACATCATCATGCGTGAATTCCGCTCTGGATCTTCCCGTGTCCTCATAACCACTGACCTCCTTGCACGTGGTATCGATGTTCAGCAAGTCTCTCTGGTCATAAACTTTGACCTCCCAACCCAACCGGAGAACTACCTTCACCGTATTGGAAGAAGTGGAAGGTTTGGAAGAAAAGGAGTGGCAATCAACTTCATGACAACAGAAGATGAGAGAATGTTGTCTGATATTCAGAAGTTTTACAATGTGGTCGTTGAGGAGTTGCCAAGCAATGTTGCTGATCTTCTCTGAAGCCTTTTTTTTTTTGTTTTCTGTTGCGGCGGCCGGGTAAATTTTTTCTCTGTTTTTTTACCGAGAAAGTGTTGTTTTTACCCCCTTTTTGGCACCTTTTCAATGCTTTGATACTTTGTTTTCAGGCTACTACTACTACTTAGATTTATAGTCTTTTGGCAAAAATGAGAACAGAACTCATTACACGATTTTGCTTTTTGGCAATCAAGAAATTTCGGCTTTATTTATAACTTTTGTTAACGTGACTTGCAAGATAGGATACTCTCCACTTCATAAACTATTATATGACTTTTTGTTGAGTTTCTAGGTTCCTTCCCTTAAGTTTACTGTAGATGTAATTCGAATTAGGTATATTGACATGGTGACGAGCCCCATAAAACTTTCCTCGAATTTATGAAGTAAGCAGCGGCCATGTGTAAATCCAAAGTACATGAGATCTTACAAAATTTTCTTAGAATGAATAAACACATACAACTGTACTAGGTACTTTAGTAATTAATCTCGTAATAATGTTTTCTTTAATTAACGTAACAAACATATCTCATCTAAACCAATATAGCAGAAAACTTCGATAAATAATGAATAAAGATACTTGATCTCCCCCATTCTATAAATATGTCAAAGATTACAAGAGACAAAAAGCAGAAGAGAAAGAGGTTGGAGAAAAAAGCCAAAAGCAACTCTCCTTTTTTTCTTTTTATAAGCAGAGCCAATTTCTTGAGGTTTGTTCCAAGTTAAAGATGTTCAGATCCAAGTCATGCAGAGAAGAAATCAGAAGCAGCAGCATCAAGTACCACTGCTTCAGTAATGGAGGAGATTCAGAAGCAGGAGCACCTAGTCCAACAAACCAGCAGCCTCCAGTGATGACGAGATCTTACAGCACATCAACTTATAATGCATACAAGAATCCAACAACAATGGTGAGAGACGATTCCAACAGTAAGTACTCGAAAAGAAGCAATAAGTTGAAGAAGAAAGCGTTAAAGGGTCTGTGTGAGGCAGAGATTCAGAGGAGGAAGAGAGTGGCTGCTTATAATGTGTACGGTGTTGAAGGAAGAGTGAAGGGATCTATGAAGAAGAGCTTCAAATGGTTCAAAGAGACTTGTTCAAATGCTGTCTACGGTTTGTGGTGATCCAGTCACAAATCTTCTTCTCTTGTTTCCCATTGATCGTGTCTGTTTTCGTTCTTGTTCACCATATGATGACTGTTGTATTGTATCAACTAAAGATTCAAGCTGAATCATTAAGCTATGATAAATACGAATATAGGCTGCATTTACGATATACTTCTCACTCGTAGACATCAAGAATGACGTAACCTGCAGCTCTCATGTCATCTCAGGACTCAACTTGACATATGACATACCTGAAGCTTCAACTCTCATGTCCTTTTTAAGGCAAAGCAAAACAGTACAATTATTGCTTCCGTGCATCAATTATAACCTCCTCCTTTCACTATTTAACCACACAATATGGTGCAACATGAAAAGATTTATATATTATAAGAAAAAAACTTCTTTTGTATGTTTTCTCTTGCAGCATCAGGAATACACTTAACCACTTTAAATCCCTTTGACGCACAAAAGATATAAACTTTGCAGCACCAAACAAAAATAAAAACAACATAGAAGGTAAAAAAAACCAAATGGGGACTAAGAATGAAAGTCTTTTGACTCTCTGATCTCTCCCTCTTTGAGTTTCGTCTTTAATCTGGAATCACTTCTTCGTAGTCTTTCTTTATCTTTGTTATTTTAAGTGTGTGCTTACAGGCACAAGTAAAGTCTCCCTCCCTGTGAACACAAATGCACGTAAAACATGGGGAGGGCCTAAGAGAAGTTTTCTTTGTCTTTTTAATTTACACTTGTCCCGGGGTTTTAAGGATCTTTCACTCGTCCCCAGCAACTAAAAATGAAGACTCTCGATCCCTTTAAGATTAGCTTCATAGTTCTTCATGACTGAAGTAGTTGCCCTTGTAGGTGATGACAGCTTGTTGATCTCAGATGAGACGATAGGGGAGCTTCGACCAATAGGGATCTTTGAGTTGGAACCTGATCCAACTTCAAAGATTTGAGGGTTTGATGGCTCAGAATCAGTTCCCAGAACTGCAGCCTCACGACTACTGGATACAGCAGCACGTCTTGATGACCCAGTTGCGCGGAGGAAACTAGAGCTTGACAACTGTCACAACAAAAACAGCTCAATTACTACCATTAATAAAACGAACAAGAATCCAAGAACTCAGCTGCCAATCCTTGTGTATACAACCCGTTGCTGAGTCTCATCGACTTACAGACCTTATGTTTATTAACAGAGCTAAAAAATTGGAAACCTGTAACATGGAGGCAATTTTATGTACTCACCACTACATCTTTAGATATTGCAGGATCACTTGAAACTGGTGCTTTTTGTCTAGACAAAATTTGTACAGGACTTCGTCTAGGGATTCCTGATGACCAGCCAGAAGGTCTAGCTTCGTCGCCACCTGCAGTGGAACCAAAAAACATATCAGATGGGTGAAAACCATGTCCCTGTGGAACAGAGTATTATAGTCAAATGCCAATTAACATAAGGAAAGAAACTACGCGAAATAGATGGAACTACCTGATGGCCTCTCAGCACTAGCAATGGCAGGGGGGAGGCCAGAGCTTGGCCCAACTCCAGGACCCTGGAAAAAAGCTATGTATTTAGCAGAATTTAAATAGGAAACATTGGGGAAAGAAAAAGAAAAAAAAACGATTCTTACATGATGACGGGGAGGAGGAGTAGAAATCTGTGATTGCTGATACTTCAAGATCGTCCAATCAAATACATAATCAAACTGGAAGCCTAAGATATAAGCATAGGATGCAAACTCAATTTAACATGTTAATTTTCTGGTTCAAGTTATATATTCCTTAATTAACAGAAGTGATTAGGGCACCAAACCTTCACGAATAAACAGGTCGCGAAAAAGCCGTTTCAGGTAGGCATAGTCTGGCTTGTCGTCGAATCTCAGGGAACGGCAATAATGGAAATAGGATGCAAATTCAGATGGATAACCTCGGCATAAAGACTAAAAGAAGAATCATATTAAATCAGTACTAGATCATATGTGTGTCACCAACAAAGGCATCGGAACATTATTATCCTACCTCAATAGATGTCGATACTTTCTTTTCACTGATTTTCTCATACTTTTGCTTCTTATTGCCAGCTTTCAGTCCTTGCCAAGGAAGACTGCATATAATTGGATATGTAAGCCAAAGGCCGCCCTATAAAGAACCAACAGCAACATACCAACATGTAAGGCAAGAGAGATACATACCTTCCTTTTAAGAAGTACATGAGAACAAATCCAAGTGACTCCAAATCATCTCTACGACTTTGTTCTGCAATTAAATAGACCATTAATTATCAAGAATTACGTTCTTTAAATAATTAGAAAGTTAGAAATTAGAATAACTGGAATTACCAATGCCAAGGTGAGTGTTCATGCTAGCGTATCTAGCAGTTCCAGTCAAGTTTTTGTTTTCCCTGTGATACACAGAATATTAGAACACTTATACCCATGACAACACAGGAGAAGCAATCATTATACTCAAAGCCAAGGAAACTTAGGTCCACTTTTCTCGAAAGGGTAAAGTTCAACACACAAACAAGGAAAAAGACGTGAGAAAGACGAAAATATTTAGATAAGCACAATACAAAGTCTATTGTAAGTATTAATTGTCCCTAAAACACACACACTCTATATCGAGGATAAAGAAGAATCTTAAGTTAGACAAAAGTCACACAAGCTAGTCAAGGATAAAAGCAAAGTCAACATAGCACTGGCTCAAACCCATTATTCTTATCATCCAGTATGTTTAGTCCGGTACTGGGAGGACATAAGTGACAGAGACAAGGAAAATAATAAGGATATGGCAAACCTGTAAGGAATATGTTGATGATTTGAGTCTCTATACTTCTTTGCCAGACCAAAGTCGATGACATATACCTGAATTCAGCCAACACATCGTTGAGCAAATAATTGCGGAGGATAAACAAATCTTACAAACATTTCTTTTCGACAGCTACCTGATTTGCGCGTCTCCCAAGACCCATCAGAAAGTTGTCAGGCTTGATGTCCCGATGTAGAAATGATTTCTGATGGACAAACTCAATGCGATTGATCTGACAAAAGGAACAAAAATATCCTAAAAGGTTTATACAACGTGAGAAAACTATTTTCAGGCTACAGACGGGATCCTACCATTTGATCTGCAAGCATTAGTACAGTCTTTAGTGAGAGTTTCCTACTACAGAAATTGAATAGATCTTCAAGGCTAGGCCCCAACAAGTCTATGACGAGGACATTGTAGTCCCCTTCAACACCATACCATTTAACGTTTGGAACGCCAGCTAAAATCAAGAAAAGCAGAGCAGCCCAACTTGGATAAGAAAAAGGAAATTATAAACTATAAACTATAAATGTAAAACAAGTACAGAACTAGTTTCTTACTTCCTCCTTGTAATACTTTATACAACTTTGATTCATACAGCAATTGAGGATGCTTAGTTTTCACGCTTTCCTGAAAGAAGAAAAAAAAGATGCCGTCAGAACATATTTACAGCAAACAAAGCAGCCAAACTAAGATGAATCAGTCACATTTTCAGAACAAGAAAGAAATATGAAAACAAACACGAGGAATTGATTTAGCATGCTTGAGAGTGAGAACCAGTGCAAACAGGTAACAGAAAAAAGCAACAGCCAAAGTTCAGTACAGTAGTATGTATAGCTGTCAGCCTCATAATTCTCCGTTTAGTAGGCCACAACAAAATTCTCAAAATTTTCAATAAGGTTGGGGCCCACCAGTTGCAGGTAGTTTTGTCGTGGACTCTAAGAATTGATTCAGCATTAATTCTCAAGAATCAATAATAGCTCTCCGTTCTTACGAAAAGTCAGGTTGAACTCAGATTTAAACTAGTACAAAATAAGCATTGAATTTGAAACTACAAGGTACTGAATGAAATCAAGATGAAGTAAAGGAACAAGTCAGCAAATTTGCTAAAAACACAATTGCATGAACAGAATACAAAATGCAGTAACATTAGTTCTAGCTTTGTACAGCCAAATATAAACATCTTCAATTCCTTTTTCGTCTAAACCAAAGGTTTTTATTAGAATCGATTCTAACATTGAAAAAAGAAGCTACAAAGCTAAGAAAGACCAAGCAATAGAAGAAGACTTTGTAAAACAACACATATGCCACCACAATCACAGGTTTTCTTCTCTCCACTTTCCGAGAAAAAAATTAATCTTTGTTTAATAATAAGACATTCACATTACCAAACTAGGTTCTCTTTGTACTTGAATGATCTATGTACTTCAATTAAACACTGAAACAAATTGGTATAACTTTTGTGGTACAAAAGTACTTACAAGTTTAATAGCCACTTCTTCATTCGTCTGGATATTGGTACCTAACAAAAACCATTCAAATCCAAGTTAAAAACAGTATTCATGGAAACCACAAAACGAGAGATGAATACGAATAAAAAGGCATACCAAGATAGATCTCTCCGAATGATCCGCCGCCGATCTTCTTTCCGAGCCGAAACTTGTTTCCGACTCGAGGCTCCATCAAATCAGATAGCTGATTAAAAAACCTACAAGTAACTACTTCTAAACTACACCAAAAAAAAATCCGATTCACTAGCCGCCACCAGAAACCAGACAGAAGAAGAAAAAAAAACGTGATTGGAGCAGAGGATTTGAGGAGATCACTACAACTAAAAAAATAAAAATTAAACGGAGAGAAGGAAGAAGCAGCGGTGGATTCCGATTGACTTCCGGCGAAAGAGCGTCGACATAATCTATCAATCAATCCACGCGGCGAAAATATCCCAAAAGGGAAGGGATAACCAAAATACGCTAATTATTATTCTCCCTTGGCAAACAAATAATTATTGTGGAGTAGTTGGGCCGTACTCAAACCATATTGGGTATTACCCGGCCCATAATTATTAATTAATAAGTTTAATTTATTCGGTAACCACTACAGTACTTCAAACTCTGAAGTCCCCACTAGAAAAAAGTAACAGACACGCTATAAGTTGGAGATTTCATTACCTAACAGCCAATAATTGGTTGATAGGATACGAAACCAATTTACAAAAAGCAACAATTTTTTATAGTAATTTGTGGAAATGGAACAAACAAACAATAATTTAGGTGTTTTAAAGCCATGTTAATATGACAGTGTTCAAATAAAAAGAGATTCACCAACATATTTTTGTATAAACAATTATATAAATGACTGATTAGAGAGGCACAGAAGAGGCACAAAGTAAGATTCTTTGTTATGTTTTTTTGCATTCTGTCCTAAGTGGTGTATACACAAAACCTAAGTATAAGTGTACAAAAGAAAGAAAAATTCGAAAGTAGAAAAAAAAAAAAAAAAACATCAGAGCTACTCTTTACATGATCTCTCACTCTATTATAATAAACTCTCAACAACAACAAAAAAAATTAGCTTCAAGACCTGTCTCCAAAGTCGTAGTAATTCATCAGAGAACGGGACCTGCCGAGCACTATACAGGCTACAATGATCTAGGTGACATTGCATCTTGAGCTGAAAAATGAGACAGGTTTGACTGTTTCTTGTTCAGTTTCGACCGTAGATGCCTGATTTTCGCATCCACTCTAGCTGTGAACCCGATCTTTGTCTTCTCTCTTGCTTTTGTACGCTCTCTAGTCCACAATCTCGCATCTTCGATATCTCTTCCGTAGTATTTGATCTCTTGTATGATATGATGATCTAGCGGATTCAAGAATCTCTGGAAAGAGATGTGAGCAACGTATGGAAGAACTGCTGCCACTGTGACCAACAATGTAGCCATCCAGTAGATTGGTGCAGGAGCAAGAACCTCATCAAGAATCCTGTAAATGTTTCCTGAAAGACTCGGAGGCGTCATACTGTATATCGCCACAAAGAGATACCACATACCGATGCTTCCCCATATCAAAACGTGTTGGATCCAAGTGAAATGGGACATTGTTAATGCGATTTGAACATTGGCTGCCCATATTATGCAAGTGAACATGGTTGTGCCAACAGCATCCATGTCAGCTGTTTGTCCTCCGTCTCTGAATGCTTGAGAGTAAATAATTCCGATGTTGAGGAAGAATATGACCAGAGATGCATAGACACCATTGCACATCCATCCAAGTATTCTTGACCAATCGAAGAAGAGGTTCTTTGTGCCTTGTTGGTATAAAGCTGGGAACTACACGAGCACAAGACGGAAAAAAACACAGATTTTGTTGTTGATCAGCAGCGATTCGAAATAGCTTTTCAAGATTTAGTTCTTTGAGGAAGATTTATAAAGCGTACCTGTAAGCAGATCTCGGAGGAAACATCCTGTTCAAAGACACCAAGGGCAATCACTGGCAATGAGGTAAGAACAACATTGAAGAGCAACAAGTAGTAGTCATTGTACACTGATTGCCCGGAAAATCCGGTGAAAGCCTCGAAGTAGAAGAGAGTGAGACCAAATGCTATGTTTTTGTAGAAGAAATAGCAGATCTGTATGTAGAATAACATAATGTTAGAAACAAACTACAGGTAAGAGTAATAAAATTGGCCACAAGAACTATTTATTTTACCATTTGAGCTATTCTTTTGTAGCACCAGTGTCCATGGACGACGAGTAATCGTTCCAAAAACCGGAACTGGGCAATCGAAAAGTCACTAGCCATAACAGCCTGCAAAAGTAAGAAGGGTCAGCGAAAATGTCAACAACAGAAAACAGAAAACATGGCTTGAAAATGCATGGTGCTGAGGGAAAAACTGAACCTGCATTCCTTCAACCCCACTAATTCCTACACCAATGTCAGCTTCTTGAATCATCCCAACATCATTTGCACCATCACCTATTGCCAATGTGGTTTTTCCAGTTCCTTCTTTAACCAACCTAACAACCTTGTATTTGGAAAAAAGCAAAAAATATATAAGTTAGGAATGCTATGAAATGAATAGGGAAGGAAGATATATATAGATATACACCAAAGCCTTCTGTTTTTGAATGAAGTTTCAGGAGTTGCTTAGTCAAAGAAGAATGCTATGAAATGAATAGGGAAGGAAGATATATATATACCAAAGCTTTCTGCTTGGGAGACACACGACAGCAAATGACTGATGCACAATCCACTGCCAAAGCCAAGAATTGATACTTCATATCATCCTCTAATGCATAAGTTAGAGTTTTCCCGTCAATGATCAAAGCAAACGCAGCGTGCGGATCCTTCTCTAGCTTCACCATTTGTACAGCTTTAGTGAGTTGATTCAAAATGTTCTCTTTCACGACCTGACACATCAACATATTTATAATTGTGAGTTTCGAAATTGTCGTAGAAGGAACTTTCTATTAATTCTTTAGCAATATGCATGATACAACTCCTTTAGACATACCCTTTTTGAATCTTGGGATCCTCCTTCTGAACTCATCGATGTTATGCAGATTTGTCTCATGCCTTGTCGAAGTAAACTACATGCGAATCTGCAGTTCAAAAAAAGTAATTTGTTCATAATAGTCACTAGATAAAAGCAGGTTAAAGATACATTTTCATGTTTTTACTAAAAAGGTAAATCAGAGATTCTAACCCAATATTGATTGCTGTTTCCATTTTGTCCCCAGTTAATACCCATAACTTGAGCCCAGCTTGAGCAAGTTTATCTATGCATTGGGGCACCTGTTTCATATGAAAGAAAAAAAAGGAATTCAACTTACATAAGCAAGGTAAAAATATGGCGCTAGTGTCTGTGCAATGATACATACCCCTTTCTGGAGTTTGTCCTCCACAGCAGTAGCACCAATAAGGATAAGTTCTTTTTCAATCATATCCGCTCCCGTCTCAAGCAGCTCCTCTCTATCAGATCCTATTGAAGTTTTGGCCTTAAGAAACTCAGAGTTCCAAGCTGCATATTCATCCTCATCAAGCTTTCTGTAAGCAAGTGCGAGTGTACGGAGCCCGGCTTCTCCATATTCAGTCAAATGCCTTGTGGTAGGTCCCAAGTATGTCTTCCCATTCTTTGCCAACCGCTCAAAGATGATGCTGTAAAGTTAAGATAAAAATTAGTTGATATCAGTAAACGTTGACTGTATATACTCTTCTTTTCTTGATATAATCAATGTGACAAATTGCTTGTTAGATGCTTGCTAACCTGTCAGCTCCTTTGCATAGTAGAAGAATCTGCCCTTCCTCATCTCGTACAATTACTGTCATTCGCTTTCTTTTGCTCGTAAATTCCAACAAATTCAGAACTTTATACTCCCTGTAATGTTTCTTGTACTTAGTCAGGACGCCCACATAAAAAGAGTAAGAGCTAAACTGATAATCAGAGGGTTAAACATAAAACATCATTACTATTCTCACCTTTCGATTATTTGCCCTGAACCAGAGAACCTTTCGCGGATAACAACGCTTGACTGGGTTCTCTTGAAGAACTCAAAACCAAACTCTCTAGCAGCAGCAAGAAAAGAAGCCTCATCAGGTGACTCTGCTTCGTAGGTGTACTTACCAGTCTCCTCGTTCAGCTCGGGAATAGCTGTATGACAAATAGCTAATATGCGGAAGAACTGCAAAATGTCATTTGGTTGTGATTCCCTCAACCAATTACCATTCATAAGTCTGATATCCTCAAAGCCAAATCCCTTTATAGGAGCTCTACGATTATTATTATAGCCATTCTCCCCTCCCTCATTTGTGCAACCTTCCACCTCGATTTCTTGTGTACGGCTACTGTCCCATGTACCATACACTTTAGTCTGAGACTGAGGAGTACTCGATATCTCTCCGTGCTCTTCAAGATCAACAGCCATCTGCTTTGCAGCAGCAAGTTCTACTTCGCTGGAACGCACACCATAAGAAGTGCCAGCAATGGAGCACTTCAAGAAATCCATCTGATTACATGTCAAAGTTCCTGTTTTGTCGGAGAGGATAGTATGAACCTGACCAAGCTCTTCGTTTAGGTTCGAAGTTCGCGCTTGTGCAGGGACTCCACTCTCATCATCATACATGTGTAAATCTTGGTTGATGAAACTTGCTTGCCAGACTTTGACAACCTCGATGGAAACATAAAGAGAGATTGGAATCAAATAGCCATAAAGCAATAGAGCAGTGATCAGATGGACAACCCCAGCGTAGATTGGATTGGTCGGATTTGTAAAATCTATAGGCTCGGCAGGTCGTAAGTACCACATTTTTGGCATGTGAAACTCTGTCTCCCAAGCAAATCCTGATGAGCTGATGCAAGAGATTAAAATAAGTAGGACAAGAAGAGTGTATATGATGTAGTCCATTGTTCTTTCGATTCTGCTTCTCTTGGAAGGCGATTTTGTTGAGTTTTGCATAACTTTGGTATCAAAACCAGTAAAGACCACAACTCCATAAACATAGGTTGTATTCCTAAGCTTTGAGTCTCTCAAGAGAATTTGACTTGGATCCAGAGGAAATGTTTGCCGCTCATACTCTAGATTGCCAACAAAGGTATAGAGATTCGGGTTTGGATCTTCACATCTTACCGTCGCCATGAAGTTCTTGAAAGACTCATCATCATCTAGTGGCACTGACAAGTCCAGGGATCTCTTCACTTTCAAGTTTGTTTCACCATCTAAGTTCATAGTCTCAACGTAGCAAATCCCATCATCGTAACTTGACGACAAAAGAAGCAAATCAGCAGGGAAGAACTCGTCCTTCTCCACTTTCACAATATCCCCAACGCTAACCTTCTTCCACTTCCTCTGACGAAACACACCGTCGCTTTTATGAACACAAGTTTTCCGAGCATTGATCTTCACATCTTGCATAAACCTACGCCAATCTTCTAGAGCCTCTTTTAACATACTAAGACCAACAACAAAGACCAAGGGAGCAATCATGCTCCATTTGTTGAACGGGGAGAGAGGAAACACGGAGAGAATCGCAGCTACCAAGAAGTAGAGATTCGCAGCACGGTGGAACTGCTCGTACAAGGACTTGGGGAAGAAAGTGATGAGATTGTACCTAGTGGTAGAGACATAATTAGAACGATATCTCAAAGGCTTCTTCTTGTGCATATGAGGCTGATTACAGAACACAGTCCTGCTAAATCCTGGACCTTGGATTGGTTGAGAGTCTTGACCTTCAAGCGTACTAGGCCTAAGACATCCAAATGTATAAAGATGGCTTAGTCCAAGCTTCGATCTTATTCTACCTCGAGCCATTCCTCTAGAATTTTTTTAAAAAACTCAAGAGAACAAGAATCCAAATATGATCCTTTCAACAACAAGACCCAGCACTATAGTCCCTCAAGAATCAGATTAATGCTTCTTCAGGTGTCATAGTCCTAGTGAATTAACCCTGTACATAGATGAACCAAACCCATTATTAGAAAATTCCAAAGTTTTAATCTTTTTCTTAGACGTAACTAAAAAAATGACAGAGAAGGAGACTGAAACAACCCAAACACGCAAAACTCGAAGTTCGTACAAGAAGAAGACTATAAACGGAAAAGTAGGAAGCTCTCGTCACATTACTCAAAACGAAAAAAAAAAAAAAAAACTCAAAATTGGTCAACAGACTCGAATCTGAATAATATCAATCTATTTCAGAATCGATCAAAAATTGATAAATTGCAAATCTATGAAAGATGATGAATTTATAAAACCCAGAGAGGAGGAGGAGGAGGAGGAGAAAAAAAAATCACCAAACAGAAATGATTTCCAAACACATTTGCCTTCAGAAATCAAAAGAAACGAAGACGATTTGAAATCTCAAAAATTGATTCTTATATTCAGATTAGATAAGGATTTAAGCAGGAGGAGGTGATGAAGAACACGCAAACACAATTTTGACAGCTGTAAAAAAAAAAATATATACAAAAGCTGAGACAAGATCCCTGAACTGGAGAACAAGCCAAGCACAATGAGAAAACCCTCAGACCGAAGAGATGAAGAAAACATTATCAGACAGGTAAAAGAGGAAGATTTGTAGGACAAGTAGAGAATAAGGAGACAAACCAGGAATCACACGGTTCACACCACCACATGACAAACTTAACATTAAACCCATTCCCCTACTACACCAGCTGAATATGATTCTCCTTCAATTTGTCGGCAATGGTTTTAGAACTTTAGATCAAAGAAGGGCCAAGAACACAAAATTAAAAAAAAAAAAAAAATGCAGCTTTTTCTTCTCTCTCTCTCTTTCTCTGTCTGCTGTCTTTTTCTTCTCTTGTTTTCTCAGGAGAAACCCCAAAAAAAAAAATTTGAGAAAAAGGGTTTTAGAGATTTGTTTTAAAGTTCCAAATTTTCAAACTTTCTTTTCGGGTTAAGGTATTCAAAGGACTGCAAATCTGAAATCAGTGCAGGCACTTTCGGGGTCTGCTTCTTTCTTCCTTCTTCTACGTCTTCTTTCTCTCTCTCTCTCTCTCTCTCTTCAACTATAATCTAATTAATGTAACAAAATTTTATATTCAATTTAATTTGTATAAAATAGTCTAATTGGTAGATACGTTATTATCAAAATATACGTATGCCATTTACCAAAAAAAAAAAGAGAGTTTTTAACTTTGTGATAGATAGATAGATAGAGAGCCTATGCAAGTAAAGAAAAACAATCAAGAACAAAATCTTTGTGAATTTTTTTTATAATTATGGTATTTTTATTTATTTATGAGCCAGCTGTAATTATTATTGCTAGGAATTTAAGAAAAAATTGTAATTAAACCGCGTTTTTAGATTGATTTCAGATTTTATATAGTAATAATTATCATCTTCTTGATTTAATTTAAAAAAGAAAAAAAAAAAGATTTTATATATATATATAGAAGGCGTGACTGACTGTTCAAAAATTTGTTATTTTCCTCAAATACAAAGAGTGTCTCTACTTTCTAGAATATCTTTAATATATTTTGATGTATTTAGTATAAGTTATATTCCTTCCAATTTTAAAAAATGTTATTCAACAGAATAATGTTGTTTTTTTATATAGTATTACATTTACTCAAAAGGAAATCTAAACCAAAGTCTGATTTACCCTCATAAATATAACATATACAACTAAACAAAAAATATGAATAAGCTGTTATTTTAAAAAAAGAAAAGAATTTCAAAAATAAAATTCCTATTTACACAAAAAAAAAAAAAAAATAGCATGTCTTTTGGTGAAATGTTCTCTGAAATAAGGACTATTCTAGTAAAAATAAAAAGTAAACAAAGTGTACAAAATCTTGGGAGTATTTGGTAAAAGTCTACAACTAGAAAGACGTTTTTCCTACATATCACTTTCTTAAGAGGAGAAAAAAAAAAAAAAAAAAAAAAAGTTCCCGACAAAAAAGAAAAGAAAAAAAACTCGTATTCGTAGGTCTATGATCTCATTTGCCCAAAAGAAAAGGTACCTCTGATTCATAGACTTGAAAGAGAAAAAGAAAAATACTTAGAAGGAGAGAGATGGTGTGGTGCCATGGTGGTGACGTTCTCAAAACCTTTTTCATCTTTCTCCGACGATGCAAATTTTTTCTCAGGGAGTCGTTCAACCAATCCTCACCGTTACCACCATCAATTAAATCAACTCCATTTCTATAATAGTAGTAAGTACAGTATAAAATATAAATCAGGATTTCTTATCATTATCATTATATTAAAACTCAAAATAAATCAGATTATTGAAAAAAGCTTCTAGAAGTATTTGATTTTCAAAAAAATAAATATCTTTAAAGTGTAATCATTTCAATCATAAACAAACAAAAAGGTGATGATCAATATTTGAGTTACGATTAGATTTAATTAAATTGATTTTTATGCTGCTGTAGTTTCTTCACAAACTAATTTTATTATAGTTGTTTACTTATAAACATCTAAACAACATTAGGGATAAAAACATATAAATACTTAATTAGGTAACCTATAGAGGAAGAAACGCGTTTCTAAAAACAAGTTTTGAGAGAGAGAGAGAGAGAGAGAGAGAGTTGGGTTGGTTTTGGTTGGAGTCATAAGAACATGAGATGTGCACATTATAGAAAGGAAACTTCTTCCGTGCAGAGGGAGATAATGCAGTTAGTTAGTGATAAGAGAATAAATGATTCACGACACATTTTTGTTCACTAATCGGGTAAGATCTCTAGTTACATACATCTATCGATACGTGATAAATTCGTATAGTGGAAGTATCGATAACACGAGTGACACACATGACCCTCCAATTCACCTCACAAATCTGTGAGAGAGTATTTAATTTTCTTTACATGAATTAAATAACAACGTAGATGTTACATTCTTCATTCTAACCAACCAGAGATATTTTATACGGCACAAATTGTGCAGTGACACGTTTCATATGTATTGATTATATATATTTGGTCCCTATGTCTATATATTTAATTTTTCAATTAGATATATAACTATAAGATAACCTATATAGGTGGATCGGATTAGAGTTTTTGGAGATAGATAGACGTCATGACATGTTGTTTGGTGTTGACTTTCAATAAAGCATATTTGTCGACATAATGAGTGTTAGTAAATAGTAAAAAAGACTGTCACTAGCCACATCAAATTTTGGACTGAATTATTTTTCTCGTTAGCAAGCTAATTTGTAGTACTAGTGTTCTTTCATTTTTTGATTTTTATACTATAGGAATTGTAAAACATTAAAATTTACGACGTTATAGTTTTTTTTTTACTTGGTTATTTTTTCTTTTTGTTAGGTGTTAGGATTTTCATTTGTATAATAACGTCAACGTGGAATAATTAAGGTATTGTTTTATTTCTTGTCATTCAGAAAAAAAAGCTTTCAAGTTTACTTTAGTTCGAAGGATAATCACATGGGATCGGTCCACGTCCATGATTCTAATAAACCTTTTTTCCGAATTTTTGTACTCTTCTTTTTTTTTTTTTTTTTTTTTCTGCACACGATATTGACCACCTTTTTAACTATTTTCACTGACTTTCATGGACCCTATCTCATTTAGTTACTGGCTAGGTCCCCATCCTATAAATGTCATCCTTTTCAAGTTTTAAATTTTTTTATATAGTAAATTTCAGAGAAACCGTCCACTAAAAACGATAGGATTAGTACACATCAAATTAGATTGAAACCAAAACTTACTCTACATATTTGTGGAAAAAAAGGCGCCACACATGATTTGGACTAGCCCGTTGTAATGTCTTCGTCAAAGTCCTCGCTACTGATCAATTCAGCCAACAGCTCATGGCACCCGTTGATTTGTATGACTTTTCAACCGGAATTATTTCCGATCATTCTCAAATCAATCGGACGGCCGATAATGGAAACGTGGAGGGAGGTAATATAGCTAAGGACATTAACAAAGAGAGGAGTCCCACAACGGAATTTAAACCGGTCTATTTAAAACACTAATCAACGACTCAACGTGGTGGTCCTGTTAACGTGCAACCCAACACTCCTTAGAGAAAAGCAATCAATATCAATTGCGCCAAATTTTTCCCATTCATTTTTATTATTAAATGCAGTTTCGGCGTATTATTATAAGTTCTAAAATTGTAAGTATGTGATTTATTTACTACTAGTATACTAGCTAGTAGTATTTAGTTGTATTATTGTATACGTTTTTGAAATTATTAATTTTCATATGGGCCTGTCGGGTTTCATTGCGACAAATATATACATTTATATAAGAATGATAAGAGTAATGAACTTTCGAAGACTTTTTGATTAGAAAATAGTTTATTTTTGATTGCTAGTGTTTATATTTTTATAAAACTCGGAGTCTTAATTAATATTTTGCCTATTAATAAACGTTTAAAATTTTAATATCCACCGGATGATGATATACAAATACAAGTGTCGTATGCTATTACGTACATTCCTTTTTTTTCTAATAGTAATAGGACATATAAGAATCTAGTATAGTAGATTACTGATTGGTCCCGCCGTATTTATACGACAAATCAAACTAACATTTTTAATATCGTATTATCGAGTAAACACGTTAGAATCAAATCTTATCGTTTTTACAGTTTGATAGTCTCCACTCTCCAATGTTGTTATATAAGTAGTTAACTAAAACTGATTTATATTAGTATATCTAATATAATAAAGTAGAGTTACACTTCTAAGAAGCTCTATCTATTTGTCATGGCATTTCTAAATTCTCTGTTTTTTTTAATAATGTTTTATCTCATGTTTAAGCCAAGTAATAGTAGGCTGTAAATTATTAATAGGCCACAGAATTTTGTCGACTTCTCAAAGAAAAACAAACGGAATCTATGAGTTCCGACTTCTCCTATTCCTCACATCTCTATCTTCCCCACTCATTTCCCCTTATCTGTTCAATTCTGCGAGATTTCGAATCAGCCGAGTTAAAGGGAATCTCGACATCTCCATTCACCAAAATATAAAAATATAAAATTATAAATCGCACTTTTATCAAGCATATAACAAAAATATGTCACTTTTGTTATCATTTCCTTATCTTCCACTTTTGTTATATGCTTGACATATGCCAACTGTAAAACTTACATCTGTCCAAAAAACTTATTCACCAAAATTTTAACTAAACTACCAATAAAACATATTAAATCAAATAAATATAACTCACACTTTAAATATAAAACTAAAAAAATATATTTTCAATTAATCCAAAATAAGACATTTAATCAAACACTTTAAAAATAAAACTTTAATAGAAACCTTAAAACAAAATTCAATTAAACCATAAGTAAAACACATTTTATCTTATATATTTACCTCAAAATTTAATATAAAACTGAAAAAAAAACTTCCAATTAAACCACAAAGAAAACACATTCAATCATTTAAATTTAACTCACCCTTTAATATAAAGCTAAAACAGTTCAATCAAAACAATAAATAAACACACATTTAATCATATACATTTAACTCATACTTTAGTATTACAACTGAAATAAAATAAAAAATAATTTCCAATTAAACCATAAATAAAACACATTTTGTCATATGAAACTAAAAAACTATTTCTAATGCAACCACAAATAAAATACATTCAATCATATAAATTTATCTCACACTTTAATATAAAATTAATAAAATTCTTCCAATTAAACCATAAATTAAACATATTTAACTCACACTTTAATATTAAAACTGAAATAAAATAAATTTGCATTAAATTTATTTCTCTTTTCAATTTTTTCAACAAATAATAAATTACAATTAACTCCCATACTTTTTGTTTCTAAATTGTAACTCCCATGACTTCCCATCCTATGAATACTCATTTTCTCATTCTCTTTCACTCTTTCTTAAGTATTATACATTTTTTGTGTTTTTTCTTGGTTGGTTGTTATTGTTGTATGTGTAAAAAAAAAATTAATATTATTAGAAAATCTTAATTCTAAATTTTAACTTTAGATACTATATGATATGTATCTTACATTTTTTTTTGAAGATACATCTTTATTGTCCCTAAAACAAACATTTTCAAATCAACCAATTACAACTTACATACAACTATCTTAGATTTTAAAATTAAAAAGTTTTCGTTAATGGCATCTATGCTTAATTGAAGTCCTACCTTATTCTTATTTCCAAACTAAATTACCAAACATTTCCATAAAATATAGTAATGTCTAAACTTTTCTAAACTCACACTTAAATATAAAACTCAAATACCGACAAAAAACAACATCAACTACACAATCTCATATTCCAACAATCCACATTTCAGAAACATAAAACCAATTTTTGTATTACCTTTTATGAATAATTTGACAAATTTTATACACGCATCTATCATATCATTTGGACCAGCTAACCCACAACCACTCAACGTCTTTTTTGAAAGCGAATACCACAATCAAATGCAACAAGAATACTTGATGTGGAAGCAGTAATTTAACACCTAGAAATAACACAAAGGCAAGCCACCCAATATGAAGAAGGATAATGTTCAACTTGTCTTCAAGATCTACTAGGAACTCAAAATATCAACACTCTATTTTGCAATCACAAATTCCATAAAAAATGTATTGCATTTTGGTTACATTACAAAATAACATGTCCTAATTATAGAATACAAATAGTATAAACTATAATACTATTTAAAATTCAATAAAAACATAAATAATATAATAATTTAAACTTTAAAAAGGTTTTTAAATTGTTCATAATTTAAAAAAGGATAAATTGATCATTTAAAATTAACTATATAATTAATGAATACAAATAAAATAATTCCAAAACCTAATAACTTTTAACCAAAAAACAAAGTTTCTCGATACAAATAAACTTTGTTGGCATGATTTTCAAATTGTAAAGTTTCTCGAATTTTTTTATTAATTAATTTAGTCTTAATAACTTTTAACCAAAAAATAAATTAATACACGAGACTCAACCTAATAAATATATATCTTGAAGCTTATATATGTATCCCACAATTCTTCGTGACTAAGAGTATATTGAGATATCAAAGTTAGGAGGTGTCAGAAGAAAACCCATAAATGGCATAGTGGTGACGATTGTAACATTCTTATTGGAGTAGTTCAATTTCCAAAATCATGGGGAAAAAGTTAGGCACAACACATTCATGAGAGTACGTACAAGACAACTCTCATAAAAACAAAAGAGTTGTTTTCGTTTGGTGTACTATTTACCAATCGTTAAGACTATTTAATTTCTTTTATTTCTTCTTTTTACAACAAACAACGAATGTTAAAAAGAAAGAGAAAATTATGCTGAATGATAGTATTTATGTATATTGACTCCAACAACATAGTGTCAAGAAACAATCTTTTGTGTAGATATTTGTTTTGCTCTTAAATTCAATTGTCTAATCATGGTTCTAAAGAAAACCCTCACGAACATGCGAGTCAATCAAACCTTTCTGACCAAACCGAGAAATCGACAAAACATGAAAAAGATGACACAAGAGGATTTTTACGAGTTCAGATATATTTGGAATGTAAATATATACATCTAGACAAGATCTACACCAGCATAATCCGAGAGAGTTTATAAACTTGGTTAACCACAAAGTTAGAACAATTAAGAAACACAGTTTAACCAAAACCGGAAAAATACAATCAGGAATAACCAACCTCAATTGTAGATCACATATTAATTAACCTTTGGGTTGTGACATTTTGCAAGAGTAGTGTAAATTTCATTATTGATAAATCCAAGACTCACTAAACTTTTTTAAAGACTCCCCCACACATAATTCAGATGTTTGTTAAAAGACTCCTACTCAAAAACTACAGTATAACATTAGAGTTACAACATTACACGATACGATGTTGAGTTGACTCAGTTTTTTTTCACTCACTTCTTAGAAGAACGCTTGGGAGTAACAGCGTTAAAGATGGCTTCGATTTCTTCTTTAACGCGTTGAAAGAAACCAGGTGCTTTCACATCATCAACTGGTGTGTTCTCATCAATGTCGTCACTTGTTCCATGAGTCTCTTTGCGATGGTGACCCTTGGACTTTTCATCATGATGACCCATTGCTTGTATTTCTTCTTTGACCCGTTCTAACACATTAGGCGACTTCACAGTCTTCTCCTCTTGAAACCCCCCCAAATACCAAAAAGGGTTTAGATTCCATAAGTGACAAAAACAGAGCAAAGAAAATAAAAAAAAATTGACTTTAGAAAAACTTCTGATAAAAACGCAGTAACAAAACAATAGACGCGTAATTTGATTTGTAATAATAACTAAGGAAATTAATGATAAACATAATCTTGAATTAAAGAAAACGCATGACTCATTATAAGATCTGATAGTTCATTTACCTGATGATAAAGGATTTCGATTTTGGTCCGCCATGGATGGTTCTTGCTCTCTCTGCTTGCTAGAGATGATCTTTTGGCTGCTTCTTGTTTTTTGGGTTCTCTCCTGATTCGGTGGCGTTTGCTCGCTCTAATTCGTATTCGGTGGCGTTTGCTCGATACGAGATGCGTTTAATGTAGACCGTCAAATGTAAAAGAGTAGTTGGGGTCCCCAATCAGGACCTGGAAACCGAACCGGTGGTTTGAGAAACCCGATTCAAAAAAACCAATATCAAATTCTAGTCGCGGACATAAAAAATGGGTCTTTGTTGGGCCATAAATGGGCTTCTTTGTTTGTAAGTGAGACAAACAAAAAAACCACCCAATATTATATGACCAGATGTATTAATTGACAGGTCAACAACACTAATCCACTTTTTCTAGGAAGGCAGCAAAGAAGAAGACGCCAGCTCTTTCCTGATCCCTGCTGGGTATGCTCATACACTCTCTCAACGCTAAATGAATTCGTCTGTGCAGTTTTGTTTCTTTATTTGTATTTTTTTAAAAAGATTATAGATGATCCTTGATTTGTAGGTAATAATTGGAAAGAATTGAGAAATTACACAATGAGTTCTTCAGAGAGTGGGGAAAACGAGTGTATGTGTTGGGCTGCAAGAGATCCATCTGGTCTTCTTTCTCCTCACACAATCACTCGCAGGTGAGATTCATGATTTAGTGTTGATCCTTTTTTTTAACACTCATTTCAAGCACTTTTTTTTTTTGATTTGACACACAATGTGTATGATCCAGGTCTGTAGCTAATGACGATGTTTCACTCAAAATCACACATTGTGGTGTGTGTTACGCTGATGTTATATGGACTAGGAACCAACATGGAGACTCTAAGTACCCTTTGGTTCCTGGGTATGTTTTAAAAATCCAAACTTTTTTAGATCATTTATTGCATCTTACTGAGTTGAATTGATGATTGAATTCTTTTGCAAGGCATGAGATTGCTGGGATAGTGACTAAGGTTGGGTCTAATGTTCATGGGTTCAAAGTTGGAGACCATGTTGGTGTTGGAACCTATGTTAACTCCTGCAGGGAGTGTGAGTATTGTAACGATGGACAAGAAGTTAGTTGTGCTAAAGGGCAAGTTTTTACTTTCAATGGTATTGATCATGACGGCTCTGTTACTAAAGGAGGCTACTCCAGTCACATTGTTGTTCATGAGAGGTTATCATCAGCTTTTTCTCTTGCCATTTCATATTTTTGAAACTTGTGAATGAATGACTTATGAGTTAGTAGGAAGCAAATGAGTTCTCAGTCTTAGTTTGCTTGTGTTTGATATATTGAATACAATAGGTACTGTTACAAGATACCTGTAGACTATCCCCTGGAGTCAGCTGCACCGTTACTCTGTGCTGGAATCACGGTTTATGCGCCTATGATGCGTCACCATATGAATCAACCTGGTAAATCTCTTGGGGTGATCGGGCTAGGTGGTCTTGGGCACATGGCAGTTAAGTTTGGCAAGGCTTTTGGACTCAATGTGACGGTTTTTAGCACCAGCATTTCCAAGAAGGAAGAAGCTTTGAATCTGTTGGGAGCTACCAATTTCGTTATCTCCTCTGACCATGACCAGATGAAGGTAGAAAGAGATGTTTTTATTATTTTATTTTATATCTTGTGGATCATTAGGAATGGAACCAAACACTTAACTTTGATTATTTACTTGCAGGGGCTAGAGAAATCTCTAGACTTTATCATTGATACAGCATCTGGTGATCACGCTTTTGATCCTTACATGTCTCTCTTGAAGATTGCTGGAACTTATGTCCTGGTTGGTTTCCCAAGTGAAATTAAAATCAGTCCTGCCAATCTCAATCTTGGTATGTTTTCTTAAAAGAAAAAGTCTTATAATCTCCAATTTTTTTTTGTTACACACTCTTTTAGATGCTGAAACCAAAAGATGTTGTTTTGGACAGGAATGAGAATGCTCGCGGGAAGTTTAACCGGAGGTACGAAAATAACTCAGGAAATGTTAGATTTCTGCGCAGCTCATAAGATTTATCCAAACATAGAGGTGATTCCAATTCAAAAGATAAACGAAGCTCTTGAAAGAGTGGTGAAGAAGGACGTCAAGTACCGTTTCGTGATTGATATCCAGAATTCTCTGAAATAGAGAGATGTCACACTCACGTCACGTGCTAATAATAATACCTTAAATGAGCTGTGAAGAATCTTTGGTGTGAGTAAACACAACAGGTATAATGGAGTCTGTAAGAGAATAATAATAGAGAAATTTATGAAATATGGCATGAACAGTGACCAACTTTCTTCTAAATGCCACTTCCGATTTTTCCTTCTCCCGCCTGCGACACGGTCGAGTCAAAAAGACTACTTTGCCCTTTTATTGATCTCTCGTTAACAAATAAATTAAACAAATTTAATTTAACAAAACAATTTTTTAATCACTTCGTAGACTACACCCACCCCTTCGTCTTCTCTTCTCAGAACATTGTCTTCTCTTCTCAGAATTATCTTTCTTCTTCGTCTCCTCTTTGTCGAAGAACACCCGAACACCCAGTGTCATGATGAACTTAATACAGTCACTCCTGCGGCCGAATCCTCCACTGCTTCCGCCTCCAGCCGCCGAAGTCGGCGAGACAGATGAACATCCTTCCGAACCCGACCCTTGGTATTTCAGATAACTTTTGCATTTTTTTATTTTACTTTTAAAGAAAATCCAGAAACCTAAGTTATCGTCTTTCTCGTTTTAGTCTGCGTGGACCAGATTCCGTGAATTTAAGCGAGATAGAGACAATGGCCGATACCGCCTCTTCCAGGTTTGGTTCTGTTTATTGTTTCTTTCGAATTCTCATAGCCGCCTATTTCGTTAAAATAAGGACGATAGACCAAGTTGTTGAGAGACCTAATTGTAGATCCGTTTAATATTGTCCACCAAAGTTAGAAATTCGGACGAAAGACCAAATGTTCGGGAGACATAATTCTAGATCCGTTTAATCTTGTCCACCAAAGTTTGCAATTCGCCCGATAGACCAAATATTCGAGAGACATAATTGTAGATCCGTTTAATCTTGTCCACCAAAGTTTGGAATTCGCCCGATAGACCAAATATTTGAGAGACATAATTGTAGATCCGTTTAATCTTGTCCACCCACTGTTTTCATCAAGATAGACCATTGTCCACCTTCGTTTTTTTACACCAACTCGTCTTGTTCTACGACCCCACTGTCAACTTCACATTGTTTACATTATGCAGGTCTGCTGACAACGAAAGCGCCGAACCTGTAATACATATGGTGGACCAGACCAGACAGACTAGGTAGATGTCCACTATAAGATGGACCATTCCCAACTTTCTTATCTTTCTGTCCACCGCTAACTGTCCACCAAATTTACTTACGTTTCTCCTTATTATGCCTCCAATGCAGGTCTGATGACCACGATGGAACTGGGTCGATATGCCTCCTGAGGCGCAGTTTGTACCGATGTCGTCACGATGTGCCAATGGTGGACCAGACCAGACAGACAAGGTAGATGTCCACTTTAAGATGGACCATCTCCACTCTTCTAACCTTCTGTCTACCGTTACATGTCCCCCAAATGTACTTACGTCCCTCCTTATTATGCCTCCAATGCAGGTCTGATGACCACGATGGAACTGGGTCTTTTATGCCTTCGGAGGCGCAGTTTGTACCTGGTCAAGTTGCAGATGTGCCAATGGTGGACCAGACCAGACAGAGCAGACAGACAAGGTAGATGTCCACTTTAAGATGGACCTTTCCAACTTTATTATCTTGATGTCTACCGTTAATTGTCCACCAAATTTTTGATGAACATTGTTGTGTCTACCTCGCTTAACAGGATGGGTGAAGTGTTCGGGGACAATAGTAATCCCTTGCCTGCGGAAGCTACTCAAGATATTGACGTCTCCTTACTCCCTCCTAGGTTATTTGCGACTAATCGCTATCCTGCTAGAGGTCGCATCAATTCATACTCAAAGCCAGAGTATCTGCTGGACATTGTTGAAGTTTTTCAGGGAACTCCGGAGTTTCAATGGCTGAAAGCATCTCCCTTTGGACATCTGTTTCAACTACCGGTCCGCAAGAGCTCACTGTCTGGTAAACTTGTCCACCAGATTCTCTGTCGGTCCCTTGTAACCCGCAAGCTACACAAAATGTGGTTTGTTTTTGGCGGACAACCTATTCGGTTTTCCCTCCGTGAGTTTGGTCTCCTCACAGGCCTGAAATGTACACCTTACCCTTCTGAGTTAGAGACGAAAAAGTTGCAAACACCAGACGAAGGCTGTCAGCCTTACTGGTATACTCTTGTTGGTCCAAAAGACTCGTACTCAATCCGTGACATTGTTTACATGTTGAAGCGGGATAAGTTGCTGCCGCAAGAAAAAAGAATGGACGGCCAACGTAGGATACGGCTTGCACTCATTGTTATAGTAGAAAGTATACTTGTTTGCGACTCCTCAAAGGTTAGAGCATCAAAGGAAGTAGCAGAGATGCTGAAAGACTTGCAGGCCTTTGTCAACTACCCATGGGGAAGGAATTCCTTTGAACGGACGATAGAGACGGTTATGGTTGGCAAATTCAACCGCACTCCTGATGTCTTACGCAAAAAGCTGATGCGGTCCCATACTGCCACACATGGCTTCACCCTTTCTTTCTAGTTGTTGATCTTAAATGCTATCCCCATGTTGGAGACTTATCTTCCTGACGCTGATGATGAGCTCAATTTTACGGACCGCTCTGTTCAACATCTTACAAAGCTGAGGTCATTCCACAATTCTAACATCCTCAAAACAGAAATGGCAACAACTGTAAGTTCTACTGTATTTTATCCACACAGCGGAAAAAGTTAGATCCTCGATTTATGTTCTCTTATGTCATCTCATTTTTACTTTTTCATAAACAGCTTGACGTCGAATGGATTATGCACTCAAACGACACAGTAGACAGAATGGCAATTTCTTGGAATGACGAGGTGGAAGATCAGCGAGTTGATTACATTTGCCAAAAATCAAGGACGGCCACGAGTTTAAGCTGGATGTCGGCACGGAGGACTGGCGACTCTCCCCTTATGGGTATAGTACAAGATGGACCTAGCCAGCCGGTGCAATTACCTTCCAAAGCGTCAACTAAGTCTACTATTCCGAATACCACAAGACAAAACAAAGGCAAACGGAAACCGAGTGCGTCTGTGGGAGAAGAAAATGTTCCTCTTCATTCTTACACTGCAAATCAACTTCTACTTGAGGTTGACCGGAGAAACAATGAACATTTATCCAAAATTCAGCAGATGTTGGCTGTTGAGAAAAGTCTCTTAAAGGTCGAGATTTATGATGACATACTCAGCACTTTGCGGAGAAAAGGGGTAATCTGTAGCTCACCACCTACCAATGATCCAAACTCGGTGGACAAGTTCAACCACTCAAGATGGGATAGTTACGGGATGGACATCCAAAACATTATCACAAATATCAACAAGGATAACGAAGACGCAGAGGTTAGCAAATAGGGATATAGTACATCTAGTAACTATATGTCCTTACCGCTTTTTACTCTCCATGCCTAACTTGTATTAACATGCTCTGCCATCGTTTATTAGGAGGGAAATGATGGACTAAATGAAGACGCTCACATCCAAGATAATGTTGATCTGGGCAACTCCTCTATGGATGAGGTTTAACATAATAACAAATGCATTATCTTTCTTATTTAACATATTTACACCCTAAATCCAGTACATTTTTCTACTCATCAGGAGAAAGCTGCATCAGCTGATGAGGAGGACAACGCAACGGAATCACTAGTTCTGGATCAACATGAGGTAGTTGTTCTCTGGTTCTTTCTTTGACCTGATGGACGAGTTTATATATGTTGCGTAACTTCCTCGTTTTCGACAGGACTCGACTGGACACCTGATTGGACACTGATGATCAGCCTGAAAACCAGGCACTTTCTAACCAACCCGGTGATACACATGAGCCACCACACATCGACATAGTGAATCAGGTAAATATTAAATGGACAAATATTGCTGTTAAACAAAACTTGTCCACTCATGTACTTATGTCCACCGGGTTTGAAGGAGCATGGTACGATTGTGTCTTCCGGGGACGAGGAAACACACATGTCCCGCGGCGACCATTCTGAAGCTGAGGAAGAGATTGTCTCTCAGCAGGAAGACATTAATGCAGCTGATGGACATGTAGATGGAGATGCAGATGGAGATGCAAGTGGAGATACAGATGGACATGCAGATGAAGATGCAGATGGAGATGGACAGGCTTTACATGTGTGTCATGATGAAACCAATGCATCTGTTGTTGAGGTATGATTGATGGACATTAAATTATTAATGTGTATCATTATTTACCTTGCTGCCTTCCTGATGGCAATGGAATTTTACAGGTACCCACCAAAGCTAATAGGAAACGTCGTAACCCTATTGCCGACCAATATCTTACTCCACTCCCGCCGAAAAGAAGTAGGACAGTTCCTAGGCGTTATGGACAGTGCTCTACTACCCCGAGGGGACAGCAAGCCTCAGAATCAAGCTCAGATGAGGATGTTTTCCTTCCTCTTAAACCTGTCAGACCATCAGTACAGCGGAAGTTTCTCGCTCAGCTAAAAGCATACGCCAAAAAGTATTGTCCACCCTCGTTCTTTATTTGTCTACAATTCCCATATGTCTATATTGGACAAATTCTAAATATGGACATGATCATATTTTGCAGAGAGTACAATATTGATGGTATGCTTGTCAAGCGCAGTTTCTTCAAAGAGTTATACACGCCAAAACACTGGGTGGATACACCTGTAAGTTACTTCCGACCTTTGAAAGAGTTTGGGATCATTTATATTTTAATTAGTTATGAAGAAATAAGTGATTATTGCAGCACATGGATGCAATGCTCAGCCTTATCTGGAGGCGTTACGGGGATAAGTTTCGTGAGTCCAGAGTAGCTGTCCTTGACACATGGTTCTCCAGCATGTTAACCACGACTTAAGGCGTTACCAGAATTGCAAACATAAGGATACCTTCGCCTGGAACAGCATTATTAAAAACTATGTCAGAGGGGATGTCTATAAACGATCGGACAGACTGGCATGGTACACCAACGTTGATACAGTGTACGTACCTATGAATTGGGGGAAGCGCCACTGGGTCGCAGTAGCTATTAACCTGAAAAAGTCCCATGTCTATGTCCTTGATCCGTTAATTGTCAACAATGGTCCGAAGAAGGTCCCTCGCCTTATGAAGCCTTTCATTGATTTGCTCCCAGTCATTGTCAAGACTTTGGTCGACCAAGAGACGACGGACATCCTCTGCCACACGTCTTTAGTATGTCGAGGTTGGAGAATGTTTACCAGAATGAAAGGACCGGCGACTGTGGTCCTCTCACCTGTAAGTTCATCGAGCTCCATGCCCAAGGAGTACTGCCGGATCCAGATTCCCTTACCGAAGAACTGGTGGACCAAATTCGGATGTCTTACGCTGTAGATGTCTACCAGGAGTTTGTTGTCTCCTTATAAGACAACAAATCTTTTGTTTCCTTTCCTAATGACAATATCTATTACCTTTCCCTACCTTTTGTACTATTCGTACTTCCTTGTCCTTTTGTAACTTATTTTAATTAGGACCCGGATATTTATGTGAATAAGTGGGTGGAAACCCAATGTAGGCGTGTCTCTTTCTTTATGTTCACGTGGGGGTGATACCTACTTTACCTCTTCTCTATGCTTTCTACAGTTGCGGCACATCACTGAAGTGTTTGTTGCATATTCACAGTTTCACATCTGACAGTCCCTTTTTTACATTTAAAAGTCAAACTAATATTATTTAGTCCAATATACCCTTAATAATTGTCTTTAAAAGGGGAACATCTCCCTTCTATACCACCATGACCCTTCTACGAATACTTTCGCCTTCTTTTCTTGAAACTCACCAAAATTGATTAGAAAAAAATGGGTCATCAGTATAATTATTCTCAACCTTCATCTTCTTCCGAGTCATCTAATGGGTTTCAGTTTCAACCCTCGGCTATTCGGTCTCCTCCATCTCCTTCATCTGCTTCGTCTATTCGGTCTCGACGTTATGGAGATCCTACCTATGGCATACCTAAGAAGTGCATTTGTGGTAGTCATCTTAAAACGGGAACTAGAACTGAGGAACCAGGCATTGGCCGTATTGTCTATGAATGCAAAAGGAGTGGTGTAAGTTTTTAACTTTTCCAAATATTATACTTGAGATCTCCATCTGTCACTCTTTATTTTGTCCATTGCCACTTTATGAACCCTAATCCAACTTCTTCTTCTCGCAAGACTGGTGGTTATCATTACAGCAAGTGGTGGGACAAAGCCATTATGGAGGAGATACACGACATCAAGGCAAGGTTCTCGGAGACAGATGATCGTATGCTGCGGTTCATAACTTACACAGATGAGGGTGAAAGATGTGACCCTCGCTCGGTCCTGACTCGTGTCAAGGCTAATGCCGAACAGATCGACATTCTCCAGGAGATGGTCGCAGAGTTAAGTGCTGGGTTAACGGACTTCAGGTCTCATGTTCAGCGATTCCCACCTCCTACCACACACCCGAAACGCAACCGGCCAACATATGCTATTGTCTTCTACACTTTCATTTATGTCCTTGTGCTTTCCCTCGCAGTTTGGTTTTCCATTATCAAATTTGGAAACTGAGTATCTCTGGTGAATATGTCCATCCAATGCGGTGGACATGAAGCTTTGTCTTTTGTTGTCTCCCCCGACTATGTCTATCCTTTTGTTTTACTCGCAATATTGTATTGCTTTGCGGTGTTAGTACTCGATGGACATGTATTCGAGTTTTTAATTGTCTTTCTGTAATCTGGTTGCAACTAATGTAGGTGTTTACCTCTTTTATCTGTGGTATTTTTACACAAGTTAATGGTGGTAGACATTATAATCCAATAGACATTCTATGCCGATAGACAAAAAACGTGACAAAGTCACTTAGGAATAAAACCGACTAACTTACAATACCAATAGACATAATAAACCCGATAGACATCACAATAATATTCCGATGGAAGACATAATTTCAAAAGATATTACTAACGATAGACAAAATAATGACATTACAATACAAAGGCAATAGACATTACAAACTCAATTCCGATAGACATTATAAACCCGATAGACATTACAAAGTCAATAGACATTACAATACAATTCCGATGGAAGACATAAAACCAAAAGACATTACTAACGATAGACATAATAAAGACATTACAAATAGAATAGCAATTAATAGTTCGACTTGTCTACCGAGGCTAAAAGTAGACATAATACAACCGATAAACAATAACAAACAGACCCTTCCAACGTAAGATACAAAAAGCAGTAATGCCAGCTTACATTCATACAAGCCCACCTGCAAAATAGTTGAGTAGCCTCGGTTGAACAATCAACAATGTTCCAGTCTCTAAAAGGTACCACCCATCCCAAACACAAACACGATATACCATCTATAAAAAACATCCCTACTTTGGAACCTTTCCTTCAAATCAACTGCGAGCAGGTTTTTCTGTTGTGTCCCTCTCCAAAACATCTTCCACACTTGCTTGGTGTCTTCCTCTTTTTCCTCTATTTACATAAAAAATTTTGTCATAAGATCACTTAAAAAAAAATACAGACAAAGAAATCACTCATCAGAAACTTACTTTATGTTTATCACCTTGTGACGGTATCCTTTTCTTCTTCGGCCTCCCACCACTGCGTTTTGTTCGAGGAGGATCAACAGCCTCTTCAGTTACAGCCTCTGGAATATCACTATCCCTTTCTTTTGGTACTGGCATAATTATTTCTGAATATTTTTCCTCCACGGCTCAACAAAGTAGAATTCCCCAATGAGGCTGTAAATATCAATTTGCAGCACTCCTCTCGCAGCTAAAGCGTGACAACAAGGCACCTTTAATACATCAAAGACACGACAAGTGCAAGTTTTATTCTGCAAGTCCACCGTGAAAGCAAGGCCGCGTCCATCATTGACATGGTAAATCCACTCGCTGGCTGATAGCACCCGGCAGTCGACCGCTTTTTCCAGGTGATCAATCAGTATTTCTTCTATTTCCGGGGTGCATCGTGTTTTGGTTTTATTTGCCATTGTCCTTCTACAATAAAACCACCTCATCAACATAGCTCGTATGAACTCCACCATCGACACAATCGGGTAATCAACAGCAGTTTGCATTGCTGCATTCAGCGACTCAGAAATGTTGCTACTCATTATATTGTAACGATCTCCGGGAAGTGAGAAAGTGTCCAGTGTGGTAGTCCAATTTCTGTGAGATACGTAGCACACGCAGGTCTACGATTCTCTATTTCTCTCCACCAGTAACGGAAATCGCCAACTGTATATGCCCTTGCAGCTTTAGAAACAACTGTAGCCAAACCTTCACAATGAAAGTTGTGCTTCACATTTCTAAATAAATGAACAGAACATGCCCCATGCTGCGCCAAAGGATACACTCTCCGTAGGCCTGCATATATTGATGCATGTCTGTCAGAGACAAAGACTAAGCCTTCTTCATCTGGTACAAATTTTTTCAGATTTTCAAAGAACCAAACCCATCCTCCTTCATTTTCCCCATCAACAACTCCAAATGCCAAGGGGAAAATTTGCATATTACCATCTTGTCCACTCGCTGCAACCAAGCAACCTTTATACTTCCCTTTCATTGCAGTGCCATCAATTACAACCACTTTCCTCAAATATTGATAACCAGCTACGCAAGCACCGAAAGCAAAAACAGGTACTTGAACAATGCGTTCCCTTTTGTCCACCGTATTGTGCATTGCAGTCAACGTCCCTGGGTTCGTTGTCTTCAGTAGGTGCAAGTATGTGGATAGAAACCGATAATTGTCTTCTTCATTCCCTCTGGCTTGCTCCATCGCCAGCTCTTTCGCATTCCAAGCCTTCGTATACGAAATTGTCACGTGTAATTCAGACAAAACAATATCAGGGAGCTCGCATGCTCTTGGTCCTTTCTTGCCATTTGCGAACTTGGCCTTTAGCAAATCTGCCAATATTTTAGCAGTTGCTTTCTCTCCATATCTCGACCTTGCCCCGACATCACAACTGTGCTTCAATGTCAATGTCTTTATTTCCAAGTTAGACGAATTGGCATGGGTTGTTGCATACACTCTCCAGCCACAGTTCTTGTCTATGCAATTCGCTATAACTCTGCCTGTATCAGACTTACTTATCCGGAAACTAAACAGCCTTGTCATCGTATATAGGGACAGCATTTTATGCATCTCCTTTTTGTTTGCAAATATTCGCCCCACATAAAGACCATCGCTCGCCATTTTAAGATCCATATTCCTTTCTTCCTCTGGGGCTCCTCTCATATTGTCATGCACTGGAGGAGCATCATTCAGTAGATGAGGATCGTCTTCCCTTATTATTGCTCTATTACTCCGTAAATAGTCCATTTCCATGATCCTCCGTTCACTAACGCCCAACCCAGAGTCCATCTCCTCCAAGCCACTGCCGATAAATTCAGAAGTTTGCCCTACAACATTGTCACGCACTGGTGGTGCATCATCCATCCCTGTAGTAACACCACGAAACATGTCCTCAAAATGCACTGGTGGACCGTAATCTGTCACCGCTGGATTGTGTGGGACTATTTCCATCCCGGTAGTATGAATCACATCATCACGTTCAACGCCCTCGTTCGGCAACTCCTCGTCCAGCTCTATTCCTAACCCAAAACCAATGGGATCCATTATCCTCTCCACCCTACCCTTGTAAGGATCCCATTCTGCGGATATTCTTTGTTAATCCGTTCGACCACTCGTCAAAATCATAGTCTTCCGAGTCTTCGATACATGGCAATTCTTCGAAGGCACCCGATGGACCACTTCCCGCGTATCCTTTCTCGACTGCCACAACTTTTCTCTTCCCATGCTTATCACCTGCTTCTGATTCCTTGTGCCCCATCTCCGCACGATGGCTGTCTTCAAAATTTCTCAGACATTCTAACATCAATTCATCGGGGACTTCTCCGTCGAGATGGACATACACTGCTATCAAAGGCTGGGGTAGACAACCCAGTAGCAGCTCCATTATGTCCACAGTCAGTAGACAAAAACATCTCCCCGGATGCCATATACCCTTGTCCATCTGGTTCTACCAACATTCCAGTCGTGTTTGTCTTCGGACCGGTGGACAAAATATTCTGTCCTCCCTCCTCGATCGCGTTCTTCTTCAGGGAAACATACAAATACAGTCCACCACACTCTTCATTCTTCACTTTAAACTGTTGAAACTCAACATCACTGTCTACTGAACATGGAGGCATCTTAACTTGTGTAAAGACAACTGTGTCTCCTGGGTGCCAAAAGCTTAACTCAATGTTGCTTTCCTCTTCTTCGACACCCAAAACCTCTGCAATCTTGGCCTTCATCCCCGCAAACGTTGTATCTTTCTCGATAGACAAATATCTTGCCATATGTCCATGACGGACAGAAAACTTCCACACACCAACGTCGAACATGTCCACTCACCAAGCAGGAGACACACTCTCTCGTACATCCGGATCATTAATGGAAAGAGAATCATGTTTTAACACAATCAATGCAGGTTAATTTGCAGTTGGCCAGATTTAATGCAAGAACACCATTTTAGGATAACCGACCATATTAAATGCAAGAAGGTTACATACCTCCACTTTTCCGACAACCAGTTCCACCTTCTTTCACCTACCCTCTTCTTCAGATCTGTTTGAGATTAGGCGATCTGTTTGAGATTAGGCAAGTGGAAAGCTTAGTTTTAGAAAGAGAAAGGCAGCATTAACTACAGAAAACTCCTTTTACCACAATATAATCTCGTAAATCTTTTGTCCATCTTGCAATTAATGCAGGTCTTTTCGTCATTAATGACGCCGAATTCGAATTCCTCCGCCAATACTTTTCCTCAATTGTAAGAGATTTAACGCGAGGATATAATGGTCTTTCTATCCTCTCCTTACCCCACACTTATGGCATTTTAGAAGAGAAAAAAAAATGGCATTTACGACAAATTTTTGAATGAAAGTGGCATAATAGATAAAAATCCCATAATAATACTCACTGCTACAGTTTGTTCTGTTTTTTTATTGCTTACAAAAAGAGTTATGGAGTGAAAAACTAAGAAACAAGAAGTGAACTGGTCGTTTCATAAATATCTTTATGTATATGTACCTAACGCAAATAAAGGAGATTTATTATCACGCGAGGCATGAGAGAAATAAATTATTTATTTTTCCAATGTTACGAGTCGTATTATATTTATGACGACGAAAGCGAGATATCAATGTTACCGTTAAATTAAAAGAATGTCTTTTTTTTTTTTTTTTGCATTTCTTCCCCAAAAATTTTCAAAATTCAAATCTCTTCTTTTAACAAATGCAAAACTTTTTTGTCTCCTTCATTCTTCAGGCCACCAAAATTCCCAGAAACTTTCTCTCTCTTCTTCTCCCTCTCTCTCGAGATTTTTGTAACAGATATATTCTGTAATCGACCTTTCTCCGCCGGATCTGATTCCAAAACCTGTGAAAGTCTTCAACTTTATTAAATACTTTGATCGGAAGAAGAAAAGTTTCGAAATTTGAGCAAATGGGTGGCTCTGGGAATTGGATTAAGTCTCTGATTACTAACAAGAAACCCATCAATGATGATGATCAAGTACATCTCGAAAACAAAGCTCTCTCCTTTTTTTCACTCGTATTGATCTCTGTTTTCATCTTTCAGTAACTGATTCTTTTTGTTACTCTACAGGATAAGAACAGTAAGAAGAAATGGAAGCTGTGGAGGACTTCATCAGAAAGCTTACTCTCTTCCTCAAAGGGTTTCAAGAGCCGTGGTGGTGGTAGTTACGGGACTCCTTCGCTTGGCTCAGATCCGCCGTCTTTCTCTGCTGACGACTCTTTCACGGCGGCTGTTGCTGCTGTTGTCAGAGCTCCACCGAAAGATTTCTTTCTTGTTAAACGAGAATGGGCTGCCACACGGATTCAAGCTTCCTTCCGAGCTTTCCTGGTAACTATTACCAGCTCTTTGCTTAAATCTCCTTTGGTTTAGCATTTTGACTGAGAGATATGATTGTATGTGGCACATAGAAGCATTAAAGGATCAACTCTAAATACTTAACCGATCCTTAAAACTAAGTTAGTAGTAACTGTATACAATACTTTTTACAAAGTTAGAAACTTTAATCAACCATCAACACTTAACTGGATCCTTATACATTTGAGCAGCTCTTTTGTTTTCTTCTCTGAAGCTTTTGTGGTCAATGTTTTTTATTGATGCGTTTTACAGGCAAGACAAGCGCTGAGAGCTTTGAAGGCTGTGGTGAGGATTCAGGCAATATTCCGTGGTAGGCAAGTACGGAAACAAGCAGATGTGACACTAAGGTGTATGCAAGCTCTTGTTCGAGTCCAAGCTCGTGTACGAGCTCATTGCAACAGGGGGCCTTCAGATGGACAGGAGTTTCAGAAGCCATCTGATCAACGAAAAGATGATCCTGCAAAGCAAGCTGAGGTAATGCTTATAGCAGATATGAAATTTCTGAGATAAAATGAGACTCGTAGGAGACTAAATGTATATACTTTGCAATGATGTATTGTTCAGAAGGGTTGGTGTGATAGCCCGGGAAGTATAAATGAAGTGAGGACGAAGCTACAAATGAGACAAGAAGGGGCAATCAAGAGGGAGAGAGCTATGGTATATGCCTTGACACACCAGGTAATGGTTTCAAAGGTAGATCACATTTTGAGAATTTAAGCTCTCAGAGCCATTTGTGTTTACTAAGTTTCTTAATTTTGATAGCCGAGGACGTGTCCAAGTCCAAACGCAAAGGTGAACAAACAAGGGAGTATTAAAAAGAATAACGGATCATGCAAGAGCAGTCCAGGTTGGAATTGGCTTGACCGATGGGTTGCAGACAGGCCATGGGAAGGTCGGTTGATGGAAGGGCCTACAACAAACTCATCAGACAATGCAAGGAAAAGCGAGAGCAGTGTGTCTGAACATGACACAGTTCAGGTCAGGAAGAACAATCTAACAACCAGAGTTTCAGCTAGACCTCCTCCAATGTCACCATCCGCCACGAGTTCTGAGTCTTCGTCGACATCTCAATCCCCAGTTCCATTCTCGGGAAGTTTCCTTGAAGAAGGAGGGTACTACAGAAAGCCGAGCTACATGAACCTCACACAATCTATCAAAGCTAAGCAGAGACGATCAGGGTCGTCGTCCTCTTGTTCTAAAATACCGTTTGAGAAGAAACAGTCAATGTCTTACAACGGAGATGTAAACGTAAGGCGTAGTGCTGGTTCAGATCCATTGAGCAACCAGTGGACTGATTTATACCCACCGGCTCAAGTAACAGGGAGACACATGTGGGCAAAGAGCCAGAGAGGCTAAGCAATCATGCTTTCAATCACTTCAACAGCTTGTTGGTCCGAGGAAACGCATACACGGAATATAGATACAGAAGCAACTTCTGTTTATCTTTTTTACATATGAATGTTGAAGTATTTAGTTTCATGACTACAAATGTCGTTGTTTGGCCACTTAGATCATTTATGGTTTACTTGTAATGCTTCTGAAACAATATGTTCTTAGCTTTTGTCAATATGAGACCCAGACCAAAGCTCTCCTTTAGACATGATACTAGTCATTTTAAGACTAGTAACATAGTTTACATAAGAAATAGTGACTAACAACCAACATTTTCCATATATTCTTCAAGTTATGATTCAGATACACATGAATTCTGTCTTATTGCTTAAGTGGAGCTTTCTTCTCTCTGTCTGCAATTCTAGCAGGCGTGTTTGAGTGTGACTTGAACCGTCCCCTTCCTCCTTCTTCTCTCACCTGAAAATTCGACAAGCATCAACATTGGACGTGGCATTCTCATCATGAGACAGAGATCAGAATAAAGTTTCAGGCTTGTGTACCTTTTTCTTGACAATTTGAACAACATCTTCATCCTCAAGATGATGAGAAAGACCGCAGTGTTGAGGGTAGTGCCTAGCGCTTGTGCCCCAAACCAGTGCATACTTCATATCCTTCACCAGAGTTCTGTGGACGTGGTTACAGAAATCTTCAACTGTGCAGCCACCTCTATCCTGTGAAGTAACACAAGGTAATCAAATTCTTATCTATACAGAATAAACCTGAAAATCCACACAAGAAGTGTCAAGGGTATTATACTTACAGCTGAGAGGACAAAAGGTTCATCGAAATCTGGTTGCTGGCTTTGAGGCTTCGAGTAAACTCTCACAAGTCCCATTTCGTCCCACATTCTTGCAAGTAGTCTGTCTAAGTTTAGCTGTTTCAAGCAACACCATCATGACCATTAGACCAGTGTGCTCGAGTATAGATATTCACAGGTTTCAAAGTATACAGGAGTCAGACAGTTATGACGAAGCTAGAAGCCTAGGATTACACTGTATCGAATTTTTCTTTAGACACTACTCTTTCCAATGTAATAGAACTTGCCTTTAGATTGCAGCTAATAACAATAGAATTTGGCTGCCGTGCTAGCCTATCAACGTCATCGATTCCAACAACATCTATTTTGTTGTAGACATATACACACTTGATGTATTTGCGGTTGCCCTCAATAACATCAATAAAGTCATCCACGGTAGCATCCTCACGAAATAAAACCTGCAATATTCCTTACTTTAACTCATCAGACTTCTCTCAATAAAGCCACAAGATTTGAAGTTACATAGACTCCTAACTTGCGGACAAGAGAGGCTAGGAATAATTATTGTCCGAGGCTGATTTGAAAACAAGATTAAAGGTGGACTTATAAATACCTCAGCATTGTGAATCTTGTATTCATGCAGAATTTGATAACAGAGCTTCTCATCAATGCGAGTTAAGGGTGCAGTAGTGTTGAAAGAAATTCCCCCGGTCTTCTTCTTCTTAAAGTATATCTGTTATAACAGGAAAGAACACCAAAAATTGATAGCACATCAAGCTGCTGCATAACCGAAGACAGTTTTTTGGGTTTTAAGAGTTATAATATATAAAAACAGAAATGTAGATGAAAGCGAAAGAGAGACCATTGATAAAGAGAAGTTTTACCTGTGGAGGTCTTTTGTTTAGACGCAGACCCACTGCTTCAAGTTCCTTGGTCAGAATTTGCCTGTGACCTTCACTCTAAGACGATTTGGATGAAGAAATAGTGAGATCAAAATGGCAAAAGCAAAAAAGAACAATGGACAGAACCATCAAACAACTTGCATAATCATTTAAACCATAGCTCTTACTTTTGAGGCATCAAGAACCATCAACACAAGGTCTGAAGACTTTGCAACAGCAATAACCTGAGAAACAAACAAGTTTCAATCTTCACAGCATTCCTTAGTATGGAGTAAAACGACAAGAATCAAAATTGGATTAAACCTGTCTCCCTCGTCCCTTTCCTTCTGAAGCACCTTCAATAATTCCAGGAAGATCAAGCAACTGAATTTTGGTGTCATTATAGTGAATGACTCCAGGAATGCATGTAAGCGTTGTAAACTCATATGAAGCTGCTTCGGAATGTGTGCCCGTTAACATTGTCAGAAGCGTGGACTTCCCAACACTGCAAACACAGCCACAAACCCAAATTTGGCTACCTTAACTCCGAAGTTGAAACAAATACATAGTGACATGGATGTGAGTTTAATTAGACCTTGGAAATCCTATAAGTGCAACACGTCCATGGCCATACTTTGTAACTTCAAAACCATCCCCACCTCCACTTGAACCCTATTAAGTAGATTTGGAACACATTTACAAACCAAAATCAGAAAAGAAGACGGAATATATAATCTGAACTTGCTCCAGCTATAACGAGCCCAAGTTTGTACACTCTATAGCTATAGACATCCGAGACAAGCTAGTAACAGGATCCAGACGTTATACGCACAGTCAATAGTGGTTGAAAAATTCTTCATAAAAAGTTGTCTTACTTTTGGTGGCTCTAACAACTGTGTTCTGAGCTTTGCAATCTTTGCCTTGAGCTGACCAAGATGATACTCTGTCCATCGAAAGTGACAATATTTTGCAGAAAATCAATGATGAGTCTCATCTCTATTTTACACACACTATAATGTAAAGAGAAACCTGTAGCTTTATTCTTCTGTGTCCGAGCCATCTCGGCTTCAATCTCTTTAATCCTTTCGACGATTCCCATTTTTCTTTCAGAATTTACTGCTACCAATGGCTAGAGATATGTAAGGATTAAGGTATCTTCACTTGTTTCAGCATTATTAAAAAAAAAAAAAAACCAACAATAATCAGATAGATAATTCAAAAGAAATCATAATAAAATCACCAATTAACCATTAACTCAAAAAGACACAAACTTTAAACTGGGGTAACAGGAGATGCAGCATCGAAAGAACTTTCAACAGAAAGAACAAAGCTTTTAATTAACCAAGTCTAAAAGAAGTATATCCAGTAGACGAAAGCTCACCTCTTTGGCTACCGATCAAACTACGACATGCAGATTACATGCGAAGTTATACAACTTAGCCTTTACATATGATTCTCGACAGTAACAGAGCTATGTGTTGGCAATTTAGTGAAAAACAACATAAAAGATCGAAGCTTTTGAATGAAAAAGGGAGGAATTTTGATGAGTGATGGCGATCGAAAGATGGTTCTAGAGAAAGCGAGAAAGATACATACAAGTCTGGGTCGAGAACCATCTCCAAGAAATAATGGATCGTATACAGAAAGGCCCAATCAAGTCCGGGTCAAACGCCGAGTTGGCATTTGATCATCATGACTTCACTTCCATGGATATATATATTATAGAGAAACCATTCATATCAATTCAAGAAGACTCAGAGACTACTTAATAGTTAATACTAGTACTTTCCTCATATATATAACCCAGAAAGCTTGCTTCGAAAGTTACAAGTCTACAGAAACTGTCATCGTCTCGTCTCCCTTACTTTGCTATTTTACAAAAAAAAAAAAAAAAAAAAAACTCAGCTACAACGAAGTCGGATCTTGTTCCCTTTCCCTTCTGTTACTATATCCATCAACCTTGCTTACCGGGGAACCAGAGATTGCTTCTCCGCAAGTTCCCTTACCCGTGACAGAATCTGCACAGGAATGTGCATCGACCCATGTTTCTTGAGACTTCCCTGTAAACACAGTAGTATATTCACAACTAAGCACATCCAAGTTCTCGGCAAAGGAAACTGCAGTTACAAGCTAAAAGGGATAGAGAGAGAGGAGAGACATTGAGAGGTACCATGCTGTTTGAGGGACTTTGAGCAAAGCTTGCTTTCAGAAGATTTCGCCATTTGTCCTACAAAACAACAAGATGGTTAATCCAAAGCCTTGATTGATAGGACATGCAAAGAGGGTCGATTAGTTGAATTACCTTGAGATCTACAGACGTACGATATGAATATGATGAAAAGGAATGCTTTTTGATCTCAGACCACTTCCCAGCTCCATACTTTGATACACCCTCGACTAGTTTTGTAACCTCAGACAGAGTCCAAGCTCGATGGTGCTTCCTTCTAAGTGCACCACCTTGCATGATTGGCAGGCCCATGTCATCCGAGCTATTTCCAGAGGAGTCTATGTGCTCTGGCTCCATGTCTTGATCAACCTCACTAAGAATATGCTCTTCGTTGTTCTTGTCACTTGTAGCAAACTGCATTTGCAAACCAAGAATGCAACGAGAAACTGTGTCATATCTGGAACACCAAATTTATCTAAAATATCAGGTAGGGGGTAAATGAAATATTATCCTAGGCCATCTCTAATATCTGCAACCTAGGAAATGAGGATGAGGAAATTTACAAGATATTTCGATGGATAGAACCAAAACAATAGATAAGTCTTACTTCTTTTTGGACTGGTCGAGAAGCAGAATCTACCACCAAATCTCGCTTCACAACCTCATTGTTTAACTGAGAAGGGGTCAAATTGAAGTTACTCTCTGCTGGACTAGCTCTATCTTCCAAACAACTGGAATGATAATCCTACACAATGTTGCATTATCCTTAATTACATTCCGACTTGTTGACCCAAAAAAAAATATAACATTCCGATTTAACAACAAAGCAAAATAATGGTTCAGAAGTAGATCACTCATTTTATTATATTTTCCATCTATGCTTCTTAAAATAGAATTTGGCACGTGGAAAGAGCAAGATATGATAGGGCCAAATCATTGGAAGTTTCAAAGAAAAGGCATGAGATTGCGTAATGCAACAAAGAGACATACCATAAGAGCCATGATGTTCTCTCTTGGACGGCTTCTTCGGACATGAGAAACATAAGGAACCTCCATTTCAGATCCAGCAAGGGATACCGTCCTGGTGACAGCAACGCGCTTCCCTGAGGAGACGCTGATAGACCTGACTTCAGGTTTTTCGGATGACCTCTGATCCTTTAAAGGAATCATTGGCTTGTCATTTTGCTGTGTTTCATCTGTTTCTGATAGTTCTTCAATGTATCTTCGTGTAGGCTTCCTCACTCGTTTTGCAGCCCTCTGTTCATTGGAATAATCCTCACTAGCATAATAGTGGTCAGTAGCATTCACATGATCAGTACTCGATGGCGCATCTTTCGGTTTAGTAGCTCTTACATCATCACCCATATCCTTGCTAACGACATTAGTCATAACATTGGACTTCTCTTGCTTTCCAATTAACTTGTTATCTTTTATTGTCAGGTTAGTTGCTGGTACATGACAAGATTTAACAAGTCCCATTGCAATCCTCCTTTTGAGCCATGTCTTGTCCTTAACAGTTGTCTCACGGCCAAACGTTGCCCTGAATGTTTCTTGCAGTGCTTTAATTGGTAAATCATCCAAGCAGATCTCGCCTCTAACTCTAGAAAAATCAGGTTTTTGAGCAGCTTCAGACAATGCAGTTTCTTTGGGACTAGCTGCTGCGTTTGAGCATGGTTCGATCATATCGGACTGATTCATATTGCATTCATTCTGAACATTCGATGAAAAAGAAATGGGTTCTTGCAGCAAAGCTTCATAGTGGGCTTGATCCTCCTTAATAGAGTTTTTTTCATTAGAAAACTGGATGTTGGCATCTGGAGGAGTAGAAGGCACCTGAGATCCAAGTACATTGCCAAGCCTCTCTTCTTGTTCGACCCTTTGCAACATCTCCTCATTATACTGCAAAAATCTCAAAGAAGGAATAAAACCTTAGGAGTAAGGCCATCTGGTCTGCGATAGAGTTCTTATGAAAACATTAACATTAAAACATTAAAAAATCTACATGTAGGAATGATCGTTTGTCAGAAATTAAAATTCTATTTTCAACATTCGTGAAATAGGACTAACCTGGTCAGTATCTGGTCGCACATTATGAGACTGCAGTAAACCTGAATTTATAGCTGAAAGAATAAGATATTTCGTCACCACTTTGTAAGTAAAAAATAGCAGAATACGGGACAACAGATGGAGAAACCACATAGACATAAGCATATTTGGGCGTATATCGACAATAAAAGTCGGTATGAATGTGAGATGGATTGATATACATTTATGGTTTGATTAAGAAACCCATGACTTTGGCTCTCCCCTTGATTTGCATCTTCGATAACCACTATATATAACTATAGGCTAAGTGCATTTGTATATGCAATGCCTTCACGAGCAGAATTAGAGCTAAACTAAAATAGGCCTTTAAGCAAGAGAGGTTCAACATATAAAGATTTATGGGAACCAAACCTTCTGAACTTTCAAGATGGGACATCCCTTCAGCTAGAAGGTGGCCTACAGTCTGACAAGCAACTGATGCAATATGCATATTTGTCTCATTGACCTCCAAATTTTCTTCATCGGTTGCAAGGTAGCCTTCAGTCTGACAAGCATCTAATGCGATATGCATATTTGTCTCATTGACCTCCAAATTTGCTTCATCGGTTGCAAGGCAGCCTACAGTCTGACAAGCATCTGATGCAATATTCAAATCCGTTTCATTAACCTCCAAAATTTCTTCATCGGTTGCAGGAACTAGTCTTCCATCTCCTGAAACCTAATCATTTGCATAAACCACCTAACATAAGATTTCGAAAGGCTAATACCTATAGTCATAGAGTCATAGTAGATAAATTTTCCAATTCTAGAAAAAGCAAAACCCTCCTCGAATTATCATTTTGCTTGTTATAACTTGGACGTTTACAGAAGTAAGAAGTCTTAGAAATTATTATTAAAACAATAGGATCCACTATAAGAGAGACATTGATAGCCATACCCGGACAAGCTTGTAGGCAACAGGATTTCCAATCTGATTTGCTGAAGAAAATGGTGTGACACTTGTCTGAGCACTGCCTTCAAACATCTCTCTGCAGTCCTCAACAGTTCCAACCGCAGTTCCCATCGCAAATCCAACTTCAAACACACAAACTGAAATCACCAAATTGGAAAAAGCAAATCAATTGATAAATAGTCAATATATCTTAGAAGTGTCAATATATCTTAAAAGTAATCCACCAAATGATGCTGCAGTCCTATGTATAACTTGACCAAAAGTAAAGAATCCAATCTATCAGAGATGTGTAGTCCAAAACTATATATCATCAAACAAAGGTTAGGCCTTTGAAGAAGAAAAGATAACACTAAGTATACAAAATTAAAAAGACTAACAATTTACACTACCCCCATCTTCAAATTCCAAAGAATTCACAAGTTTCCACAATTGTGAAACAGAGAGACTTTCGCATTCTTAATAAAAACCAATAGATTCCATCGAATTCCGAATACATAACAGAATTAAACAAAAGCAACGAAATCAAAGCTTGAAAGTAAAAAAAGAAACGAAAATTAAAAAAAAAAAAAGATGGAATTTTCGTCATGCTCACCACCGGAAAACCAAGTTTTATTGTCGCCGGAGAGTGTGACAATTCACAGCAAAAAAAACAAAGCGATTGAATTACACTTTTTTTTTTAGTGACCAAGAAGCGTCAGAGACGAAGTCGTGTCTAACAACGGATTCGTCGTCGAGGATCGCAGAGGAAGAAGCTTCTCCAGGTTAAAAAATAAATTTGGGAAATTTTTTGGTGTTGCTTTTTGTTGGCTCTCTTTTAGGCTTTTTATTTTATTTTATTTTAACATGTACCGGACGGACTCCAAAGCGTTTTATTAACTCAAAATCTTTACATTTTGTGATTTTGGAATCCGTACGTGATACATATGTTATGCAGCTTGGTCCGGTTTTGCCACGTCAGTAAATAGCTTAATATAGCTGGATGGATATGCCAAAACAGAGTAAACTACGCTCCGTTTTGGTTCACGTGTGTAAGGACGCCGTGTCGGATGATATATCTAGACTAGCAATGCACGTCGGCTGATTTTTACAATTTTGGTTATTTCCAGATTTACAAAAGAATGTGTAAAGCTGGGTGTTTCTCCACTTTGGTTAGTCCAGATTTTTTTTCTTTTTTTAAATTTACACTTCCTCCATTGTTTATCTCACAATAGAAAAAAAAATATAGTTTAGAAACATTTAACAAGAATAAAGCAAATTTGATTTTTAGAATATTAATGTAGTAATTTGAAAAAGAGGGAGTATATGATAGTTTAGTTTTAAAAACAACTTTGGTCCTTCACTGACAAAATTAGAAATATAGTACAATTTACAATCGTCTGTTGCCTAACCAAAATGGACTTTACATCTTTCTTGCAACAATGATTCTTTTGCTACATTGTGAATGGAAGTTGTATGCATGAGTAGACCTGTTTCTTTTGCAACAATAGAAACTTGGAAAAGACAAAACTGAACACAAACACATTATGAGGGTAAGAAATAGCACCAAGTTACCATTCTACTAGTTATGTTGAAGTATATTAAACAATGTTGAGGGACTAAGCAGTTAACATCAAAACACATCAACTTCAGTAAATCTTAAACTCAAATCGGAAAAAATTGTCAAAGAAAAGCTTAGAGTAGAGCAAGTGTCAAAAGATGTAAGGTGCTTCCGAACTCCCAAGAACTTGGTAATAGATAGTTCAGAGAGACTATAAACTCCATTTTCGCTATAAGCATTGTCACTGGATCCTCTTATACCATTAAATCTTGGTGTAAGGATTTGAGTAGAGATTGATCAATGCTAAAGAAAACTAGCAACAAACAACATATTCAATAAAAAAACGTTTTGTTACGAGGAAGTTTAAATCAAGATTTCTATGCCATTGCTTCATTTCAAAGTATTCGAACAAAGATCTCAAAAGCAAAGACTACCAATGCAATCTAATGTAAGAACTATAAGCTACATCACAATATTATTAGTGAGTAAAAGAATATAGATCTAATCAAACAAAACCATTTACAAATAAAGAGACTCATAAGGAAGAAGTGAACAAAAATTAGAAACTAGGGAGCAAACGTTTTTTATCAATTGAAGAAGAAAGTCCCCAACCTTTTTATCTTATCAATTGAGATAAGGTTGCCAAAATGAAAGGTCTGGACTTTAGACACCTGGCACGGTGATAAAGCGCCACAATAATGAATGTATCCTTCATCATAAGAAAGGCTTTTGTGGTAATTATCACCGTGCAGAAGAACCTCTTCTTCGTCTAGAGGGTTACAAGAAACCGTTGTGAGATTACATTACAGTAGTAGTACAGTAAGGACTGTAAGGTGAGGAAGACGAAACCTTATCTTTACAGTTGCAGTCTTGCAGACATGGCGGGTACTTCTCTACCTTCATCTCTCCTCAGCCAAGGACCTTCGTTACTCTTCTCTACTTCTTCGAATCAGGTCTCAGAAGCTAAATGTGGAATTGTGTTAACATCTGGAAAACGTTCTCTTGTTCGTTGTTTGGCTAAGAAGAAAATCAGTTTTGTGGATCAGATTCTCGATTATATCGAAGGTATCTTCTATTTCATGGGAACTTGAATTTGGGGTTTAAAGGTGAAACCTTTTTGTCTGAACCAAAAAAATTGAGACTTTGTACCTTACTGTTGTGTGGTTTTTATTGTTTTAAAGGCGGTCCTAAGCTTAGGAAATGGTACGGAGCGCCTGAACTTCGACCAAAGGATGGATCTTTAAGTGGAGACGACGATGAGTTTAAAGGTATTAACCTAAAAGGGTTTGAATTTAAAGGTATTTACCTAAAATGGTTTGAATTTGGAATCTCAGGACTTAAAACATAACTCTTATATGTCATTTGGAATCCATGAAGCAGAGGAAGAAGAAGATGATCTCGATGGAGAAAAAGATGCTGTTTTTGTAACGGATGGAGACAGTGATTTGGGTCAGGTGTGTGTTTTCATGGTTTCATAGAACCTTTATATATTGGATGCAGCAAGATGAAACTGAGAACTGTTAATTCTTAGCTGATGTAGATGATTATACTGCAACTGATTGTGAAAGGGACTCGGATTAAAGCACTTGTGAAGGACAAAAGAAAGGCTTTAGATGCTTTTGGAGCTTATGTTGAGGTTGGTTCACTGAATATATATAGTACTCCCTAGTTCTGTCTCTTGTTTCTGTTTACTTTGACAAAACATTCAATTACTGTAAATCTGTGAAGTTGACGTCTGGAGATGCAAGCAACGAGCGTTTCTTAAGGAAAGCTTTTAAAGGTGTTGGTGCAATCATATCCCCAACTGTATGTTTTAACCAAACCCTTCATCATTCGTGTTGATCTGACTTTGTACATTTATCTAAAACTTTAAGCATATCATTCTTTCCTTCAGGAAGGTTTCTTATCTAATGTCAAGAGTTTAAAAGGTGTGAAACATGCAGTTCTCTTGTCTCAGGTAAGGATACATACATCTCCATGACTTTGACTTTGCCATACTCGGTTTCTTATTATGATGATTACGGTCTTGTGTCTGTGAGATCATGGTTTAATGAAGCTGCAGTTGTCTGTTTATGAAAACAGCGGTGGAATTCAAGCTATGATGAATAGCAAAGCGAAAAAACTGGCCGAGCAAGATGAAAAGGCCGTTATATCTTCGAATGTTCCTTATACAATCATAAGAACAGGCAAGCTGGAGAACAGTCCTGGAGGGAATCAAAGCTTCAACTTTAGCGAGGTAAATTCATTGAATGTAAGAAAAAACATGTGTTCACTTCACTGCTTGGTTTCACCAAAATTTTTGTATTGATGAAAACAGGGTGCTGCAGCTAAAGGAAGCATAAGCAAGGAAGATGCAGCTCGTATATGTGTTGAAGCTCTAAGTGTGATCCCACCAACAGGGTTAATATTTGAGGTAGATAAACAATCTTTGCTTTTCTAGAAATAAATTGTTATGTTCAGTGTTGTTGCTTCCAGTATAAATGATGAGGCTTCTGTTTCGGTCAGGTTACGAATGGAGAAGAAGTTGTATCTGACTGGGAAGGACAGTTGATGAAAGTGATGCAGAGACAGAGTGAAAAGAAGTAGTAGTAAGCTTCAAAGTGGAGATAAACAGAAGATCATATTATTATTATTATTATTATACATCATCATTGTCTGTCTTTACAACATCTTTCTGTTGATGTAGATAAGAAATTATTTCCTTTCATATTTGGCATATATCTCAAGAAACTTTGAAAGCCTTTAGAATCATGAGTTTCTCTCCTCTTGTACGCATCAAAAAAATTTTGTTTTCGTAATCTGTAAGATTGAGCAACCATGAGAATCATAGCAAGAATTATATGAACAGTGTGGACTGTGGAGGCCCTACCATTTATGGTTTTCATAAAATATCCAAAAAGAAAATTGATAGGAAAATGGATGTGAGCCAAGAAATTGATTACAAAAAGGTGAAGTGAACCAAAAAGTTTGGCTGGATTCTTTTGTCTAAAAGCCAATGAAAACAAATAAAGAAAGGGGGGAAAGAAGCTTTGTGTTGTAAAACAACTTGAAACTTGTGTAAAAATGGAGAAAAAGATAAGGAATAATAAAAAGTACCTAACTAAAGTTAAAACTACAAGTCTCTGTTCTGTTGTCTTTTTGACTTTAAGGATCATGCAAGCAAGCACAAAGGCAACGAGGATAATCATCTTCCTTTGCTTGATCAGACTTTAGTACAATTTCATGTCTTTCTTTTTCTTATTTTGATTCGAGTATCAATCTTACTTTATGTTGAGATGAACATTGCTAAATTGTGAGTTTCTACAAACAAAAAAAAAAGGTTTACATGTCAATTCTAGAACCAAAGAGATCACACTGCACAGTACACATTCATTTGTGAGAGAACCCTTTTTGAAGTGCATAAAGATGATTAGAGAATTTGATTAGTCCAAAGGTGTAATTATTAACTTGTCATAAATGCATCAGTTGGTGGCAGAACTTGAATTTCAGAGATGTGTCTCAAATCTAACAAAAGAAGAAAAACTTCTTTTATTACCTCAGAATCAAAAGACATAAAACATTATGTAGATAACAATTTCAACAGAGATTACAGGAAGCAAAACTGTTGAAGAAGACCCTTAAGAAAAACACAATATTAATGTTCATCTTGTTGTTGGACAACAACAACAAACATTGTCACTCCTTAATCCACAATCAAATTAGCTTTTGAATCTACAAAATCAAGATTTTGGTTTTTTTTTTTTTTTCTTTTTGGTTATGTTGTTACCCGGATCTAAACCTCTTCTGGTTGTTGTTGGCCTTGCCATCAGATTTAAGTGTACCTGTAGACTCTCCTTCGGATGAAGCATCAACCGATCTGGCGAAAGAATGAGAGAGATCCCCATAAAGACTAGCCACAGTTCTGATATTGTTATTGAGCTCTCTAATCAAACCAACATTTCTACCCAAGTGATCAGCTTGTTTAGACTCGTGGTTCTGATTGATCTCGTTGATCAAAAGCCGGTTTTGATCAAGAATGTCTTGAACTTGAACAAAGCTCTTCTGAAAATTCTGCAACAGTTTGCCATCCATCTGGTATCCAGAAGAATACACATCTCCTTCCATTCTTGATTCCATCAAAGCTCAAATCTTGATTGATCTACAGAACAAAAAAGAAAAGGCAAATAAAACAAGTGTGTGTTGATATGTCTTCTTCCGTTGACCTTGTCTATTATAAAGCTCTTTGATCACTCACATAAAGATTCTACTTTTTTTCCAGTAACACAAATCAAAGATTAATCTTTTTTTTGGAAGTTACATTTCAATCTCAAGAACCATCAATTTCGGACTAAACACCAAACATATTTTCAGGAAAAAAGAGATCTATTAATAGATAAAAAGGAGAAGTCTTCTATAAGTAGCCTTCACCTATATAGTGAGATAATCTCAACAAAAGTAGAAACTGATTCCACAAGATTCATAAAAAAAAAAAAAGTCTTTATAAAAATTTTGAAGACCCAGAAACCAAAAGAATCATATCTATCTATGAACTCAAAAAGTAAAGATTTTTTTCCCCCAAAAGCTTTGATTTACATAACAAAACATTAAAAAGTTAAGATTTTTTTCTGCTCAAAATTCAGTTTCTTACCTTGAAAAAACAAACAAGCTCCGTGAAGAGGTGGTGGTGACACAGAGAGGGATGAAATCGAGATTTTATTTTTTTTCTCGGGAAATAAAACTAAGAATCTTTATATTTTTTCTTGTTTATGGAGAAAATAATATGACAATTATTGGAAAGCAAAGAGAGAAAAAAAAAAAAAAAAAAAAAGGAATCTACTTGTCGTCTGTAGACAAACAGTTTGAGACACAGAGAGATTTTGAGGGGAATATTTATATATAAATGTTCTTATCTTTTTTTTTTATATAGGAATAAAAGATTTTTTTTTGGGTGTTGTTTGTTGTACTTGCTTGGCTTACTCTGCATCTGTAATTTGCAGAGAGTTATGGAGGTTAAAGATATTGTGCCACTGTGTCAGACATCTGGAGCAAAATTTTTTTTTTTTTTTGACCCGACCCGTAACTTTTGTTTTTTATTCTTTATAGTGTCAGTAGAGAGGTCGGACAAGAGGACTTAAAATCTAGAGTAAAAGAATTATTGGTTTGATTGGTAACTAAAACAAAGCTTTACAAATAGTATTGCTTTCAATTTTTACCAATCACAAAAATTTTACTAATACTTTTATTAAAAGTTTTACTTTCAGCTTTTTTGTACAGCTTTTATGTATAGTTATTTTTTTACAGTTTTGCATTATTCCGTAACAGTATATTGGATACGTTACCAATCAGACTAACATGTGATGGGTTAGATCATTTAACATTTTAAAAAATAGAGAATATGCGTAGAATAACATTGAATTGGAAAAGAATTAACAAAATACCATTTGTCCACAAAACTTTTGTTAGAAGGATAATAAATTTACCAAGATTTATCTTAATTATTTTTCTTTCTTCTTTAGTTTCTTTCTCTTCCTATATCTTCATTGGTGTTTTTCTTCTCACCATGAAATATCATTATTTTTATGTCATAATATGTCACAATTGACTTCACAAAACACATCAAACAACATCAATTTTTCATTTTTCTGCTTTTTTCTTCTTTTTTGGTTTCTCTTTTTCAAATTGCAAAAGATATCTTACTTTATCTCTTTGGATTTCAATTTCTGTTGGAATCTACGTCGTTGTGTTTTTTTTTATATTTAATTCATGATATTTTGTTTTGTAACACGCTACTTTATCAAATTACATGTGACAACATAATATTTCTCTTTAACAAATTATTTTCTTAAGTTACATGTTATTTATTAAGATTACATGTGATTTCTTTTGAAAACACGATTTTTTCATATTTCACATTATTTTTCTAAATGATACGCTTTTTCTTTTAGTATATAATGATATTTTTATTAATTGACATGTTTTTTCACAAATAGCAATACATTAATGTACTTTTGTCGTTTGTTTAAGGACATATTTGATTTTTTCTTTCTCTTAAAAATGGTAGTTACCAAAATTTTCTAATACAATGGTATTTCCTTAATTTTTTATTCATTCAGTGGTAGTTACTAATATTACCCTAAAAAATATGGGTCAGAACATAACATTTGAAGTTTGGATAATTCAAAATTTTAAATTATAATTATCTAATTTTTTCTGTTAGATTTGGATGAAACTTGAATTAAACACCTTTTTATTCGAAGCTATGATATAGGAGCAAGCCAGAAAATTCACACGAGGAGAGTATTTTTCTTGGGCTGGCCTGCGAGCTTATTGAAGGTGTGGGCCGCAATGTCATAGCGATAAGCACGATGGTGGTCTGGTCGATGAAGTTAATAAAGTTAGGTTTTAAGGTCCTGGTACATGCTCACGTTGACTCAAAACTCCTCGTTCATACCAAAGAAATGCAAAGATCATTAATGTCTATATCTTGTCTATGCACCATGAACCCCCTTGGTTTTCACCAAAACTTCCATTGTATGGTCAAATTCTAGAAATGCGGATTGGAATACAAGTTGTTTGTCCCAAATTCAATGCATTGTGATTAGGCAGTTAGTTTGTTTGGACATATTGTACTTGTTTTACATGTTATAATCCTTTAGACCAATAGTTTTGCATCCAGTTGAATATTTTTTGGATCAAATACGAATATGTTATTGGTATAAACCATGTATAAATTTACTACCGTAAAAAGGAAAAACTACAGCAGTAGAAGTCAAGGAGCAACACCTAAAACAAACGAGATAATCAAATTGTTAAGAGTAGTTGGTGCTTCAATGTTTACACCATGTCCAATTTCCTTCAATACCTCTAAACTCGAGTTTGGCAAATTCCTGTCAAAGAAAAATTATGTGGCAAAAAAAAAAAGATTACATAATAATACTAACAAACTTAGAGTATATATGGAGGTTAAACTGAGAGATCCTTAATGACTTAAATTGTTATAGAATTTAGTTATCATCACTCATCAAATATTATTTACCTATGTAGACGACGTCCATGCTCCAAAGGAAACACCTGATCCTTGTCACCCCAAACGATCAACGTTTTCTGTGAATATTTAATCAACACCAAACAAAATAAATCATCAATTACTAATTATTCAGTTAAAAAAAAAAAAAAAAAACTGTTTTATTTGATCAAAATGACCTGTGATATTGCAAAAAACTCTGGCTCCTCTTCTCTTTCCAGCAAATTCTTAGCTAAATCTAAAAGTTCTTGTCGATTTGTCTCATACATCACCTAAAACAAAGATTGAAAACTTTAAGGGCTTATTCTGTAAATGTTTAACATCTAGATCATTTTTTAAAATAAACACTAAACTACGGGGCAGAGTGAGTAAATTAACAAAAAGAAACAGAACTTACAGAGATGAATTGGGAGAGGATAAAATCAGGAACCCAGTCAAGAAACCTAAGACCTGTATTCATGGAAACCCTAACTAACAACCTCAGATCTCTCGGATGACTCGGAACCAAAATCTCCGACACATCTCCGCCGTGTTTTTTCATCTCCGTCATCTTCTGCTGTTGCGTAAACCCGACTCCACTACTCACAATCACCAGTTTCTCAATCATCTCCGGCCAAATCTTCGCGATCCGGTACGCTACGAACCCTCCGTAACTAATCGAGTAAACCGACAAATCTCCTCCGTCTTTACCACCACCACAACAACCAAGCCTCTTCAAACCTCCGACGATACTCCTCGCCTGAAACTCAACGCTCCGATCTGTGTTTCTCGAGTACGATCTCCCGAAGAAAACGAGATCGGGGATGAAGAGATTCAACGATCTCGACAGATCCGTGACCTGATGAATAAACTGCCATTTCGAGTTCCCTCCGTAACCGTGTAGCATGAGGAGGTTCGGCCGGTTGATTTTCCGGTGGCCGGAGATCCAGAAATGTAATGTGGTTTCTCCGTCGTTTAGATCGACGGTGATCGGGCGAAGATCGCAGATGACTAGGAAATATAAAGATAAGAATGTATCGGCGAGCTTGATCAGAATCGGGTAATCGAAATTGTCGAATAAACACCAAACGAGGCTCTTTAAGAGAGTTATCGCGATGCCGATGGCGTGACGGAGGATTCGAAACACGAGTTTCATTGACGCCATTAAGAGAGTTTTGTTTGGTGATGATCTTCTGAAAAAGTATGGTTTTGTTTGTGCATGCATGTGTGTCTAAGTCTGTTAGACGCATTCGTGGTATTTCACCCAGTTTCTCGTTAATTACAAACAAATAAATGATAATTAAGGTAGAGAGACTCTTCTCGTTTTTTCCGAGACAGAGAGAATTGGTTATGGTTAAAATTAGAAAAAAACAGAGCCGTTTAATATTTCTCCCGGTTTAGTCCGGTCTGATTCGATTGACTAATTCTTTCCCGCCGAAACGTTACTGATGGGCCAAAGCCCTATTTGTTATAATTTTGGGCCCATAATTCATACAAACGCACAATGTTTAGTACTCTCTCCACACATTGTTTAGTGAGACATATATAGCCAAGAAAAAGAAGGATCATTCTATAAGAATCTTTCTTAGAGCTTTTTCTTGTTTTGTTTTGTTTTTGTCGACATCTTTGTTAAGCTTCTTCTGGCTGTCAAATAGTGTCTTTTAATGGTCCGTCACATGTGCCCATTGGTCCACATTACATTACAACACATACGTATCCACATCTCCTCCTCGTATTCTCTACGTCAACTTTACCCAACTTGTGACAAAATCTTTGGCACTTGGCTCATAACTCCAACTACCCCCTCAAGTAAACGAGTTTTTCTTATCTTCTTTATGGACGTGATTTGCGCTCTTCTACTTACTTGAGCGACAAGTTAATTCTGCATTACGCTTGATATATTTTAATTTGCCTCCTCTGTGTTATTCTTCAAAACTCTGAAATTTTTTTCATCTGTAATTAATATCAATGTCTACATCATCCATAAGATCACTAATGATGCGGAACAGGCAGGCAAAGAAAAGAGGCGTTTTGTTTGTTTCTAAGAGTGGTCCTTGTTCTTGGATGTCCATTATGGTTTCCAAAAGCTTATCTCCGTCTTTCGAACGTTCACCACACAGTTTATCCACCAACCTCTCTATATAAACGCAGAGGAGAGAAGTGAGAAGAGTAGATAAAAAAAGAAGAAGAAGAGAGTTATTCCTAAACCAGTCATTCAAAATGATGCGCATTATCTTCCTCTTATCTCTTCTCTTTGCTCTATCCAATGCCTCAGTTCAAGACTTCTGTGTCGCAAACCTGAAACGTGCTGAGACCCCTGCGGGTTACCCTTGCATTCGTCCCATGCATGTCAAAGCTAGTGACTTTGTCTTCTCAGGCTTAGGCACTCCTGGAAACACTACAAACATCATCAGTGCTGCTGTCACGCCCGGTTTCGTTGGTCAGTTCCCAGCTCTGAACGGTCTAGGCCTCTCTACAGCTAGACTTGACCTAGCACCTAAAGGTGTGATCCCAATGCACACTCACCCTGGTGCCTCTGAGGTTCTCTTCGTCCTTGACGGCTCTATCACTGCTGGGTTTGTCTCCTCCTCTGCAAACACTGTCTACGTGCAGACGCTTAAACCAGGACAGGTCATGGTTTTCCCACAGGGCTTACTTCATTTCCAAATCAATCAAGGAAAAGCCAAAGCTTCAGCCTTTGTCACATTCAGCAGCGCTAATCCGGGTCTCCAGATTCTTGATTTCGCACTCTTTGCTAACAATCTTCCCACTGACCTCGTCGTGGGTACTACTTTCCTTGACCCAACTACAGTCAAGAAGCTAAAGGGTGTTCTTGGAGGAACTGGTTAAAAAAAAGACTTGGGACTCCCCTTGACTAAAACAACAACAAACACCTCTTCTTATTCTTCTTTTTATCTTTGATGGATTCTTGTCATCTCTGTTTTGTGTTCCTTGTAATTCTTCAAAACCTGTCAAGATTATTACATTGTATGTGAGTTTTTTCATTTAAGATCCTGAGTTGGTCATCATTCATACCGTTTCATAACCATTAGCTAAACTTAACCATTGACTTGAGTGAACCTTCCAATATAGAGAAAGAAACAAAAGAATGCTAACTTTAAGGACCAGACTCTCACATGGGTTCAGTGGTCCCAACTCCACAAGTTTAGATCGGTCCTCCCCCAGCTATTATTCTATATGATATGTTTGACATTAAACCCATTAGAACCATACAAAAAGGAGACATCATGTGTGTATGCTAAATTGCTAACTTAGATCTACAGCTGGAAAACTAAGAACTTTCAAAAATGTATAACCAAATCTAAGAACTTTCATAAACAGAGTCATCCCAATCTCCATTGAAACGACTGGTTCCAGATTAAAAGCAGAACAACTACACAATACTCAGATGTGATCTAAACAACAATATTGAGTTGCAGCCACCAAAGACAATAAATTTAGAAAAAAAGGACCAAAATTAAGATGACTTAACTCCAACAGCAATGCTCATTTAGTGTTGTGCTGTAAATCATTGATCTTGCGGAGAAGCTGACTTCTTTTGAAAAGCAAGAAAGCAGCAATGACTACTTGCAAAGCTGCAGCTACACCGGCGAAGAAAAGCCCCACCGTCTTTCCCGTGTTCTCCTTCTTCTTCCGATGATGATGATGATGGTTCCTCCTTGAGTTCCTTCTCTCTCGCCATTTTTTCCTTCTGTGGTGGTGATGCTTCTCGTGATTCGCCTGCTTGTTACTACTCTCAAAGACCCTAACTGGAGGAGGCGGTGGTAGAGGAGGAGTGATGGAAGAATCTTGTGATTGTGATTCAACTAAGATAGAAAAAGCAGAGATGATGAAGAAGAAGACGAAGAAACAGAGTAGGAAAAGTCTCAAACTTTGTAGTGGCGGTTCCATTGTGTAAATTTCGCAGAATCGAAATTGGGATTGAGAGTTTCAAAATCTCTTGAATTATGAAATCAGGGTTTCTCGTTTTGAATAGGTGCGTAATCTGAATCGATTGGAGAAGTGAATCTGAAGAACGTGTAACGTAGAGGATCGTTTTTATTTTTTTACGTTTTAAATTAAGGAAGATGGAACGAACCAAGAAGAAAGATGATACTGATGAGTGATGATGGAAGTTTCTGATAAAACTAGTATTATTTTAAAGATCCGGTGGGCCGTTTTGGATCTCTTCTTTTAATATTATCTTATCAAATAAGGCCCATCATACAGTATATGATTTCAGATCCGCAGCAAATAAAACATCAATTAAAATGTGTTCCTTCTGGTCACACTCTATATGGTTTACGGAAAAGTAATTTATAACTTAAAAACCCTTTTTTTTTTTTTTCTCAGACACGGTTATCAAGAAACTTTTCACAGGCCATTGCCCGTCGGCGTCGGGATCAAACGATCAATCTCTTGCTCAACTCTTCTCTTTCTTCTTTATTGTAGCCTTTTCCAAGTTTTTTTTTCTCAATTTGTTCTCTTTTTTAACCCTTCCCAAACCCTAATAAAACCTGTCGTGAATCACACCAGTGAAAACCGTATGTGTCCGCTGATCTGTCACTCACCGGAGAGAATTTCTTCACAAAGTTCGGGCACCAAACATACTCTTTTCTTACTGTGGTTTTTTCAAGCGGAACTAGGATTTTTCCCACTGGACCTAGATTCCATCGCCGATCCAAGAGATGCGCTTTGCAGCACAAACCCCTCCGCTACTCTCGGGCAGCCGCCACATCTTTGATTATACTTGGCATTGTAAAGCTAGGATTTTCCCCAGTGGACCTAACTACCAATGGCATTTCTTACCACGGTTACCGCACGATGCCGTCGTTCTCTCACTCACCAGAGAAGTCTTCTACACCGCAGATCTCTCTGCAGTTCTCGTACGGCGACCATTTTCGACAATCTTTGCGGCTTCTCCTTCTGAAACTAGGGTTTTCCCTAGTGGACTTAGTTTTCAGATTAGGCCCATTAAATCAAAAAAGCCCTGAGGCCATCAAATCCTATCAAATATGCATCAATAGCAACTCAAAGCCCAGTCACCGCTTATGACTCGTCATTGCCATGATCTATCCTGTTTCCCGATAACCGATGGTCGAAGAATCCATTGGCGAAACGTAACACCAGCTCTGCTTTGGTTACTCATACATCCTGTACATAACCTAGCTTTAGATATTTTTAGGGGCTTGCGGTTTGAGTATAAATCAATATGGTTCCTTAGTTTATGCTTCTCGATTTGTTCTAGCATTAGTGATAAGCTTGGCCTTAAATTCTTTATGTTCATTGACGAATATCACTTAAGCTGGTCACCTGATGATTTCTATCATCCTTTTCGTACCATTCCTATCACTCAGATCTCAGACCAACTAACCTTTAGTGCGGCTTATCGATATGAACCAATCCTTATGCTTTGGATGGTAAAGCAACCTTGTCCCGACTTCAAAACCATAGTCTCCCAGATCTTTGCTTCATTGTTATTGTGGGTACTCTCCCCGGTGGACTACAAAGCATCGATTATAATCTCAACGTCTCAGCGTCCTTTGACCATGTCCAACCAACCGTCCGTCGAACTTTTCGAGGGTGGCCTATCGACTTACCATGGTCTCACATGTGCTAAAGAGCTTTCACGCCCTTTGTTCACAGCTCTATTGGATTTACAGTCGATGTACTATCTTCAATCTTTTGGCATTGGGGAATACCTTTGTCTATAATGCTTTAAACTTTGGAACCTTTAGTGTTTGTACTTGTATTTGTGGCTACGTTGAATGAATGAAATCAACTGTTTGACAAAAAAAAGTATGCTCTATAGTATAATATTTGCATTAATTAAGCAAATGTGATTGTATTAATAATCGCATATCTGCAATCATATATGATGAAGATACTAATAAAACAGTTGAATTCAAACGTTTTTTTCTAATAAGTTTTCAGATATATATATGAATGAACAACTTAAAGGTTATTGATGGGAGAGTTATACAAAACAAATATCGTTAAACTTTACAGTAATAATTGAGGGAAATGTGCAGGGGAGCGAGGGAAGAGACACACGTAAAGTGGATTCGGATGAAATCATTTGTTTGTGAGGTATGGCCGATTTTAATAAAGGTATATACACAACAACTTCGTCATCAACAAGATATTTAAAGCAATTTGCATACATATATACTAACATTATAACATACACATGCAGACATATATATAAAACTACTAGCTAGCTATAGTACGACTCGAATAATGTGTGCTGTGTGCATGTGGCCAAATTGCGTCGCATATATGAGAAATTTGGATTTTCTTTTTTGGAATTTAATTTAGCATGCATTTTTCTTAATTATTAGTAAAACAAGTATTTCTTAGTTCTTACTATGATCATAAGTGCACAATATAAGTATAACACACATAAATATATGCATGGGATGGAACATTCACGCATTTATGTAACATGTAATCCACCAAATATAGCAATACGAAGGTTTGGACGGACTCAATCGATTATAAGTTAGATTCAACAATCAATATTTATATATGTAAGCAACAATTCAGATACGACTGTAAAATAAAAGTCCGAATCCTTAATATATCACCTACGCTGCTTACTATAAAGTCTATAATTAGCTAGCTTGATACGTGTTCATAAATCATAATCAAAGGCTTGGACGGATTCGACTATAAATTTAAGTAAAGTTTCGCTTTGTAACGCTATTTCTTTAAGTACGACCACGACAGAAAGAACTCAGAAGAAGGCACATAAATTGAGGAATTAATGGCATCTCCTTGACTTTGTCTAGTTAATAAATATCATAATTACTAGTAGATGCATTAACTGTTCAATTGGTTTCGAAAAAGAAAAAAAATGTTCAACTGATTCTATATCGAATAAAACCAAAAAATTTCATTTTCAATTCATGCCGAAAATAATAACATTTCTATCAAAGGATATCATAAATAAAAATCCTGGATTCTGATGATGATAACCTAATTTGCTTAAAATATTGTATATATATATATATATAATGATATATTGAAAAGACTCATTAATTAAACCAACCGCCGGAAAAGTCTCTCCGGCGAGAAATTTCATGGTGGTCGTTCTTGTCCGGAGGGAGAACCTTTGGCCTGGTCGCTATTGGCAATCGCAGAGCTTGCTGAACATATCCTCTTCACGTCATATCTGTTTATATCGAAATTGGTTACAGCGTTTAAGCCTCTGAATTTTATTGCCGCGATATCATACGCCTCCGCTGCTTCTTCTTGCGTGCCTTCATCAAAGTTGCGATATAAATTTAATAATTAATAACAACAATGTATAATGATATATATTCAACCATTTATAGAAGTGGTTTCATACTAAATGTGCCAAGGTACAAGTCCTTGTTTCCAGCAACTCTTCCGATTCTAGCTTGCCATCTTCCATGTTGATGATGCCTGCATGCATTATACATCCATGATCATAAACATCCTCTAATAATGCCATATACATGCTCACTTGCTCATAATTAGTTTTTTACAAGGTATGGCCAATTCAAACCTTGTAACTCCTCTGTAAATGGAAGCTCCCCTCGAAAACCCACTACTGTTCCTATATGATATGGGAATTTCATATCAAAGCTTTGGTTATAAAGTTAGTACCTATGTATATATATAGAAAGCCTATAAATATCAAATATCGCAAAGAGAGTGATGTTTTAGGTTGAGTACTAGTTATACCTCCTCAACATGGCAACAAATTCTTGCCTATTCATGTTATCGAGTTCCTCGATCTCCTTTTCGTAATTACTCAACTGGATAAAAGAGCATCAAAAACACTGATATTAGTTACAAACCAACTCTAAATGATTCTATCAAATTAAGTCAATAAAATCGTAAATTAATTACATTCAAGATCCAAATAAGTAATTACAAATCTGTTATGTTGCATGTATATAAGTGTGAACATATCTAAAATAATGAAGGAGTTATAGAAGTGGAGGAGGGACCAGATCAAACTCACAGAGAAATTTAAGTGAGTGGTAGGACCCCAATACTTCAGAGCCGCTAAATCATAAGCCCTCGCTGCTTTCTCCTCCTCATCATACCCTCCTTTTATATTTTATAGTATTTCAATAAGTTATTATATACAATATACCTGTTTTTATTTTTCTTAAAGAGCTTATTTACTTCAGACCACAACTAGGGCAACGCCAATGCGACAAATGGATCCAATGCAGAATAGGTTGTGAAAATTTAAGTTTTTGACTTACCAAGATACACTGTGATTGATCAAGAAGGGAATTGGAAATTGCAAAAAAAGAAGAAGAATTGTTAGTAAAATTAGTGATGATAGCATATTTGAATCGGAAAATGTACGAATTTATATTTGTTTTTGTTTTTGGAAAACCTTGTCTTCCTTTTCTTGTCTGTCCCTCTTTCTTACAGCTATTATCCCATAAGTGAGCTTCATACCTCCCTGTCCATCTATGCCTGTATACACGCACAAATATGTTTATATATGTGTCGACACAATTACTTCAACTACAAAATAAAATGACATGTATACATAATTGTAGCTACCATTCACATTTTTATTACGTGTAAGTTTGAGACATCCTTATTTAATAACGTAACGTACGTACCTTGTGACTCCACGATACTGCGAAGTTCTTTGTCCTAAACTATTAACCGATTTCCGAGGAACTGTTTCCTTCATCACCTGAGATTTACCATCCAATAATCTCTTCCGCTTCTCATCTACCTTACCCGGTTTTTCCACCGGCGCATGAGATACATTCGATTCGTTGATCAAATCAGAACAAGCGCCTTGGCTCAAAGCCAATGATAGCATCGAGCCATTGGTGTTATAAAAACTTGTCGCTTCGTTACTCAAATGACTAATACTATTGCTCGTACCACCCTCTTCAGTAACGTAAGTATTTGAGAGTGGAAATGTTGGAGTGTCTTGCCTTAACCAAGATTTGAGATCCGGGACCGAACCAACCCTCTCAAAAGCTCCATAATCAAGGACTAGGTTCGGGTATTGTGGTGTAACTACGGTTTGTTCGTGGAGGAGGTAACCGGGTGGGTATAATCCGTTAATCATGGTGGTGCAATTGATATTGGTTTGGTTATGGTTGTTAGGATACTCGGTTTGATGAGAGTTTGGCACTTCCTCGTCATGATGATGATGATGATGGTGATCAAGGTCAATATCATATCTCCCCACTACACAAAAAAAAGTAGAAATAAGGAATATCAACAGTGGCCAAGCTAACAAACAACATATATGATATATTTTATGTATAAGTAATACCAGAAGGATGATGTGTGAGAGGATCAGCGAAGAAGAGAGACCCATCCGAACCGTTGTGCCTAAGTTCTTCTTCGTCTTTTTCTTCTTCTTCTCTATCGCAAGTTCTCAAATGAGGTGTCAAAGAAAATCCCAACCATTTGTTCATCTCTTAGCTTCTCTTTCTCTTTCTCTCTTTCTCTCTCTCTACCACACTATTTAGGGTTTCGTGTTTTATATGATTTGTAGTGTTATTATTATACATGATTATATATTGTTTTTCATAGTCTATAACATTAATATATAGCTATAGGCAAACAAATTATATTGAACAAAAGTGGAAAATGCGAAATTAGCAATTATATATAGACTAAAGACAAAACAGGTGGCGGTGAAGTTTTGTCGTAGCATGAAAGGAAAAGAAGAGGAGGTTTCTCTCTCTTACTCTCTCTTATTACACCTTCTTTTTTGGGCACTTGCATCTGACTTCTATAGAGTATTGTGCCCTCTTTCCCTCAGATCTTTTCGATGTATACCATATATGGATACACATGGCACATAAGATTTTTAAATTATGCATTAAGGTTTGATTCTCTCTTTTTTCGATACGGGCGAGTACTAATTGGGAGTAAAAACGAAGTGATTTTTTCACTACATAAACGAGGTAAAATTTTTTTGAGTTTTAGATTTGTAGTTGAATCAATCAGTTATACTTCTTCATAATAGAAGGGCGTTTACTAGAGTCTAGAGTTCTCGACCAAATAAGCACGACATGTCCCCTTTTGGGCCATTGACAGTATAAGAAGTCAAAAAGTGGAGAAGGTGATTTTTGCATTTCAGAAAAACTTTTTGTTCAATGCGATCAATACGTCTACGGCTTGGCCTTCCTTCAGATATCAATCTGTGAAGGTACAAGCAACTTTGGATCCTATTCAACTTTGAATTTTTTCCTGAAAAACTCAATTTCAAACAGAGGAGCTCTTCTAACCGCTAAGTGTAACAGTTGATGGCTGGTTAAACTCGTATGTTGCAGCAGATCACCCACCTTGGTTGCACTACGTTTTTATGGAAAAAAGACCTTCGCTATCTGTTTGATCTTGATTTTTTTTGGTTCATGGTTCAGCTCTACGACTTGTAAAGGCCTTTATTAATAGGCAAATTGGTTATGTGGCTGTAGGAAGGTAGTGCGGGGCTTCAGGTGCATAGGTTTAGTTCTCTATGGCTGAATGTAATTATACCAAACCAAACTCTTTGCTCTAATACAACATCACTTGATCAAAACAAAAAAAGAATCAATCAGTTAAATTGAATAGTGCACTTGCCGAGATTGTCGGGAATGATGTATTCTTTTGTGTTTGTATAGTGTCGAGACACATGTATTTTTGCGTGCTAGTTTTAGTTTTGGGACGACATTATATAATCTTTAATTAAGCTGAGACAAAGGGCTACAATATTTCTCATACAGTATTTCTTAATTAGCAAGCGGAAAGGTGAGTCGATTTGGTTGATGGTTTTTACCAAATTGACAGGAAGTTGTATAAATATTACTCGATGGACCAAAAAATGCTAAACAAAGATGTACTTTATTTTTTCGAGGGTTTTGGGCTTTTGAGAATGTGGAAGGGTTCAATTTTGTCAGAAAAATAATTGGAAAGTTATCTTTAAGAGTTCAGTGAATGTAACAAGAAACGGTTGCTTTTGTAGACAATAAAACATGATTATACAAGGAAAAAAAAACTATACGTCGGTGATGTGTCGTCATTACAGGGGCGGACGCAGGATAAAAATTGAGGGAGGTCAGGGGAAAAATATTAATTTGTCTACTTGGGAGTTCGAACTCGGGTATGGGGAGGTCAACAGTGCAAAATTTACCATCTGTGCTACTGAAATTTTACACAATTACATATAAAAACAAACTATTTATCCAGTTTACCCAGGTCAAGTGACCCACCTTCTTCCTTAGTAGGTCCGCCCCTCGTCAATATGATCTACCATAAAAACGTTTGGTGGTGATTTTTGGAAGAATGAACCGTATAAAATGTTTTATTTTAGATCTGAGCTTAAGAAGAATTTGAAAATGTTAGTAGTCTCTAATTTTGCAAGAGCTTGCTTTTTTGAGTTTGTTACTGCAGGAGTGGTGTAATTTAGTTAGAACATATATATTGTCTACATCAAAAAAATTAGAGAGCAATATACTTGTTTCTACTAATGGTAGCATGTAATATTGAAGTTATGTTGTAAATTGTATAGTAAAAATTATGAGGTACCAACTGTAAAAGTACAATGGTAGCTTTGTTGTAGTAATATAGATTAGCATTTTTGTCAATCAAATGACCAACAATTTTTATGATATTATTATAAAATAAACTTCAAAGAAAAATATTTATTACAAGTTTAATAAATTCACTAGATTATGACATGTGCTAGAGCACGGGTTAAAATTTTTTTTATTTATATTATAATTTTAGAATAAAATACGATTCCGAAGATCACAATTAATGCTAGATTAGACTATCCTCATTGGTGTTTCTTATAAGAAACTTTTCCAATAAAAAAATCAAAAAGTAATGAAAAGTTATGAGAGAGGGAAGAAATGTTTCTTCATTAAGAAACATCAAGAAACGTTTCTTGCATTATTACACTATTTTTATTGGTTCAACTTTCTTTAAAAAATTAAATATAATCAAATAATTAAAATATTAATTTATTTTTGTTTTTAAGAAACTCTGTGGATTTTTTACTGATGAGGATAGTCTTAGGACCTTAAAATTTTTTAAAATCAATCATATAAATTATATTTTATTTTAAAATTATAATATAAAAAAAATGAATTCCAACCTGTGCTCTATCACGATCCTAATCTAGCATTAAGGTTTAATTTTTAATTTCTGAATACGATCCCGAAGATCACGATTAATCTTGTTAAATTAGCGAGATTTGATTCTTTTTTTATGACTGAGAGTATATTTTTATCCCTTTAATAACTTTTTAATTGATGTGGTTTATCAATAAAATCTGTGGAAAATAAATTGGTAATATTGTGATTCTAGTTATTTGAAACCATATACGTGATCTTCCAAAAATAAAGTTTAGAATATACATGAACTATCAATTTGGAATAACCCGTTTAAGATTTTCTGTTACAATTAAGGTTTTATTTATTACAATTAATATATAAATTAATTTATAATCTATGTATAACCTATTTGTAATTATTTATTAAAATTATAAAGTCTACTAAAACAATGTTGTGTACTTTGGTTTTATCATAAAAGGGATGATAACACATAATACAACTTAACTTCGAGTATTATAGAAATTTTAGACTAATTGATAAATTAATATACAACTATAGCGTAGGGAATCGATATGGTTCACACTTGAGATGTTGAGACAATACAAAAGCCCATGGACCCGATTTCATACAGTCGGTTTAAAACTTTGAAATTATAAATGCTGGCAATGAAAAATAATTTATTTCCTAAGATTCTTCCTTATTTATTATTTATAGGATTACTCTAATAATTTTTTTTTAGCAGGCCAAATAATAATTAAATCAAGTGTGTATAAAAAATTAAAAACCCTACGCTCCGTCTTCTTTCCAAGTCTCACAAATTTCTTCATATATATATATATGTAAAATCTCCACAAGCTCTCATCAGAAATAAAAATATTTATATTTACTAAAAAAAACCATTGAATTCGAAGAGAAACTCAAAAACTAGGGTTTCAAATTCCCCTTTTCTACTCAACAGCTCACTTCCAAAAATCGATCCTTTTTTATCGCATAATCGCCGAGATCCTTACTTCTGGTAAGCCCTCAAGCGAAACCCACTAAAAAAGTTTCGTTTTTTTCTCCTCCTTCTCCTTCTTCTTCTTCTTCTTCTTCTTCGTTATCAAAATCTAATACGGGAAGAGGACGGTGAAGGCTGACGATACTAATTTGAGCCATTGTTTGACTTCTATACAAATTAAGCAGGACTGGATTCTGAATCTCGGTTTTAAGAGGGTTGTTTAACACAATGGATGACCTTGAACAGGCAATTATAATTAGCTTTGAATCTGGTGACTCGGCGTTGAAGTCTCGGGCGGTTGAGTATTGTCGGATAATGAAAGAAACTCCAACTATTTGTAGTATATGTATTGACAAGTTATGGCTTTGTAACCTTGTCCAAGTTCAGTTCTGGTGCCTGCAAGCGCTGCAGGATGTTTTGAGTGTTAATTATGGATCCTTGAGCTTGGATGAGAAGAGTTATGTCAGGAAATCAGTTTTTTCAATGGCGTGTCTTGAGGTTATTGACACTGAGAATGCTGTTAGAGTTGTGGAAGGGCCACCGTTTGTAAAGAACAAGCTTGCACAGGTTTTGGCTACTTTGATCTATTTTGAGTACCCTATGATTTGGTCTTCGGTGTTTCTTGATTTTATGGCTCACCTGACCAAAGGAGCTGTTGTGATCGATATGTTTTGTCGGGTTTTGAATGCCTTGGATGATGAGTTGATTAGCTTGGATTACCCACGGACACCTGAAGAGATAACTGTGGCTGCTCGGGTCAAGGATGCAATGAGGCAACAATGTATCCCTCAGATGGCTAGAGCATGGTATGACATTGTATCTTTGTACAGGAATTCCGATCCTGATCTTTCTGCCACTGTGTTAGATTGCATGAGAAGATTTGTCTCTTGGATTGACATTGGATTGGTTGCAAATGATTTATTTGTTCCGTTACTGTTTGAATTGATTCTGTCTGATGGATTGTCTGATCAAGTCCGCGGTGCAGCAGCTGGGTGTGTCTTAGCCATTGTTTCTAAGCGGATGGATCCGCAGCCAAAACTGACCCTTTTGCAGACCCTTCAAATAAGTCGTGTTCTTGGTTTAGTATCCGGAGATCCTGAGTCGGAATTGGTAGCAGAAGTATCTGCTTTGCTTACTGGCTATGCTGTTGAGGTTCTAGAATGCCATAAGCGGTTGAACTCTGAGGAAACCAAGGCAGTCTCCATGGACTTGCTGAACGAAGTTCTGCCATCAGTTTTTCGTGTTATGCAGAACTGTAAGGTGGAATCTACTTTTAGCATCGTCCAGTTTCTCCTAGGTTATGTTTCCACTCTCAAAGGCCTCCCTGCATTAAAAGAGAAGCAGCTGCTCCACATCACTCAGATACTTGAAGTGATAAGAATTCAGATATGCTATGATCCTATGTATCGTAATGACCTTAATTCACTTGATAAAGTTGGATTGGAAGAGGAAGATAGAATGTCCGAGTTTAGAAAAGACCTCTTTGTCTTATTACGTACTGTGGGCCGTGTTGCTCCCGAACTGACTCAGCATTTCATTCGTAACTCACTAGCAAATGCTGTTGAATCCACATCCGAGAGAAATGTCGAAGAAGTGGAAGCTGCTCTTTCGCTTTTGTATTCATTCGGAGAGTCTCTGACCGAGGAGGCCATGAAAACAGGATCTGGGTGTTTGAGTGAACTAATTCCAATGATCTTGACCACACAGTTCCCTGGTCATTCTCATAGACTTGTTGCACTAGTATACTTGGAAAATATAACTAGGTACTTGAAGTTTATTCACGAAAATTCCCAGTACATTCCCAATGTTCTTGGTGCTTTTCTTGACGAAAGGGGTCTGCATCACCAGAATGTTTATGTGAGCCGTAGAGCATGTTACTTGTTCATGAGAGTCGTGAAATTGTTAAAATCAAAGCTTGTACCATTCATTGACGAGATCCTGCAGGTAAGGATTTGGTTTTCTCTTGTCGACAGCTTCTTTGATCTAAGACAGTTACCCAATCCTGTAAATCAGATGTATTTTTTTTGTTTACTTTGTTTGTTTAATCACATCGTTTTTTGAAAACTCAGAACCTTCAAGACACGTTGTCCCAGTTGACGACCATGAACTATGCATCAAGAGAACTTTCTGGAACTGAAGATGGTAGTCACATTTTTGAGGTTATGACTGCCCCTTGATGCTTCTGCTTTCATATATGTACTTCTAACTTGGCAAAGAAGCTTGTTTCAGCACAGTAAAATATAATCTCTAACTTCTAATGTGGTTTTCTGTAGGCTATTGGCTTAATCATAGGGTTGGAGGATGTCCCAGCTGAAAAGCAGTCAAAGTATCTGTCTTTACTGCTTACCCCTCTTTGTCAACAGGTTTTTGTTTCTACCATTCTCTTGTTTCCTGAAACTTTTTGGCATCATTCATTGTCAGGTATACTCACTCTCTTTCCATATGATGTGATTGTACCAGATTGAGGCAGGAGTTCAGCAGGCGAAAGTTGCAAATTCAGAAGACTTTCCTGTGAAAATTGCAAATATCCAGTTTGCTATTGTGGCAATTAATGCTCTCAGCAAGGTTTGTGCTCCGTTAATTTTAGTTTCTCCAAAAAGACATCTTTCTGTATGTGAGATTTGTTACTAGGTACCTAAAATTTTGCCATTTTTGGGCTTGTTCTTACACTTTTGCTTAAAATTCAGGGCTTCAGTGAACGTCTTGTTACTGGGAGTCGTCCTGGAATTGGTCTCATGTTTAAGCAGGTTTGTATAAAAATAGTTCTTTTTCCTCTTATTAATCATGTTTTGCTTTGCAACCTGTCTTTTAATGTTTTTGTACTTAATGCAACTTCAACTGTCGACTGTATTTAATTCACTGTCCTAGTTGAAACTGCTGTCTTTTCTAACAATTGGTAACCTTCTCCATAATGTAGACACTAGATGTGCTTCTAAGGGTTCTAATTGCATTTCCAAAGGTCAAGCCTTTACGGAGTAAGGTATGAGTTTAGCTGTATGTTAATAAGTAGACATATTGTAATCAGTAGTGTTCCATATTCCTTTCTATTAAGTTATTGATCACAGGTCAGTGAATAGCTTTTCCTCTTCTCTGCAGGTCACATCATTCATACACCGTATGGTTGATACCCTTGGATCCTCTGTGTTCCCTTATCTTCCCAAGGCTTTGGAACAGCTACTTGCTGATAGTGAGGTATAACGAAAAATTTCAAAGCTCACCTTACATAATTGATAATTCAATGCTCAACTGCTTTCACTTCCTCAAATTGATATTTATTTGAAATCCTACGATTCACTTCTTCTCTGAGAAGAATATCTACTGATCAATATACTTAGTTTTGTGTAATGATGCTGCGTTGGGCACACTAATTTATAACTTCATCAACAAATATTCATACTGTGTATGTATGTTGTTGCAGCCTAAGGAAACGGTTGGTTTCCTGGTATTACTCAATCAGCTTATCTGCAAGTTCAACAGCGCTCTCCGTGAAATACTGGAAGAAGTATATCCCGTGGTTGCTGAGAGGATTTTCGATGTAATCCCAAAAGATGTTAATGAGGCTGAATCTGCTAATGAGGTACCATATTTTGTTTGGTTTTCTCTTTAGCTCTATCTCCGCACATGATTTCGTGGATATTGTGCAATTGCAACTTGAGAATCGTTGATATCGTAGCATCCTTTATATCCAGTCATATATATATCCTATTGTCCTTGTAGGTAATTAGAGAACGGATAGAGCTTCAAAGGACGCTGTATACATTTCTTCATGTGATAGTCACACACGATCTTTCTTCTGTATTTCTTACGCCCAAAAGTGGGGCTTACCTAGACCGTATGATGCAGCTGCTTTTGACCTCTTCCTGTAATCACAAGGATATTACAGTACGTAAGGTTTGTAAACACTTTCCCTTCTGTTACATATTCATATACTTTTGATGATCTTTATCGCTTACTTATTACCCTCTTCTTTTTATTCTTTGCCATAAATATAGGCTTGCGTACAGATATTTATCAAGCTTATTAAAGATTGGTGCGCCAAGCCGTATAGCGAGGAGAAGGTAAGCCTGCGAAATAACATTTATAAACTTTCATTTCTTTAGAAGAACCACAAATGTCATAACCAAGGATTATTTGCTTTCAGGTTCCAGGTTTTCAGAATTTCATGATCGAAACTTTTGCAACAAACTGCTGTTTGTACAGTGTACTAAATAAATCCTTCGATTTCAGTGATGCAACTACTGTAAGCATAAGAAACCTCATTTCTCTTTCCATTTTTGGAGTTTTCTGTTAGTTGCAGTTGTTGTATAAAAACTACTAGAGAATTATTCCCAAAACTGACTGAATTTTCATTGTTCCCTATGGCATCTGTATTTATTGAAACAGCACGCCTTGTTTGGGGAAATCATCACGGCTCAGAAAGTGATGTATGAAAAGTATGGTAATGCGTTTCTCATGTATCTGATGTCGAAAAGTTTTCCAGAAGCACATATTCCACAAGATTTGGCGGAGCAGTATTGCCAAAAGTTGCAGGTTTGATAAGTTTTACTCGCTCAAACTATCGTAAGGTAGATGAAAATCCCTTGTTGTGTGCTTAAACAAATCCTTGTATACTGTGTGGTAAACTTGCAGGGTAATGATATCCGGGGACTCAAGTCATTCTACCAGTCCCTTATAGAAAATCTCCGGGTTCAACAAAACGGGGGTCACGTTTTCAGATAACATTCGAAATACAGCTAGTTTTATAAAGGTCTCTCAGGTCAATCCTGCTGCAAGCTCTTAAGGTTTTTACCAAAAAAAGGTTCCTCCTTAAATCTATAGACTAAAAAGATTGAAGCAATGTGTTTTAATATAATGTGTGCTATCTCTTTGTAGGTTTCTCCAGATGTAAATAGTATTTGCCAAATGTCTACTTGAGAGGGCAACAAAGAGGTTTGTTTTCACCATTCTAAGATCAGATCCCCTATTATACTGTTGTTGTTGTTGTCTTGTGTGGATGATTTTTGTTTGTCTCTCAAATCTGCAGATGTATCCATTACCAGTAATCATGTTCTTGATTCAATCTCCGAAGTAGTAGTGTTTTACTCGAGAGAGCCCAAGTCCCTTCCAGTGCAGATTTGCTGTTTATTTCGTTTTGCGCCTTTGTTGTGAGATTGTGTCTATATAAAAAAAAAAAAAAAAGGAGCTGGTCTTATCTCCAAGTTTTGATGATGATTATGTTATATAACTTTCTTCTGCATTCCATTGTTTTCTTGTTTTTTTGTCCATGAAAAATACTTAGAAAAACTATGAGTAGACAGAGACACCAAAATTTTGGCTGAAGGTTTTGTTTTCTCTAATTTATTTTATTTAATTAATTAATGTGAAATCATTTTAAATTTATTTTACAATTTACAAAGCTCAACTCGTTTTTTAGCTTTAAACAAAAGTCTCATTAACATTAATTAATGAATTTATTAATAATTAAATAAAAGGGAAAAATATTGCCGGAGAAAAAGAAAAATCAAGAGATTTATATTTTTAATATAAAAGTGAAAAGTGGTCGTCCGCTTCTAATTGGCTGCCTTTTGCACCAAAAAAAAAAAAAAGAAAAAAACGCTTAGTAAGAGAGAAACCCTAGCCCCCCTAAATCTGCTGCACACACACACTCGAGAGAACTCGAAAAGATCGGAGAATGCCGACCATCAGTATTGGCAGAGACCGTCTCTTCGCTGCCCTTGGAGAATCCTACAGTAATTTCTTTCAATTCTCTCTTCTACTTTCAAATCTGCTTCTCTTCCTCTCTGATTCCTCGTCTTCTTACCTTTTATTTTGAATTTGATAGCTCAGGAAGAGTTCGAGGATCTGTGTTTCCGTTTCGGTATCGAGCTTGATGATGTGGTGAGTGATTGACTGAGTTGGTAGAACTGAACATATTTGTGGTTTTGGATTTTGATCCTAATTAGGTTTTTTTTCGTTAATCAATCGATGAGTAGACTACTGAGAAGGCAATTATAAGGAAAGAAAAACACATCGACGAAGAAGCTGATGAAGATGAAGAAATCATTTACAAGATTGAAATCCCTGCCAACAGGTCTCAATTACGACTCCTTCAGCTATGTATCTTGTTGTTGAAGAAGATAGATAGAGAGATAAATTAGGGAAATTGATGATTTTTTTTTGGTATTTTTTTGTATCTTTGATCTATTTGCAGATATGATTTGCTTTGTCTCGAAGGACTTGCGCAAGCTCTTCGCGTTTTCAACAAGAAACAGGAGATACCTACGTATACCCTTGCAAACATTAGCAAAGACAAGATGCTTCAGATGAAAGTTAAACCTGAGGTTTGTTAAGTGATCTATATTTTTGCAACCACCTCCATGATTGAAAGTTTCTGTATCTATAGTTATATTTTTTTTTTCCTTTTTGTAGACATCGAAGATTCGTCCATTTGTTGTATGTGCTGTTTTGAGAGGTGTTACCTTTGACGAGGCTCGTTACAACAGTTTCATTGATCTTCAGGATAAGCTGCATCAGAATATTTGCCGGTAAATTATAGGATCAATTTGGTTTCTATTGTATTATTAGCTACCATCATTGTGTGACTTGCAATTTTGGGATTAAAAATGGGGCTTCCATCGGTTTCTAAGGTTCCATTTTCTTCAAATGGTGTGATGTTCATTTATCTTAGCTTACTTATTTCAGGCGAAGAACCCTGGTTGCAATTGGAACTCATGACCTTGATACATTGCAGGGTCCATTCACATACGAGGTAATTATGTGTTATCATCTTTCCTATTCTTGTTTTTATTTCTCTCCTGTTCCTCTACATTTTGTGTATCTGATCTAATTTGGTGTACTTCTCATCATCAAACATTCATACAGTCTGTTCCTTTCAGTTTATGTAGACACATTCTTTTAGTTGAGCTTTTTCTGTGAGCCATTGACACTATGGTCTTTTCTATTTTTCAGGCTCTGCCGCCAACGGATATAAATTTTGTACCTTTGAAGCAAGTAAGTCAAAATATCCTTATGGGTTCATTACCTTCAACTAGTATCTCTGACTAAAATTCACGTGCCTGGTGTTTCTTGGTCAAATAAGTAAATCATTCTTTCTCCTCTGTTATAACGATAATGGTTTTTTTATTTTATTGGTTAAAACATTTAGTCATTTTCATTTCTGGTACAATTTCTCGCAATTACATAGTGAAAATTTAGTTCAGGATGGTTTCATATATGTACCTAATCCTAATTTCGTGGTCACAGACAAAGAGCTTCAGGGCTGACGAACTAATGGAATTTTACAAGGTAAATAGTTAAACTCTTACTCTGGTCATTATGTTGGGACATTTGTTGCTTTTGTGAAATTCTTATTTCTTTGAAGCAAACAATCGACGAAAAATATCCCTGAACTGATACTTGGTGGACATGTATTATGAGTTTAAATAAGGGTTTACATACTGAATAACTACGTAGGCTCTCCGAAGGATTATCCTCTGCAATGTATCCTTATTGTGTGATTGATTGTCTTTACTTTTGTTTGCAGTCAGATATGAAGCTAAAAAAATTTCTACACATAATCGAGAATTCACCCGTCTTCCCTGTATTATACGACAGCAAAAGGTATTTGGTTCTTCCTAGTACCTATTAAATTAACTTTGATTAAGTAAGATATCTATCAATCTATAATAATTACTTTCTTGACCAATCACAGTAATTTTTATATCATAGATGAATTATGTAGTGAAACATAATGAAAGTTCACTTTTGCAGAACTGTGCTGTCGTTGCCACCTATTATCAATGGTGCACATTCTGCAATTACCCTGCAGACAAAGAATGTCTTCATTGAATGCACAGCAACTGATTTGACGAAGGCCAAGACTGTTCTGAATACAATGGTATGTTACAGACAGATCAGAACGACTGTGCTCAACTGAAAATGAATATCTAACTAATCATTCAACATGTTCCAGGTTACAACTTTTTCAGAGTTTTGTGAGAGAAAATTTGAGATTGAGCCTATTGAAGTTACATATGATGACGGGAAGTCATACATCTATCCGGATTTAGCTGTCTATGATATGGAAGTTTCTCTCTCTTATATTACAGACTCAATTGGAGTCTCTTTGGAGGTGGAACAGGTAATAAATACATTACTGCTGTCAAGTTGTTATAAATTAACCAATCTCATTTCCTTTCTTGATGGTTATTTTAGAAACCTTAGCATTTGTATACGGATTTATCCTTCTACCTGTGGCTAGTGTTCATTGAAATCTGTTTGCATCATTTGGGTCTACTGCACAATACAAAGCAAATTGTTACTTCTCATAGCCTGAAAATTTATGTGATCTGTTTCACATGTCTGCTGTGTATTTTCCTTCTGTCTCAGGTCCCTAAATTCTACTCTGCAATGATTTTAATCATCTTTCCTGTGACTTCGTATCTTTCAGGTTACAAGTCTGCTGACCCAAATGCAACTACATGCTGAGCCAGCCAAGTCTAGTGATAACCAATGTGCCATAAAAGTACATGTACCCCCCACCAGGAGTGACGTTCTCCACCCTTGTGATGTTATGGAGGTATATTTTGACAATCCAAACCTTTTTGTGTTGCTGCCGTTGTGATGATTCTCTATATAGCTAATTTACTTTACTTCTATTTCACCAGGATGTTGCCATCGCCTATGGTTTCAATAACCTTCCAACAAGATCGCCTGCTTCGATAAAACCACTGCCTTTGAATGAGCTTACCGATCTTCTCAGAATAGAGGTATTAGCACCTCCATTTTGTTTTTGCATCAGCTCACAGTGATCTGTGTTTCTCGTGAAGTTAACTTTTAAGCATTTTTGTTTCTCTTTCTCACGAAGGTTATCTATGTATTTTGAATTTTAGATTGCGATGAATGTGTACACTGAGGTGGTAACGTGGCTACTATGCTCGCGCAAGGAAAACTTTGAGATGCTATATAGAGAGGATGATAACTCAGCAGTGATAATTGCAAACCCGCGTTCTGCTGACTTTGAGGTTCGTCTTGAGTCCTATGGTCATCTCTTTATAAACTTCTTTAATGCTAGTGCTGTGCTAATTGAGGAAAATTGTTTCATTATATGTGGTAATAGGCCATGAGGAGGACTCTCATGCCCGGAATATTGAAAACTGTTGGCTCAAACAAAGACCACCCTAAACCAATTAAGGTAAACATCTCTGGTGACTGATTAGCTAGATGTGAGATTTGAGTGTTGCGTTGATGACAAAAGTCGTTTCTTTTGGTTTAAAGATTTATGAAATCAGTGATGTGGCCATGTTGGATGAGAGCAAAGACGTTGGTGCATCCAATCGACGCCATCTTGCTGCACTATATTGTGGTGCTACTTCTGGATTTGAGGTATGTATTTCCTTTGTTAGCCATTTAGTATCTTCAATATATTAACATATGTTCACAACTTAATCAATTGATATGCTTTCTCTGTACAATTCTTGATTCAGCTTATCCATGGCCTCGTCGATAGAATCATGGAAGTGATGGCAATCCCTTTTGTACCGGTCAATGACAATACCGGATACTATATAAAGCTCTCTCAAGTAAGCTCTCTCCATTCCATCCACAAGCGTCTAATGCTTTCTCATAATCGACTCGCTCAAGATCCTAATCTCTCTGTCTCTCTCTCTATTGCAACAGGAGCCTGAGTTTCTACCGGGCAGGCAAGCTAGCATCGTTGTCCGAGGGAAACAAATTGGCAACTTCGGGATCGTGCATCCACAGGTACACTCATATGTCTATGCTTTTTAAAATCCAAAAACTTGCCAGATTATTATTTGTTTCCAGTCATCTTCTGTCTTTTATTTTGTTTCGTTCAGGTTTTGAACAATTTTGACATCCCTGATCCATGCTCTTTCGTGGAGATAGACGTTGAAGCTCTCGTATAGAAAAGAAACCAACCAAATGTTTTCACCTGGTTCTTGTTGTCTTTGTGATAGTTCATTGTCTTACAAGTACACACATTTAACTGCGCGCTCAGTTGTTTTTGACCCCATTTGTTATAATCGATTTATATTCTCAACTTTTTCTCGATTAAAATATTATTTTGAAAAATAAGTGTCTTTTTAAAAGTGATGTTTAGAAGGAATCTGTAATAATATATGGCCAAAATATTAAAGCTGACTAATCTAGATTCTTAGAAACTAAGAAAAAGAATCTAAAACCTAATAAAAGTGGTCTACTCTTAAAATTTAAGAAAATACAGTCTAATGTAGATTATTATTTCCCCTAATTGTTCCTTAACATGAAGTAGTTTGATTTTAAAGGTGGCGTTGAAAATGTCTATGAGACGTAATGAAGATTATTTTTTGGCACTTGTATGTAGTAGATACGTAATATTTACATACGTATAACAAAACGGGACTTGACGTGTTTTTTTTTTTAAGGGACTTAACGAGTTAAATTCGTTCGATTCAAGTGTTTATATATACAATTTAAGAAAAGTACATAATACACGTGATCGATCATATTTGCTCTAATAAAATATCGATAATGAAATGGACCAAGGTCAAAAGCAACCTCTGATGATGCCACACTCCGCGGCTGCCACAAAACAAAACAACACCTCAATTCCCACAATATTATATGTAAATCTTTTTTCAAATATACTCAAGTATTTGGGATCCAAAATTCTTGTATATATATATTGAAACACCTGAAATCATGATTACATTTCTCTCTTTTTCGTCGCTTAAATCTTTTTCAATCACACATTTTTCTTCGTATGATAAGAAAAGTAAACTAAAAGTCAAAAGTATTTTACATTCAAAAATTCAATATTTCACCGTTACTTCCTTCTATAATATGTTTCACACTTTGAAGATATATCTGAATATTTTCATTCATTCCATTTTTCTTTTTTACTTTCTATAGTCACTAGCCGGTTAGATTGAATTGAATGCATTGATCTCATTCATATTATTCTCTCATTCAAATCCAAATATATTTCTGTAATGATGAAGTCTAGCGCAACTTGAAGTTCCAAGTCAAATTAGTTAAACCAACTTGCTACCAAGTCAGTAGTTCACTTCGGGGTTCAATTTCCATTATATTTTGAAATCACATATACCATCTACATCACTGTATAAACAAACATATGTAAAAGTATAATTAGCATAGTTTCTACGGTTCTACCCTCTCTAGAAGCAATTGATGAACATTAATAAGATAAGTGAATTTGAAGATTTTTACTTCATGTCACATCGTGCTAAATGTGACAACAGACCGCTACTATAACACAGTTCACATCTTTATTTAAGCTAACGTTTTTCTTTCTCAACCAGTTTACGGGTCAAGTGTCACTAATTTCGGAGTGAAAATGTTTTTGATTTTTTTTTTTTAAATAAGTTTCCCGTAAGCCTATCATCTTGTATAAAATATCCAAAGCTAAATCCAAATGACAATAGGTGCAACATGTTCTCTGAAGTAGAATCAAACTCCGAATCTCACGGATTTAGGCTATAAAACCCAAATTACACTCGACCACTCACGCGAATTTGTTTGAGCCAACTTTGATCACTATAGATGCATCACTTTTCTCATCAAACTATTAACGATTGCCAAACTATAGATATCCCTTTTTTCAATGTAAAGCTACGTAATTTTTATATTATTAATTATATCTTCCATGTCTCCTTATAAAATCAGATTCCTCAAAAAGAAAGCTCTACGAAACTATTTTTGATGATACTATAGTTTATAGGATTGAAGAAAAATGAGAGACTAGGTTAACGAATAAATATTAAAAAATGAAATCGAAAAACGAATTTTTCAATAGAGTGTTAAATATATGGCAATGAAGTTGTTGCCATGTCGCTCTCAAGAAACTTTAAATTGTTGAAAAGTAAATTAATGATAATGAACAAATTGACCTTAACGAAAAAAAGCAAATCTCCGTTCTCGTCTTCGTATATAACTACTATTTTTGAAAGTGCACCATCTCATACGGCTACCACGTATAGTATTTTGAATTTGATTCACACAAAATAAAATACAAATTAACATAATTTTCTTGCGCATCATGCAACATATATTGTAAGTGTGACACGACACGAGCAGATTTAGTGGAATTCTTATTTTTTTAATTGGTTTATACAAAATTTAGTGGAATTGTTATTTAAATATAAATAGCAAACTTAGATTTTCTTAATCTTCTTCAGAAAACAAAAATAAACAAAAATGGTAGATCAGTATCCTAATGAGATTTCTATAAATTTCATCATTTAGGAATTTATTAATCACAGTTGTTATATTATTTATCATAATACAAAGAAAAAAAATAGATTGGACAACAGTGATTGTATTTTTTCCCTTGAACAACTCAGCCTAACGGAGAAAACAAAGGGTACAATTGTTTTAAGTCAATGGTGTGGCCAAAGGTATTGGCTTACATTCCAACTTCACAAAAAGAGAGAAAAGTAATCCAACCTCTTATTATTTTGTTCGTTAAATTAATCCAACTGATTAATATTGTTATTGACAGAACTAACATAATATATTTGACAGAAGCAACCATTTCTTCTAGATGAAAATGAATATATGATACATATATAACCAATTCATTAACAACTTACAAGTGTATGATAAGTAGTCCATTAAGCACAAAAAAAAAGAATGAGATGGCTTGAGATAGTCAAAGTATTTTCTAATAGATCCAAAGATGCTTCCTGCCTCCGGAAGTGTCCACGTTATAATAACCACACACCTTAGCTATCTTTTTTTGAGAATTTTGGTCTAATTTTTCATATAAATAACCAAAACATTAGACTGGGATTAAAAAGGTAAAACAAATAAAGTAAAGTAAAAAAGTGGTTATTTTTGGTGATTTGGAAAACTATTTTATACAACTTCCTTCATAAATAGATTTTTTGTGTCAAAAGTGTGAAATTTCAAAAATAATGAAAGAGTGTTGAACAAAAAAACTTACCCATTTGCATATTTTATTCACATTTGATTTATACATCTTGGATGGCTTTATAAGACTACACAGACTTACTTTTTGGAGTCTTCACCCATCTCTCACCTCTCTCTTTCTCTCTCTCTCTCCAGTTTCTAACTATTTTCAAAGAAGCTTCATAATTCTCTATATATATTTCATTCAGAAAAAAAAATATAAACCATTAACCAAAATATAGACAAAATCTGGTGAAAGAAACACAGAGAGACTCTTTCAGTTTCAAATGAAACCAATGAGATTTTCTTGGAAAAATATATGTCTTCCTATAAGCTGCATCAATAACACAAACCAGAAGACCACAACAAACCCATCAAAGGAAAGACTTCTTCTTCTCTCCAGACAGAACTCTGTTCCAAGCAAAGTCTACATGTCGGATTTCAGCAATTCAACCATCTCACTCAACGACCTCTCCAGCTCTTTCCTCATAAACATTCACATCTTCACCTACGAAGAGCTCAAAACGATCACACAAGCCTTCTCAAAATATAATTACCTCGGTGAAGGAGGATTCGGGGAAGTCTACAAAGGTTTTGTTGATGATAGCTTCAAGACTGGTTTGAAGGCTCAGCCTGTTGCTGTCAAGGCCTTGAAAAGAGAAGGTGGACAAGGCCATAGAGAGTGGCTGGTAATGATTTATCTACATCTGCATATTGTAGAATCATGCATTTCAAGTATTATAGTACAAGGTAATACGAGAATGGTATCATAAAAACTAATGAAAAAACGTTTCTTTGAGATTCTGCAGGCTGAAGTTGTAATCCTTGGTCAGTTGAAGCATCCCCATCTGGTGAATTTGATAGGATACTGCTGTGAGGATGATCACAGGCTTCTAGTCTACGAATACATGGAACGTGGCAATCTGGAAGAACATTTATTTCAAAGTGAGTCGGTTAAAAGACCAAAATCATGCTAAAAATTGAAAATAAGATGCAGCTTACTAACAATATGAGTACTATTTGGTGCAATGCAGAGTATGGTGGAGCCTTGCCTTGGTTAACAAGAGTGAAGATTCTACTTGGTGCGGCGAAAGGCCTTGAGTTCCTTCACAAACAAGAGAAACCTGTCATATACAGAGATTTTAAGCCTTCCAACATCCTCTTGAGCTCGGTAATTAGAATGCTTCTCTTCTTATATTTGCATTACTAAATATCTATTGTTATGTCAAATAACTTGAAGTCTCATATCTGAAACTTACAGGACTTCAGCTCTAAGCTTTCAGATTTCGGCTTAGCCACAGATGGATCAGAAGAAGAAGACTCAAACTTTACCAAAAGTGTAATGGGCACAGAAGGCTATGCAGCTCCAGAATACATCTCAGCAGGTTAAAGAACATAAGGATAAGGCTACTTGCTATAAACCACATAGCCGTTGCATTCTTAGCTTACATGTTTCATGGTGCATTTCAGGTCATCTGACGACAATGAGCGACGTGTTCAGTTTCGGGGTGGTGCTTTTGGAGATGCTAACAGCTAGAAACGCGGTTGAGAAGTACCGGGCAAAGAAAGGAAGGAACCTGGTGGAATGGGGAAGGCCCATGTTAAAGGATCCTAACAAGCTTGAACGGATCATAGACCCGAGTCTTGAAGGGAAGTACTCGGTTGAAGGCATCAGGAAGGTAGCTGTTTTAACTTACCAATGCCTGAGCCACAATCCTAAGTCACGACCCACTATGACCACTGTAGTCAAGACCCTACAGCCTATTCTAGACCTCAAAGATATCCAAAACGGACCGTTTGTGTACATTGTCCCGGTGGCAGGTTCAATTGAAGTTCATGACATCAAATGTAAAGATGATGTCAAAGTCGTAAAAGAGGAAACGGAGAAGGAGGCAAAAGTCTGCCCACGACATCAAGCTGGTCGAAGGAAGCGACGTAAACACAAGGCAATGAAGTCTCGGGCAGTGTATTCAGACACTACTTTGTACAAGAGTCTAGGAAGCAGTTTATATACCCCAGCCAACTAAAATATGCACAGAAAGCAAAATTATTTAATTTTTATACAGGTATAGATACTAGGATACGTTAGTATACATGGAAAATACCAAAAAGGTTGTGTTAGCTAAATGAAAATACCATAAGGTTTTATGAAACTCTGCAGATGTTGTGATCGAAACGTAGCTTAAAAAGTGAGCTACATAGATATTTAGCAGTCATTTTTCAATTTTGTAACCTCAGATGTATAAGTCTGAATTGTATGCGTGTTCAAAAGGGACAGTATTACTTGGAATCTTTTTCACCACAAAGACTCAACATCAAATCCTAAATTGACTGTATTTTACCAACTAAGAATTTCAGTGGTAAGCTTGTTGTTCCTAGTCAATGTTTTAGAATCTGGGTACATACGCAAGCATGCTCCAAATTCAGACAAAAATAGTTTCATATGAAGCCAAGAATTTAGATCACATACCTTGGTCATGAAGAAAGACTTCTCAATCTTACCAAACCCCACTCATATAGACGTGTAGGAAAACTCTTCAGTGGTTGCTTTCGTCTCCCTAATTTCTACATGGTCCTGATTGGCAAACGAACAATAAGAAGCAGACATTTGGTGGATCAGTCTATTTCTATGGAGACTTCAATACCTAACAGGTTATGTCACTAATGACAACTGAAGCAATACAGAAAACTGTGATGAATCGTGAAAGTGATGTTACAGTACAGAGAAACTAAATTATCGAATTTTCATGAGATCAGTAAAACATTACAGAACTACTATTGGCACTAGCTTACATCATCACTTGATTTCAGGTTCTATAATCCACGGAAATATATGCAATCAACTAGAGGAAACATTCCTGTTAGCTTCCAAGTTCAGTAGCTAGACAATGATGTGGAATCTACTTAATACCTCAAAATTTATTGATCATTGATATATTGAATGAATTTTTTCTCTACCATTACACCTAGGATTCTTTACAACGAGCTCATATTAGTAACACTAGAAGACATTCCAGAAACTCTTCAGGCTTGAGTGCCGCCACACTGAAGCAAAAATACTTCCAAATACCAAATATCTCCAACTAGATAAACTATTTCTTTCTTTTCCTCCTAGGCTTCTTTTTGACTACTCGGTTCTTAGCATCCTCATCAGTTTGATCTCGTAGCCAGTCCGCATGATACTTCTCATCGTATGGAACAACCTCTCCATCGACAAACGGCTCTCCTGCAGTAAACAATACAAGTTTAAGGGCTGCAGGTACTAAATTTAAAGGCTAAACCTCCTTCTGTCCACAAAAGAAACTCAACAATATGAGACTGAGCACAGAATCTTAAAATCTTGAGGAGATATGGTCCAAAATTCGATTTTTTTTTCGTAAGATAATCCAGCAGCCTTTTGAAGCAACCACAAACAGAGCCAACGAAAAGAAACAAAATTTAAGCAGCAAAATCAAACCTCCATATCGATTGTCACCATCAACTATAAATGAATCTGGTAGAACCCATCTAACATCAGGCAGAGCTGCAATCAAATACAAGCCAAAGTTACAGCAAAACTAGGAATCAAAATGAACCCAAAGATTCCCAGAAGTAAGAAGACGAGATATTAAAGAATCAATGTTGTAATAATACATCTAATCTTGTAAGTCAAAGGTTCATGAACCCTGCAGCCAAATGCATAGTAGTACTTTGTGGATACAGAGTATATCGATTTCTTCGCTTCTTCTTCGCTACACACACACACACAACAAAGCAAACCTCAAAATCATCATATATACCAAAAAAAAAAAATCGATTTTTATGGTTTTTGATTGCAATATATCGGTAAAGCTAGGGTCTTTTGATAACTTACCTCCCAAGAGCCATGGCTAGGGTTTTGACAAAGCCTTGGACGATGTGATCACGAGGTGGGTATCCATTGGGAGGCTTCATTAGCACAAGCCAGTGCTTGTAATCGCATCCCTCGACTAAACTCGACACCGGTGGTATTATTAACTCAGAGCAACGAGTTGTATCCGAGTTAACAGAACCGGAGCTGCCGGAGAACGGAAACAACGGAGCAAGTCGAAACCGGACGGCCGCCGTCAAGTTTAACGGTCTTCTGGTGATGATGCTCGCCATTGATGTGGTTCAACGATAAACGTGAGAGCCTCCAAGTGAGTTAGAGGTTCCGCTTCTTTCTACGTTTCAGTCTCAGAGACCGTAAACCGATATATGGTTTGCTTTTGGTTCGGTTTTCAGATTTTATCATAGGAGCTGAAACCAATTTAGTTTGGTTTTGATTTGGTTCGATGATATTACATTTCAATTGATATTACAGATATTCGAATTTAAAGTAATGAACAGAATTTTAAGATTAGTCTCATCTGTTTTTAACTTGGAATCAGATTGTGTATATAGTTTTTGATGATTGGTATTATTTGTCGTTGTTTAGGGTTAATAAACTATGTGAGACTAACTTATAATCTATTTATTAAAACAAAAAAAAAGTCTAGCCATGTAGACATAGTTTTGTATTGAATTGTTTGGGTTGTGTGTTTTATGAAATGTGATTTCAACTGAAATAAAATTTAATATAGAGCTGAAGAAGATTGATATGGAGGATTCCAATTTTGGGCATTAGTTGTGCATACGACATGTGATAGAAATCAAGTAGTTCATAAAAAAAAATCTCACAAATTACTTTAGCAAATTTTAGAACTTCAAATATTGTAAACGCACATGTTTAAGATGTCAAGAAAGTTTTGATTGGTTTTGGTTTTTGATTTTAGTTTTTCCAAAAAAAAAAAACTTATTTATAACCATTCAAGTTTTTGAGAAAATTGATGGTAAAAATCTAAATATTGAGGATTTTTTACAAATTTCTAAAAGGAGTTTGAAATCCCATTTTTGTATGTTTTTAGAGGTTTATGCATATCCTTTTTAATTTCTTTCAAATATGATCTTAGGAATTGTTATTTTGTTAAAATATTTCAGAAATATATTTTTTTTTCCAATTTAAACATCCCTCCTTAATTATCCATTGAACTTACACATACGTTTTTAATTATCTATTAAAATAAAGAAAGTTACAAGTGTCCATCCATTTCATAGTTTCACGGTTGGTGCACAAACTTAGAATATGAGCATCAGCAGAATTTTTTTTACTGGACACAATTTACATTTCTCATAACTTTTTTGTCTAACCATCCACGAGTACCCATATGAGTATTTGAACTGGAACTGGAATTCGTTTACATATTCAATATTTGATGCTGCAGTTGTTTGCACTATCTTTATGGCATCTTCAAGATTAGGAGTTTCGACAATTGTGACACTGAGAGAAGCTTTTGGAACGGAGTATTCTGCAACAAAGGAATTTGATATCTTGAGCATGACTTTCTCACTAATAATCACTTCTGCCTCAAACACATTTCAATAAAAATGCAAAGCTTTTTCTAGTCGTTCCTGACTATCAAACGTGACCCCTTGTCTTACATGCTCCACCATTCCTTTCTTTCGCTAAGGAGTTATGCGCTGATGTGATTACACTGCTTTTTCGTTTCCTTCCGCTTGCTCTCTATCTTTGGAAAGTGGGAACGAACGCTCTTTTCAAAAACGTTATAAAATAAAAAATAAAGATAAAATAAAAAAACTAAACAAATTACAAATTACAATTGAATAAAGCAAAATTCAAAAACCATAATCCAAAATCCAAAACTCATAACAGAAAAAACCAAAACTACAAAACATACTAATAGAAAGATATATATACTAATTAAAAATTATGCACAGAGCCGAGAGCCGAGGTCAAAGGTTCAACCATAGATCTTCGTGGCTAAAGTCAAGTAGTCATGAAATAGTTAAAAACATAATACTGTATATGACTTTTTTTTGTGGGCAATTTTAGCCACGGCGAAGGCAATAGCTAAACTTAGCCACAATTTTGTAGTCACACAAAATCTCTGTGGCTTTCGAATATATTTACCAATATATCCAAAGTGTTGGGACTTTTTGTTTTTCTTTTCAGAAATCCACGAATATGTCAGAATCAGGGGCAATAATACTAAGTAGGAATAAAACTTTTGTACTATTGGTGTCGTTCTTCTACACACAATGTAATTTAATTTTCAATATAATAAAGTTCTCTGAAATCCTTGAACATATATATTAACAATATCAGCAAATAAACCCTACAAATTATTTGCTTCAAAAATCTATTTATTTACTAAATAAGCTATACTTAAAAATTAAGTACTTCTAAATCGAGACACTATTAGGCACGCCTCTACACGTAACACCCGGTTCAGAACTCGGAGCCATCAACTCATACGGCAAAACCCCGGCTCCACACCGGTTCCTACGGCTAGGATCACTATTCCTCTTCTCTATCTCCTTCTCTATCCGTCCTATCTCCGCCGAGAATCCATAAAACGCATCTACGATCTCAGCATCTCCGGTCCATATCGACGGCTGTTGTCTCTCTCCGATATACTCCTCATCCGGCGAATGCGTCGACAGTGTATCAACCACCGCCATAAACTTCGTCGTCTGCAACAAACTCGGCATCGACGAGAAAAAATACTTTTGAGGATCTTCCATAAAACTCGCGAACTCGGGGTCTGACTCGTCGGGAATCAACCGCCGCATCAACGGTGGCCGGTTCGGGACGTAGCCACCGTAAGGATATTGTCCGAAGTTGAGAGCAGCGTGCTGTGCGGATGCGAGCCAGACGATGGTGGTGATGATGGAGACGAGGTCATCGACGGTGGAAAGCTCCGGCCACCAATCAGCGTCGCGGTGGTCGGCATGACCAACGTTGATCGATTCTGAGTACCAGGCTTGGAGCTCTGTATCGGTTTGGATTAAGTTCGAGTTTGGGTAATAACGTTCCACGTAGGTTCGGACCCAGGTTTGGATTGCGGACCATAATAAGAGACCATCGTTGGCGTATGGGTAGTCTTCGACAAGTAATTTCAAACCATGTGGTTGTGTTGCGTCAGGAACAGCCATACCCCTGAAAATATAAATAAAAAATAGTTAGATTCTATACTATACAACAACAATTATTACAAGATAAGAAACCAAATTTAACTAGACAAAAAAATATCTATCTTACTAGCACTACTATATTATTTCCATTACGGCTACTACATTATTACTATGAGTTTTGTTAGATTTATACATTTAGTTTAACATTTAGTTATAAATTGAGTTCAACACTTAGTGTAGCTAGCGCACTTAAAGAGTATTGAGTCATTACCTTCGAATGAGATCAGCAGGGAGACCTTCCATATCGAACCGCCATTTGTTTTTGTAAGCAGCGGAACTAATCTCTAGACCGTATTGACCAGCTGTGAAGCACGATTCAATCACACCGTCCGCACTGATCAAGGTTTGTCGTGCCACGGCATTGATTTCCAAAGTGTACCTCATGTGAGGGTCTAATAATTTGAATATCGGATGCATTGCGCTCAGTTGTCTATGAGCAGCTAATATAAACGGCTCCAAACACGCATGGGTACGTAACCAATGATTCACAAGCTGGTGAACACCAGCGTCATTGGACCCAACGTGGGCCTTAGCTAGCTGCCATATCCAGTTGGAGGTTGCGTCTACAGGAGGTGTGACCACGCGCTTGGACTTTTGGTTTGAGCCTGATTGAGAGGGAAGGCTTAGCTCAATGGCTATAGGCTTGAGTGTGCCAAGACGGGTCAAGAACAATATGGTTCGAGTCGCGTAAGCCTTACGTCCATCGAGCGAGTTGATTCGATCTAGAAACGGTAAGTATATGTCGTGGTAGTCAACCATAAACAACCGGTTCGTCTCTACCGCCTAAAGTTCAAAAAAAAAAAATGAAAATCAGTAATTAAGTTACTCAAAAAAATTTGTAATTGTATAGTGTATAAGTTATTGAAATCATATATATTCGTACTTGTTGTACGGTTAAGCCGTCAAGGTGACCGATGATGTGGTCTTCGGTGAGAGCGGAGTGAAGACCTGGTCCATAGATTTCGGGGTCAAGGTTGCTGACCGGTGGGTAAGTTGTGACTCGTTCTATGTTGACTGGGTTTATTCCAGCTATGGCTTGGCGTGCGAACTCGTCATCTCTAAGCCATGCGTATTTATCCTCTACATTAAAGTAAAAAAGAGTCATTAGATAATTTAAACTACTAACATGATTCAAGTAAGCAGTTTAGATAAGCTAATATAAAACAGAAACGCGCTTTTACTTAATTAAAATATGTAACTACCACCACTATACAAATTTAAACTTTTAGTGGAAAACGAATAAACAAATGAATTAAGCACGTGAATCTTATTTCTTTTTAAAAGGAATCTAAGGGGAAGTTTCAATGTTGGCTCCAAATACACACAGAAGTGATGTACCTATAGGCTATAGCAAACCATAAAAGAAAGGTAAAAGTTGGTAATGATTGGTCCTTAAACGGCATGTGATTGCACATGTGTTAAACTTATGAACGTCGAATTATCATGTAAACGAGTTAATGACATAATTAAAAGATATGGTAGCTGTAAAAAAAAAATAGATGTAAGAAGTAATTAATGTGCTTACTTGAAACTATTTTAGGAGTGTCGTATCTAAGCAATCCTTCGCTAGATTTGTGGAGGTTAGTGACGATCTTAGGCAAAGGGAACTTCTTGAACATATCATCTTGAAACCCTAACTTGAGAAGTAAGCCTTCTTTGTAAAGACTATCGATCTCACCGAAGTTAGCGAAGTCTTCAGCCAAAATACTAGCTTTTAACGAAGGTATAAGGTTATGTAAAACCGCCTTAAGTCTACACGCAGCAAAAGTGTTCTGCTTAGACTCTTCGAACTGCTCATCTCTTGGCACATACATCGGTAATGGTTTCTCCACCCGCCTCTCGGACATCAGATCCGTGTCTGTTGAAGACCGGCCGGTTCGACAGCGTCTAGGGTAAGGAAATTCCCGACCACCAAATGTGGGACGGGATAGTTCGGGAGATATGTCTGGATTTCCTATGTCGTTGTACACATCAAAATCATAGATTCTGTCTGATAGTTTCCTCTCTCCTTTCCCATTTCCTCTTAGATTCTCCAACTCTTTCTCCCTTAATGTTCTTAGACCGGAAGGTGTCTCATTCGGCAAGTAAGGCTGCGTAATTTCCAACAACTGTTAATTTTTCTATCCAAAATATATAGTTGGACGTCACATTTGCTAATAAAGACAATATTTGGACATTTGGACCCACCATGATATATTACTATATCATATTTATGATCACATTTATGATCACATTTAATACGTTATGTTGATGGTTTTGATTAAGATTTAATTAAATTACCTGATTAGTAAAGAAAATTCGTTTGGACGGATGGTCTTTTTGGGATTGGACCCAAGAGTTGCAAGGGAAGTGAACAGGGCCACATGCGAAACCTTCGATGGTGATGCTCTCAAGGAAAAACTCTTTTTGGTGTTTGTTGCTCACCGTGATGGCTCCCGGCGAACCAAAGGCCGAATCAACCGTGAACTCCGCCGAATAATGGACTCTCTCCGCCTTTAAGTTCGATTTCTTTGACCAGTCTTTCAATACCGCCGCTTTACTCTTCTTTGGCTCATTCGTTTCTGTTACAAAGTTGACAAAAAAAGAATTGGGTATATTAGTCTTAAGAAAATATAAATTCAAAGTTTGACCAAAATTATTATGTAATGTGTTTTAATGACTTACTTGGATCAACTTGGGTGCTAATAAGCTCCAAGACGACGTTCCTACCGATTTTATCAGTAAAAGAATCCAAATGCTTAACCAAAGTTTCTTTAAAATCCTCTTTGTTCTTGTTTCTCACCGTTGCAACCGCTCTCACCTTAAACTTCACCGCCTTCTCCTCCTCTTCCTTGTCTTGTTTTCTACCGACGGTGTTAATACGCAGCGTTTTAACCAAATCCTCGCTGATGGCCGCCACGATGCTGCCTGAGTTGTTAGCAGCTCTCATGGGTCTCGGCTCAAAAGGGTTGATAGAGAACTGCGTCCTCTGTGTCCTCTTCTTGATGGAGAAACGCGATTGAAACGGAAGTGAAGATCTCTCGAGGATGAGACGAGAACCCATTATCTCATTAGCTAGGGCCATTTTAAACAAATTAGTACTATACTAAGTAATCTAAATCTGAATGTTTTTGTTGATGAGAGATGGTAGAAAAGATAAAAATAAAAAAAAGCTTCAAGAATTGAGTTTGAGAGCTTTCTTTATTTGGTGTGTTCTGATTTACAAATAAGCGGCAGGTCACAGCCATTTATATGCCTTATTAAGTCAGAGAGAGAGTAGAGAGACCAAAAGGAAAGAGAGCTTTATCGCCGTCCACACGTTTTTTTAATTGGAATATTCATAGTTACTTGTCTTCTTTCATTTCGTCAAATCATATTTTTATTCCTTTCTAAATTAGTAACAAAAACACGAGAATTATTCAAAACTTGTTGTTAGATTTTGTGAACAATACGGACACTTCTTCAATGTTCAACTTCAACATAAGGTAACTTTCAATACTATTACTATTAAACAAAACAAAAAAAAAACAGCAAAGAGAGAATTATTGATATATACCTTCGAAAATATATATTCTTCCAGTTTTGACAAAAAAAAAAATATATATATTCTTCCAGTATTTTTTTTTTAACTATTTCGAGTGACTTGCTTTAAACAAAATTTTTAAAAGATTATATACAAATATAAACATAGATATTTTTGTCAACATTTTATATATTAAAAAAAGAGCTTCACAAAAAAAAAGAAGGAAGATCTAGTAATTGAGTCAAAACAGAGTTCCGGAGTCATCAGACACGAACGCGTCGTAGAAAAAAAAAAGTTGTGAAGGAAGCAAACGAGGAAGTTAGTGACTTCATTATCGAATGACAATAATACCCCTACTCTTTCCTGAATTGGTGTTTATATATCCCCGGGGACCGTCACGTAAAGTTGACATTTCCTTTTACTTTATTTATTTATTTATTATATAAATAAAGATCACCACAAGGCACAAGTGAAGTAAATTAATAATTCGACCATCGGACTTTGAAGAACGGTTTGTGATAGTTTAATGAAACAGTGGATTTGATACTGTATATATGAGAACAAATATAAAAAGCAATTACAGGGAAATAATTTAAAAATGTTACCGGAAACGATGATTATATTTTGGGCTCCAGGCCTCCATCAAAGAAAGTTGATCATGTCCATAGTGTAGTATCAAACTGTATGTCGGATTAATAAAAGTGAATCACATGAACTCTCGCCAGTAGGGATGTTAAAACGGGCTTAATGTTAAAGGGTTGGCCTGGCTCGTTTGAATATTTCAGACCCGTAGCCCTATTCTTTTATTAGCAAAATTTTCGAGCTCATTCAGGGCCGAGCATGTAAAATTTCGAGCTGGCCCTGTTCTCTAAATATTTGTTTCAAGACGTTGTCGTTTTAGTGGGTTTTTTTTTTTTTTTTTTTTTTCTCAGTTCTCTTCTTCTCTAGCCATAGAAGACGATTAAGACCTGAGGCTAAGACGATTCTCTGGTTCAAGTTTCACAATCTCTTCAAGGGTTAATCCGATTGTTCTTCCTTTTGAAGGGTTAATCCTAAATCCTTCATCTGGTATGATGTTTTTTTGATTTTTTGATTCAGTGATTTATCTAGAACGATCTTGTTTTTTTTAGGATGATGATCGAGACTCGAGAGTATCTTTTCAATCTATGTTACTTTTAATTGCGTTTGTATGTTTTACTGGATTTTGCGTTTGTATGTTCAATATATTTGTGGATTTTGCGTTTGTATGTTTGATTTCAAGTTATTCCCTTTTAGGGTAATTGATAATTGGGGGTTTCTTTTTTTGTGTTCCTGTAGCTGCTTTACTGCTTCAGCCTTCAGGGTTCGGTTCAGATTTACAGCAAGAAAGTTGAATACTTGTATAATTTGGTTCTACGTACGTTGGAGTTTATATCGAAGCAAAGGTTTGTCCTTTTTCTATATACTTGTATACTTGTTTTATGCCAAGTTAATGTATACTTGTACGTTGGAGTTGAATACTTGTATAGTTGTATACCTGTTTTATGCCAAGTAATTGATAATTTGGTTCTACGTACGTTGGAGTTTATATCGAAGCAAAGTTAGTATTTTGATGATTATCTTTGTTCAGTTTTTCATTTGAACTCAACTCGATACTTGGACTTTACTAAACCTTGTCGCTTTGTCTCTTACTCTCTTTGTTTAGCTTAATCAATTCAGAGGCAAATGGAAGAATTTGAAGTGGACCTTGTCGCTAAACCTTGAAGCAGACCTTTGTCTCTTTACTAAACCTTGTCGCTTTGTCTCTTATTTTACTATGTTTGGTGAGGATATACTGAGATCAAAACTGAGTTTATTTTACTATTTCACTATTTTACTATGTTTGGCTTTTAAATAATCATTGATAAACAGACTGTGGTTTGTTTTGATTTGAAGTATATTTGAGTTTTGAATTTTTAGAAATGTTATATTTGAGTTTTGAAAAGAAAAAAAAAAAAAAAAAGTTACAGGGCCAGGGCTAGATAGGGTTCAGCCCTTTAATATTAATTTTACAATGCTCTTTACATATTCAGGGTTTTAAAGGGCTGGGTTATACAGGGCCAGGGCTGCACAGGGCTTAAAAACCCTTTTTAACATCCCTACTCGCCAGCTTCGAAAGAAAAATCATGGACGCATTCGAAATAGATATCAATGTCAAACAACAAGTTATATTACATTATATGTAAGTTGATTATTAGATGATATCTAGTTTTTGTCACAGTCGAGTAATCATATCGTTTATTTAAAGATTACCGTATAATTAATGTTTTAATATTTAGTTCTACGTATACATCCATTTATAATTTCATAAAATTCTCTCCGATCCGAGAAGCTTTAAGTGCTCACGTTTTTGTATAATATCATCCACAAATGTATCATCTCGATATGCATGGCAAAATCTTAGCAATTTCAAAAGTTTATATTAATTCGTGATGTATATCATCGATCGTCATAAATTATAAAATTAATTAAGCTGATATACATGTATCATGTATGCAAGCTGACGTTTCAAAAGTTCGATAACACTTCAAGTTTGTTTTCATCTGTAGCTCGATCGTTTTTCCCTCTCTTTTTCTTCTTTGATTAATTTCAATATTTTTAAGCTAATAGTCACGGTATCTGATTCTTTTAAGAGATTATATATTTGTTTTGTAGCAAGCTACAAGCCAACAAATCACATATGCAAACACATATCTAGTTATCACACTATCTAGTTATATATTTGTTATATATTTGTTTCATAACGAATTTAATATCCTGTATACATTCATTAACCAATGCTATCACACTTTTGAGAAGGGATAACTATTAGACCATTTTTAACGCCAGAACAGTTAGCCTGTTCTTGGGCTTTTTAAATTGCAAAATAAGGAATAGTGGGCTTAGATCACTCAAAACTGTTCTTATTTCAGAACAGTTTTTAGGTTGTTCTTGTGCGACGTGGGGAATTTTTATTGGACAAATATTTTGGTCGGTGGAGAGATATCTCGTTGAAACGGCGAAACGGCGAAACGGCGATCTCATCTCCGTTCTTCTCTCCCAACTGCCAAATCTGTCTCATCGGCGATCTCATCTCCGCTGTCTCCTCGTCGAAGCCCAGTGATTCCTCTGTCTCATCGGCGATCTCTCCGTCTACTCTGTCTTCGTCGTATCGCCGTCTACTCGTCTCCTCTGTGCGTTTACTCGTCTACTCTGTCTCCATCGTATCACCGTCTACTTCGCTAACCAGTTCATGCTCTGGTCGAATCTCAATTACTTTCTCAATCCTAAAACCAAAATTGAATGATCGAGAAAGCTGATGGTGTCAATCCTTTATCAATTTTGGTTTTTGATTGAGAAAGTAATTGACACAACGATCTTTCTTATTAGTTGAATCGTTAACTCTAGGTTTGGGTTTTGGAAAGCTCGTGGTGGGTCATGGCTCTACATCACGCACGATCCGGAGTTGGCAATTTTTCTCCTTTTCCCTTCCCAGTCAAATCTGATTGACCACCTTAGTCAATTAGTCTTTTTGGGTATTTTGTTTTTGTGAGTATTCTCAAAAGCTGATGGTGTCATCAGAGTATGTGAAGTTTTCTAGTTGATAAACTTGCTATTGAGAAGATGGATGCCAACGGATGGGTTTAGTTTAGTGTAGCTTGGTTTGCTGGAAATCATGATGTTTAAGTACCAACAATGGAGACTTGCATCCTGGTAAGTTACTTTATATCTGGAAATGTGATTGTTGTGTTAGTAAGATAGCTTAAGTAATGCAATGAGATTAGGATATGCCTACAGTCTGTAATGTAGTGTTTAACTATAGTCTTGTTTAGTTTATATATACTAGAGGTAGTGTGTGTATCCTATGGTCGAGAGTTTTGAGTTATCTCTACTTGATTTGCAGGATAACTTTCAAATTTTAAACGTGATAGCCAGTTTCCGTATCTAAATCATTGGCAGGGCTTCATTGTTTTTTCTTTTGGGTTTTGTTGGAATGAATGTTCTTTGTGTGTTTTTGCAGTAATACTCTTATATCGGAGCTGAATAACATGGATAACTTGTCCAAGAAATGCAACATTCAAATCCCCATGGAGGTTATTAAGTGAGGATCAACAAGTCCTTTTTATTTTCCTAGAATAGAATACACTTGAAAGATACATACATACTTTTTGCTTTGCTTCTTCTTATGTTATGTTTATTGGTTGGTTTCTTGCTTCTTTGTTATAGCTTGGTTGATGATGGGAAGAACCCGGATGACTTTACTAAAGACGTTCTTAATGGCTGCATTGCCAGTGTGTTACCAAATGGGGATGCAAAGGTCAAGAACGAGTTACAAAAGAAGAGCCCCAATTTTACTCTCTTATCTTACCTTGTAGAATAAAATTACTGAGTAGATGAATGTTGTATACAAACAATCCCACTTGGAATTTCTATAGTAATATCTGTTGGTTCTCCCTTTTGGCTGAGAAACCCATATGAGCTGCATGTTTTTTCAAGATTTGACCCATAATGTTTGAGGTGAAGGTAGAGGAAATAGTAATAAGTTAACTTGTTTCATATGATTACTATCTATTGACGAATAGTAATGTATTTAAATCTTTAGATATCAGATCCTATTTTAGTGGTGACAAAACAAAACCTCCAGCTTGGCCATTTTTTCAGTTTCATGCAAATACATGGTCATTTTTGGACCGTCCATATTTCAGGTTTCGAATATAAATGATCAATGAGACAGTGAATATGAGACCTTGGTTGTAGAATACCAGGTTTCGAATACATTGTCTTAAACTATGTATTAATTAAATTTAATGCTTGTGTTTTAATTAATTAAGTAATATGTTTGTTTGGTTTTTTTTAAAAAAATTATTTACAATGTTTTGTTGTTTCATAAAAATTTGGTATTGTATTATGAATTTTAGTAAAAGTTTTATAAGTTTGAAATTTAAATGTTTTTTTTTTATAATTTTAATAATTTATAAGTTTATAACTTTAAGAATATGATGAAGAATATTAAATAATTGTAATAAGTTTAATTCTAATATTACATACCAAATTTATTAGATTTTATAATTGTTTTATGTTTAAAAATATTATATTATTAAATCTTAAGATCTTAAGTGTTCTCCCTATAACTATATTTTTAACAAAAGTTCTTAACTACTGATCTTAGATTATTTTCCTAATATATTAAACCTAAGAACACCAAAAACTGTTTTACCTATAAAGATGCCCTTACATAGTAGAGTCATAGCCACCATTTTGGTACAAGAAGTTGCCCACGCGCCGCCTCATGGGTTTGGCTAGTTAGTCTCTTTATTGTAGTATTATTACTTACTGCTTTACGAAAAGTTCGTTAAAGTTTAAAGACTTTTACTAGTATACGACAAGATTAATTAACTTACTTATTAGTCTATGCTAATTCGCACCTAATTAGATATACATGTATGATCTAATACATATAGTGGAAATGGAAATAGTTTTTCAACATGACTTTGTTTTTTCTGTTGTCTAAGAATTCTACATAACGAAAACACAACATTGACCTAGTAGCGTTGTAATTGTAATTGAAATCTTATTGACCAATTATTCTGTTGGATGTAGCGGGACCATGGTCGTATTATACTATTAGTTATAAGTCTCAAGGTTTTGTCTCCGGCTTCTCATGACCATGCTACTCGCGATCGGTCGATATGTCTTCAACGAAACTGTAATCCGCAGACAGGCGCAACAAAGTCAAGCATATATAAAAATATGGGCTAGTTGAAACCCAAAAAAGAAAGCTGCACACTCAATATATATATTTTGTAAAATACAAATGTTGTCGCTAGTTCAACGTACGGGTTTACCTTTGATTCTTTAATTTGAATAATATCATAACACGTTTGAATAATTTTACACCTAATTAAATTTTCAACGGCAAAGACCGTGTTCAATTTTTATTTTTGTTCTTGTAAAAAAAAAATTATAATTAAGTTTTAAGCACAAAAAAATGTGCAAGAACGTGAAATAAAAGTTGTGAACGTGAGACTCTCATGCGTCACAATTTCGTGGACGTTTATGGGCCACGCAAGATCGAGTCCTTTCTTTTTCTTATATTAAGCTTGAATAATTTTCAAGACCCTTTAACCAAAAAAAACTCGAACAAATTTTTTTTTGGTCAAAAAAGCTGCTTGAACAATTATGATTTTCTTCCACAAACAAAATGTTCATTATGTTTATTACTCCGACCAGGGATTGAAATAAACATGATCCTTTAAGTGGCACTGGCAGTGTGGCACCGTCCACGAAGAGTATGCTCCAAACAAACGGAGCTATATATGGTAGCTAGCCGAAATATATAAATTGGTAAACTAATTACAAATTTGACACTAGGACTTTCAAGATGTTTAAAGCCACACCTTGTCTCTTAATGGGAGAGATTTTGTTTCTGCTTACATTTTATCGACGGGTTATTAACACTTTTAACCTCAATAATCCAACATCTGAATTAAATTGAAGAAAAAAAACAAACAAAATCGAGTTAAGAAATAAATTAAACTAATGTAATGTGTGTGATATCTAATGGCATTTTGGGTAGACTACCAATCATTTTGTTCTCATGACCTCGTACTTCACGTTCACGGCTCCCGAACAAAGTCCACAGATCCATTTCTCCATGTAACGCTCTCTGATCATCTCTATGTAACTTAAGATTGTGTACACTCCTCGGTTAATCCGAGGCACTCACACGTCACTAGTTCTGGCTGGAGATTTGTGTCACTGGCGCCTGCGAGATGATTATTACTTTCTGGTGTTGAAATTAACATTGTTTGAGCACTTAGTACACTCGCAGACATGGTTTCTTGATTTCAAAACCTTGTTGAGAGAATTGATCAACAATCCGATGCTAACTTGGAATCAAATTATGAAGTCTGTGGTGGACAAAAACTGTATATATTATATACTATGGAAGTCGATAACGACTTCCAATCTTCGACCATCATCGATTTTGTTAGGTATTGAAATCAAAATGATGTCGAATTTGACTATATTTGAAGTTTGTTGGTACCAAAGTGATCGATCACTTATGTACGGACCCCAAATAATTGTTTGCATCTTAAAAATTTGTGGACAATAATTGTATATTCCTATATGTAAATGTAATGTGTGATATATAGGCTTAGAGCCAGAGCTGTGGGACATTTTCAATATTTCATCATGGTCTATGAGCACAATTTATGGTAAGAAAGAATTGCAAACTATGAAATCAAATTTGCCGAACGTTTTATATTATTCGGTGTGCCTATCCTTATGACTGAATCTCTTCTTTTATACACACTTGAATTCAACTCTTAGTCTTAGGTACTATCTCTGCATATATTATGTACTCGAATCATCTCAAACTTGTTCTGTTTTTACAGGTGATGCTAGTGCGTATATTTTATATCTTTTGAAAATGTCCCCGCGTCCAGCACAACTCTTCCTAATTGCCACATCAGCTCGTGTCGTATCTCTCATGTTGTTGTGACAATCCATGATCCATACTGTTGTGACCATCAGTTCAAGTTCTTTCAATCTCCTCCTATTTGAAGGAACTCCTAAGAGAATTCACTATAGTAGAAGAACAACACATCGACTTGATTTCAAAATAGGCAAAAGAGTGGTATTGGTGGAACCACGCGTGGCATATATGCTCGATACGCAACATATGCATATTTCTAACCTAGAAAACATGAAAATGAAACTTCGAGTTAGAATTTTATTTGTGACTTTCAGTACACATAAATAGAAACTTGTGTTAGTGTATGTCGTATACTTATATCTCGCATGTGATCCCTTCAAATGAACACTTCCAGCTTCTTTAATAACAATTTCTCCGTTTGATTATATTCTAAGGAGATAATAACATAGCAAGTTGAAGGAAATTTTATTGGTTAATTAAGTAGTCGATATGTCGAATCAATCTTTCATCGTAGAGAAAAAAATCGAATCAATGTAGTTCGCCAATTAATTGCGAGTGCATACACGTTACAATTATGCTCAGATAGGATTCCTAATTTTTGTTTTAATCAGAAATAGAATATATTCGAAATTATTATAAACTATTGAGAGTTAGTGAATATTGGACAACCAACCCATCTAATATTTTGTTTTTAATCAAGAGAACAATATCTCAAACGTTTGAAACTTACCGATTCATGCGTTACATTTTATAGTCACTTGATTTAAGAATAACTTTTTTAGAAGAGTAATTAAAAAATAACTACTAATGTGATGTCTAATGATGGCTAATAGAAGCATCATCACAGTCACAGAGATAAGCAATGGCCCTACCTTCGATTGTTTTTGTTCATACATGTCATTTTTATACGATAAATTGCTCCAAGAATCTCCTTTTCTAATTTTTATCATCGAATAATTCTAATCGAACAATATAAACACATCTTTCTTTATTTTGTTTCTTGTTTAACTAAGCTCACAGCGACACAATTCCGAACCTTTATTAGCAATTGGGTAAAAAGAATTCTTTTACGCCCAAAAAGTTTCCACAAGGTATACAAATCCGGCAAAAACACATACAGTGACCGATTTTTGGTTTACCGACGAAATTTTTACAAATCTGAAAACCGGATTTAATCCAAGGTGGGTCCCTAAACCGACGGTTTAAAAACATTTTTCTTTTTTTCAACGATGTTTTTTTTTTTTTTTTTTTTTTTTTTATGTCAAACTAGCGAAACAGCTATCAGACCTAGACAAAACATTAGAACAATCATGATGATGATCTTGGTCGTCGTCTTTAGAAGGACTACTAGGCATAGATCTAAGCATTCTTGGAGAATCTAAGCTTCTTCTCAAGATCTGTCTCATCGCAGAGATCAAATGCCCTGTAGGATTCGGAGGTGGGCTTGATGATTTGAACTTATTACACATGTTCATGTGTCTAGCCATAGCTTCCTCCGTTGTTACGAATCGTTTCGTTCTTATGACTTCGTACTTGACTGCTTCAGAACAGAGTCCACAGATCCATTTACCCATGTAACGCTCTTTGATCATCTCTATGTACGACTGCGTACACTCCTCGGTTAACCCGCAGCACTCACACGTCACCTGCTCCGGCTCGTCTCCGGAGATCTGTGTCCCCGGCGCCGGCGAGACGATGATTACTTCTGGTGTTGAAATTAGCATTGTTGGATCACTTAGTACACTCGCCGACATGGTTTCTTGATATTTTTAAAAACCCTGTTGAGAGAGAGAGAGTTTGATCAACACTCCAGATTCGAAAGTTTCCACACAGTTCTGCTTGTGATAAAGAGATCAAGAAGAGAGATTTTTTACCAGTAGAAGAAGGAGATGATGAGAAGACAACACACACAGTTCTGCTTGTGATATCTTCTTGATCTGTCTCTGTTTCTGAAACAGAGGAGAGATTTAAAAAAAAGTAAAAAAACTTTTTGTTTCTTTCTGTTTTCTACAATTATAATTCGTTTCTCCACTCCCCGTCTTCTAAATTCCCTTCTTCACCAATAAAAATTTCACAAAACAAAACCATTGTAAAAACAGAGTAAATCACACAACACAAAACACAAAATATAAAAGCTCTTTTTTTTTTCTTTGGCTTCTCTTTGATATCAAATTAGGAAAAAGTTACCCTTTATATTACCACTAGTTAGTAGTTGTTCACAAAAATCTCTTTTCACAAAGAAGAAAAAAAGTTTAGAATTGGGAAAATATTGAAAGAGAGAATGAGAGAGAGAGAGAAGAGAGAATGTGGAGGCGAAGGGAGAAGCAATGATTGGTGTTATAAAGGGAAGAAGAATGGTAAAAAAGCCACGTCGGATAATAAGTTTTCTTCTGACAACTTTTAATCCTCACCGTCCATCTGAGGAACTTAGGCCAGCTGGCGAAGAAACTGACCTCTTCTCCAAACATATTCACACGATATTTAAAACTCTTTAAATAAATAAAAAATGTCAATTATATAGTTTTCAGCCGTTTCGGTATGGTTTAATTTGACTAATTTAGCTAATCAGGTATCGCCACCGCCGTCTATGACGCCATTTTCAAAACATAATTATTGTTCCCTTTTTAATTACGCACGGCAAAAAACCACCATATGACTCCATTAATTATGTATATAGTTAATCACGGCATTCATTTTGCTAATGTATCAAACAAACATTTATGTATCTTAAATTTTTCGATTTTAGCAAAATTTGGTTTAGTATGCAAAATTTTGAATTTGAAGTGTTGTTTGTGAAAGAGGTAAATTAGGTGAAACTTGGTTAATACGATGACCTAGTCAAAACCTCTAATAAATTATACGTGTTAATTGTGCTAAAATTTTTTGTCATATCATGCGGTGTCAACAACAGTAGCCAATTATTTGGTTAGATTCATACAATTATGAATTTTAAAAACCAAATATACGCCGGATTTATAATTTCCTTATTACTACGAGAGTTTGAAATTCGAAAGACGACATGTCATTAACTCTAACTAAGGTTACAAACATAGTTTTGTTACTTACTCCCTTACTGCTTTTTTCTTTCAAATGTTACACTTTAATTACTACACACACACAAAAAAAAAATGGATAAATACATTCAATTTTCAAAATATAAGTGTAAAATAAATAGTTGAATCTCTAGAATGGGTAATAGATATTCGGTCGGAACTAAAAATCAAATGCTTGGGAAAAAAGAAAAACTAATTATAAAGCTAATATATTTTTTAAAAAATGAAAAAGTATAGGATACATATAATGGCCACGTATATAATTCATATTTTAGTTGAATGATTGCGTGGAATAATTTAAACGAAAGGATATGCCTTGTTGGCGATTCCTATAGATCCAATATAAACCTTCTGGCCAATCAAGAAACAGCAAGTTGCAATATTTATTTGTTAGAAAAATAGTTCTCTTGACACTTTGATTCTTTCTTTTATACTCCATTTGATACTTACATATACCAATAAGCAATAGATCGACGTTGACAAAAGAATAGCAACAGCCAACAGATTGACGAATATATATTGCCAAGCAACTGCAGATAGGAAAATAGCCAAATGCCCTAATAGATTATAGGACAACAAAAAGAAATTAATGAAAAACATCATAATTAATAATGATTTTTTTAACAAACGAAATTTTGAAGTTACATTCTTTATCATGCATACTAACTAATCATAGTTTCTAAGTTCTTAAACACTAACAAAAGCAGATTTCCGTAATTACATAATACTTTGTATAAGTTTATCAAATGACGAGAAGAGTAGCATATGTTTTTTTTTTTTTGCTAGTTCAGCTTGTAATATATTGTATATAAAATACTAACTATAAACTATAAATCCACCACCCACCAATGTATTTCCTTATAACGTATATATAGTACTCTTAATATTGTTTATTCTTAGCGTCCTTACGAGTATATTCTAGAAACAACATGTCTTGAAATATATGATCTGTGAGATCTTGCACGTTAACTTAATCCAGTTCGAATCCTATATGTGCAAAGCAAACATATATATACAAAATATTGTAAAATGTCAATTATGAAGCCGTCACACTAAAAGTGTTCACATCATCGGTTGGAAATCTTCAAGGTGTGTTTCACGTGGATAATTAGTTAACACAACTAAAAAGTTAGAGACAGATTCGTGGATGTGTCCTTGATTTTGGAAAATTTGGCTTTTCACCATTTCACAATAAGTACATATACATATTGAACGAAGGAAGAACTTTTGTATCTTTGTGTAAAACTTTACTTACTTCGATAATTACAAACGAGGGTTTACAAGTTTAATTTATAGATACAGGAGGAACAATCTAGAATCCCTACAGCTCATCGTGATGAGTCATCTCTGCGAGTTGTTGAGCTTTAACGAAATTGCAGTGAGACAGTGAGGATCGTCGTCTTCCTCCGTACTGCTCTTCTTGTTTTCTTCGCTGACTTTGTTGACTGGGCTCTCTCTTTCTCTTTGGGCCTTTTCTATGATTTGAGTCCACTAAACTTTGCTCAGTTGGGCTTATATTCCTTATACTCCCCTGCAAGCTTGGCGTGGGAGAGACGGACACACCAAGTTTGAAACGAAGATCAGTAAAAAATTTCTTGGATAATGGCTTCGTGAAGACATCTGCAAGTTGATCAGAAGCGTAGATATGATGTGTTTCGATAAGACCTAAAGCAACTCGTTCTCGGATGTAGTGGTAGTCGGAATCGAAGTGCTTTGTTCGGTTGTGGAGAGCAGGATTGGCAGTCAAGTAAACCGCTGAGAGATTGTCACGTAGACTGCGTAGGCTCATACTGTGAGATCCCAATGTCACGAAGTAGGTTGGAGATCCATGTGATCTCTTTGGCAGTGATAGTAAGAGCGCGGTACTGCTTCGTGGAGGAACCTGAAACGGATGATTGCCGTTTTGCGACCATGACACTAAGTTGGAACCCAAGAGTATGCAAAAGCCGGTGGTTGAGCGGCGTGTCAGTTTGCAACCTGAGTGATCACTATCGCAGAAGGCACTGAGTGTGAAGTTGTTGTTCTTCTTTATAGGTAATCCCATAGTGAGTGTGCCTTTGACATACCGTAGAATCCTTTTAAGCAGACCAAAATCTGAGACAGTCGGGCGTGCATCCGCTGACGAAGTTAACTGCAAATTGAAGGTCTGGTCTTGTGATGGTAAGATATTGTAGCTTGCCAGCAAGACTCCGAAAGTAAGTTGGTTCCGTGAATAGCTCGAGTTTAGCTTCTCCATTGTTTCAGGCAGGTGTTGGCATGGGATTGCATTCACTCATGCCTGCTTGTTGGAGAATAGCGGAAGCATAGGCCGTTTGATGTAAGAAGAGACCATCACTGCAGCTTTCAATCTCAATGCCTAAGAAATACCGAGGAGGACCAAGATCTTTCATGGTGAATCTATTTTGGAGGGCTGTGAGGAGAGTTGCGAGAAGATCTTGATCGCTGCCTGTAAGGAGGATGTCATCAACATATAGGAGCAGTAGAAGGGTTTGTCCATCTTGATGACAAACGAACAGTGATGGATCAAAGATACTGCAGACAAAGCCAAAATCCAATAAAAAGTTGCTAAACGTATCAAACCAAGCTCTTGGAGCTTGTTTGAGTCCGTATAGAGCTTTGGTGAGACAACAAACGTGATTTGGTTTGGTTGAATCAACGAATCCCGAGGGCTGATACATGTATACCGGTTCTTGAAGCTCACCGTGCAGGAAGGCGTTGGAGACATCAAGTTGTTTGATAGGCCAACTGCGAGCTGTTGCAACATCTAGAACAAGTCGTATAGTTGTTGTTCTAACCACGGGGCTGAACGTTTCTAGATAGTCAACGCCTTCTTCCTGGTCGAACCCTTTTGCGACAAGCCGAGCTTTAAGCTTATCTATGGTGCCATCAGGATTATATTTTGTTTTGAAGACCCATTTTGAGTCTAGGATGTTCATCTCTTCTGTTGGGGGAACCAGAGACCATGTGCGAAGTAGGTGAATTCTTCTGATTTCCTCAAGAACAGCCTCACTCCAACCAGGGTGTTTCATAGCAGATACGATTGTTTTAGGTTCATCAATCGAGACTTTTGAAGTGATGAGAGCATACCGGGGATTTGGTTTGTGGATACCAGCTTTGCCTCTTGTGAGCATGGGGTGTTCATTTTGAGGTTGAACTGATTGAGTTATTTCCATCTCCTCAGTAGTATTATCGACTTGATGCTCTGTGACATCTTCTTCTCCATGTGAATAATCAATCGTATCAATTGCTTCTCCTTCTGAGTTGTCAACCACTTCTGAGTTGTCCACCGTATCTTGTACTGCAGATGATTCTTCTCCATCTGAATTGTCAATCATGGCAGAGTTGTCAACCATATCTGGAACTGCAGACTTGGATATCATTTGAGGTGAAGGAGACGCTGGTGTTATTGGCATTGCTGTAGGTGAACTTTTATTTGGTATTTGCCAGGCTTGAAGCAATGGAGTGGCATAGCGAGGGACCGAATCTTTATACCTTTCCTTGAAAGGGAGTTCTTGCTCAGAGAAAACAACATGTCGAGAGATATAAACTTTGCCAGTAGGGGGGTATAGACAACGATATCCTTTGTAGTTGTTGTTGTACCCTAGAAAGATGCATTGTAATGACTTTGGATCAAATTTGTGATGGGCTAGTGGTCTGAGACATGGATAGCATGCGGATCCAAACACTCGAAGAGATGAATATTCTGGTTTTTGACCATATAGAAGCTCATGTGGACTCTTGTTGTTGAGAACCGGAGATGGCAGCAAGTTGATGATGTAGTTGGCAGTAACAAAAGCTTCCACCCAATACTTCAGAGGAGTATGACTGTGAAATAACATAGAGAGACCAAGTTCCACAAGATGTCTGTGTTTCCTCTCTGCTGAGCCATTCTGTTGGGGGGTGTAGGGACAGGAAATCCTATGATGAATCCCATGGTCTCTGAGATGAGCTTTGAACTTGTTACTAGTGAACTCACCTCCTCCATCACTCTGAAAAACCTTTATCTTACTGTTAAACTGATTCTCTACCAGCTTTTGAAATGCAACAAAGACTGAAAAGAAATCGGACTTGTAATGCAGAGGGTAAACCCAGGAGAACCGAGAGAAATCATCAACGAAAACTGCATAGAATTTAAACCCTTGGTTTGATACAACTGGAGCTGGTCCCCATAGATCACAATGGATCCGATCTAGGGGATGTAAAACACGAGAATCAGAAGCAAAAAACGGTAATCTACTACTCTTCCCCATCTGGCAAGGCTCACAAATGGAGGTGATGCTGCTCTTATTCACTTGAATGTCCTTGCTGACTAGAAGCTGCTGAAGAATCTTCGAGTTTGCATGTCCAAGTCGGTGGTGCCAAACTTCCTCTGTAGCAGCACACTGACGATTTGAGTAATACGCCACAAACTCGTTATTCTCCAGCACATATAGGCCCTTCCTACGAGGACCCTTGACTACCACTTTCTGTGTTGGCAAATCGATTATGCAAACCTTATTAGTGTCAAACCAAACACCACAAGGATAGTCATCACACAACTTTGATACGGAAAGCAGAGATTTCTGAATGTCAGGGCAAACCAAGACTTCATTAAGAGGAATTGTACCTTTGGAGGAAGTGATCTTAGTGGAGCCAACATGAGTAATGGGAATGTAAGTGCCATCTCCAACAAGAACAGTGTCGTTACCTTCATAGGCTGTAGCAGACTGAAGGCCATCGGGTGAGGAGGTGACATGAGCAGAGGCTCCTGAATCAGGGTACCAATCTTTTCCATTCTCATCAGCTACTCGCAGGGTGGAGAAGGCTTGAATTTCAGTTTGATAATTGTTGTCAAACCTGTTGTAGCACTTGATAGCAGTATGACCAGTGCGACCACAGATCTGACAGATCGGACGTTGGGTAGAGGACTGATTGGAGGCTGGTGAGGAGGACTGATGTTGAGTAAAACCTCTTCCACGAGTTGAATAGCCACCTCTGCCTCTGTTACCACCAAAACGACCACGACCTCTTTGACTGGGTGAATACTGAGGAGCAGACTCAGATCTTTCTGTGTTGAAAGCTAGATGAGGAGTGGGAGCAACAATGTTATCTTCGTAGGACTGCAGCTTGCTGTCGAAGCTTTGAACTTCCGATACAACATCATTAAAGGTCGGAGGGGCAAGTTTGCTGAGAGAGCTTTGAATGACAGTAGTGATGGGATCATACTCTCTGCCAAGACCGTTTAGGAAGCCAAAGATCTTCATTGACTCGTCTACGGGCTTTCCGATTGAGCTCAAGGAATCACATATGTTCTTGAAATCACGACAGTAAGCTGACAAAGGCTTATCTTTCTTGGACAGCAGCTGGAGGCTGCGACGAAGTGAAAACTCACGAGCAACGCTACTTTTGTTGAAGTTTTCTGCAAGGGACAACCAGATCTCGCGAGAAGTCCCCAGATTGTGTACATGGCCGAGAACTTCTTCAGATAGAGTACCGAACAACCACGACCGGACCAACTGATCGGTACAGAACCACGACTCGTACTGTGGGTTTGGAACTTCATTTGTGACATCGCCATTGACGACTAGGCGAGTCTGAGCAGGTGCAATGACGGCACCATTGACGAAACCGATGAGTTTTTGACTGGATAGGAGGGATTCAAACTGCGTCTTCCACAAGAGGTAATTCGTGTCGGACAGCTTGAGCGTGACAGAGCTGGTGACGTGAACATTATCGGGAAAGGGATAGGAGTTCGCCATTGTTTCACCTGTTAAGGTTTCCAGGGCTCTGATACCATGAACGAAGGAAGAACTTTTGTATCTTTGTGTAAAACTTTACTTACTTCGATAATTACAAACGAGGGTTTACAAGTTTAATTTATAGATACAGGAGGAACAATCTAGAATCCCTACAGCTCATCGTGATGAGTCATCTCTGCAGAGTTGTTGAGCTTTAACGAAATTGCAGTGAGACAGTGAGGATCGTCGTCTTCCTCCGTACTCTGTTCTTCTTTTGTTTTCTTCTGCTGACTTTGTTGACTGGGCTCTCTCTTTCTCTTTGGGCCTTTTCTATGATTTGAGTCCACTAAACTTTGCTCAGTTGGGCTTATATTCCTTATACATATATGGCATTTCTCAATAGTTGGAATTCGATGACGAAGAGAAGTAATATTGATCGTTAAAAAAAAAGTAGAATTTGGGAATTTTGTGGATCAAGTCTGGCTTATTTATTACTCCCTCCGTTTCACAAAGAGTGTCATTTTAGAGAAATTTTTTTGTTTCACAAAGAGTGTCGTTTTACATTTCCAATGAGTGTTTTAATGCTAAATTTTCTTTTTTACCCCTAAACCCAAAGCTATTTTCATTGAATTTATATCATTAACTACTTATTAAATAGGGGTAAACATGTATAATTCTAACTTTCTTAATTTGTGTGAAATATGTCAGAATGGCACTCTTTGTGAAACGGAGGGAGTAGTATTAATTTAATATAGGTCAACTCCGAAGGTCTGGACTCTGGATGCCTATACAATATACAGAAAATAAAATTTGATATTACGCAATACACATATAGCACATCTAAAAAGTAAGACATTGACGTGACTTGACTTACGATACATAAAAAGTCTACCTGAAGAAGAAAAAAAGGTTCCGGAAATGAAGGGCCATCACACAAAAATGAAAAACCGACCTTATGTAAGTATTGTTTTTATTTTATTAAATGAAGGGCCACCGATTTTTTTTTTATTTTTAACCGCCGATCAAAATATATAGTATACTGTTTTTTTTTTTTTTTTTTGACATTGATAGTATATTGTTTCTAACATAGAAATATGACGATTCTTATAAGTCCCGATTTTTTTTTTTGTTTCTTAAAGATTATCTGTACAAGAATAAAATACAAATTTACCTTTCAAACAATTTTATTTTCCATCGAAAGAGAAATCCAATGTCGTATCATTTGACTCAAAATAATAGGTTCACTCGTTCAAATTTTAATCTTCTATCCCCTTTTCCTTAAAACAATTTATCAAAAACCTTCACTTATTTTAACTATTTTCTTGCAATTCGAACTTTGGGTGCGTGCGTGCGCATGGAACTTGCAACCATTGAAATACTGTATTTTTTGTTGAATATTTACTGATTTAATTATATTTAACCTAAAACAGCCGAAAACAACATACATTAAAGGTAATATTGATTTTTACCATTGGAGGGTTTTGATAAATTGTTTTGATCGATAGGAGATATGAGATTTTAGTCCCACTCGTTATATCTTATATGTGCTAGATGGGCGAAAAACCGAAGGCCGAATTTTGATATATACTATTACTTACGGGCCTACTTTTGATTTAAAAGTTTTGACCCATTTACACACTGATATTAAAAGCATGGGCCTCTGAGAGCCGAATTGAGTATTCTATGTAATATATTGTTTTGTTGTTTTATATGTTAGCTTAGCTCTATAGGCATAACCGCATAACCCATTTTTTAAGTAGTTCTTCTATTCATAAGCAACTTTAGAGGGAGAATAAACTTATATAACAAGCATACATCATTTTAAATTAGTAATGAGTTTTCCAAAAACAATTACTCCTATTGAGTTGGTCATGACACGCACATTCATGTCGTTTTTCAAATGATTGTTGTCAAAGTGATTAGTACTATATACAAACGATTTAAATACACAAAAGATTTGCTTGACGACTACTTTATTTCCATCGATGACACATAATAGTTGAAATAAAAATGTTATTATAACTTATTACGAGTGTATTGACTTTGGTTATCAGAAGAAACAGATAACAAAACAAAATTAAAATCAAATTAATAATCATATCATAACATTAGGAAAATAATTAAAAATTGAAATGTCAGCAGCAGCAAGCGGTAGTGTTATGGTTGGCCCGACGCCGAAGAATTAGTGGTTACAACTTCATTTTATAAATAAGGTAGGGCAGCCTCAAATCTTTAGTGGACCATAACCTAAAAAATATTGTGTAATTAAAGTTTTGCCCAATTTTATTACTATTAATTCACATTACTAATGGAAAGCATGGCAGACAACAATCCGTTAAATCAGCTTTTACTTCAGCTATTAACGATTATGTTTTCATTATGTTTTTTTAACGAATCTATTTATTGGCTATACTTTGATTAGTAATGCGAAATGACGTTTGTAATAATCACTAATCAGTATGTATGTGGAAATTAAATGATCACCATGCTATTTCTTTAGCCTACCATTTTATTCACAGCTACAAATCAGAATATACGAATAACCGATTAAAGTTGTTTTTGTTTTTGTATGTAATAGTTGTAACTTATTGTACATGGCCTACATGTCTAATAATTTGGTTTGTCGAATTTATATTGAGTAGTCGATCGTGGTCCGGTCTCGACGTGGAGCCAGAGGATTCTGTAGTGTTTTCTAATTTATTTTACATTATTCAATTATTGAAATAAAGTGATATATGTTATGTAGTAGCTAGTGCCTAGTAGTCGAATGATCTATACAATCAATTTCTTTTACATAAAGAGTATTATATGTTTTGGTGTGATAGCCGAAATATCCAAAAGCAAAGTCCATCTAATTCATATAATCTGTATTGTCATGTAAATTCTACAATGGAAAAAAATTAGATATGGTAGCGGGGTATTTTTCTTTTCTTTCGGAGTGACTTGTAATTTATGTGGCAAAAGAAAAACTAACGTGCAAAACGTTGTTTTCTGTTTTCATAAAAACTCATAATACTTAAAAAAAAAATTGTAATGAAAGGATTTTTTTTTTTTTTCAATCATTGGGCCACAACTGGTCGGTTCATTAGCTAAATTCCTACATTCGTAAAAGTCGGGACTTAATTCCGAGTGTAATGGTGCATTTTATAAATAGACTTTCCTCCTGCCACTGCACTAAAGTCATTTTACGAAAAGATTAGTTTTTTTTTTTTCACCAATAATCAAAATAACATAATAATTGAACATTAATTATACCGTTTGTTAACAAATCTTAGCTGTTTTGTCTATTGAAAAATAAATACATTAATTGCAAGTAAAAGATAGATATGTGAACACTTTGTTACAACATCAATATATATATTGTGGTTTATGAAGATTTGACCAAGAACTATAAAAAAATCGGAATAGCAAAAGTAGTTGAGGTGTTGATAGACAATGAACCATAATCAATGGAGAGAAAATGATAGATATGTTCATAAACTGTTGGTTTCTTTTTTTTCTTTTGCTGATTTGAGAGATTAAATTTATGAATTCTAAAACAAGAAAATGGTTGAAATAATTTTTTTCTTTTCCCTGCAAAGAACACTTAATTTGTTGGTCAACTGGATTTTGATTGTAAATATCATCAGAAATGATACTAGTTTTACATTCCTAAACTGAAAATGGATATAAAATCCCCAAACTTTCCTCTATTCTTAGCCATTTATTATGAACATGGTCTATACAAAAGAATAAGACTCATTTTACATTCTCTTTAAAAAAAAAGGAAAAAAGAATAAGACTCCAAAGATAATCCATAAGGAATCATACAAAACACACCCCCATATGGTTTGAGGATACAACTTTCTCATCTTCAAAACACTATGAAACCAACAAAGAAAAGCAAATAACACTAACAAAATACTTTAATTATCAAAACATTTGACATTAGTTAAGAATTAAAAAAATATATCAACTTTTCCAAAGATTTTTTTTTTTTTTAGTTAAAAAACTTACAAAAGCACTTTTAATTACTACATAAAAAATAGAATTCCTATCTGATTCACATAAAAGTGGTTGACTTGACGTTATATGAGTTGTCTTAACTAAAGTATTTGTGGAAGTAAGTGATTTATTTAAACTAAATTACACATGTGTTAAACAAATTACTCCAAAAGTAAGAAAGGATTTTAGCGAAACATATTTGTTTGGTTAAAATCAGATGAAGCCATAACCTAAAGTGTTTTTTTTTTTTTTCTTTTCTGTCATCTTTGTTAGATGACAATGTAATTTTGACGCCAAAAAATTACATTCAACTATCAATTTCAATTGCAATTTTCAACTCAAAATAACAAAAAACCTCCAAATAATGTTAGTTATTCCTTTTTTTCTCCACCAAATTATTATTATGTTTAAAGTTGAAACTATTATTGAGTAATAAAGTTGAAACTATTTATACTATGTTGGAGAAAAAAAAAGAAAAAAAACGAATCTTTTTATTCCATAACAAACCAATTAAAAAAAAACGAAACACCTATATTACTATATAAAAATTAAAATTAAAAAAAAAATCCGTGACTGTTGTGGCGGCAGGATGCTTTCCACGTGTTTATAAACCATTGGGTAACATTATCCCCAACTTAAATTAAAATCTTTTTTTTTCTCTCGCCGTTCCTTTCACCGGCCGATTTTAAAATCACCCTTTAAACACGGACCTGCTAAAATCTCTCCACACCTCCTTTTCACATCTCCGTCTCATCATCATCGCCGGAGACCAAAAAAAAAGATGTCGGAAGAGTTCGCAATTCGAGTTGAGCAAGGTCTCAAGCTCGCAAGAAGGATATACTACGGCAAAGGCATCACTCCTCCTTTAGCTCCGTCGGATCCTCCTTCATCGCCGGAGAATTTTCTTCCGACGGCGATTACTGCTTACGCTTCTATCACAGATCCGGTTGCTGTTGATAACCCCGACGTTCCTAGCTACCAGCCGTACGTTCACGCTCGGTGTGATCCTTCGGCGCTAGTGCCGCTTCAGATGCTTGGAGTTGAGATGAGAGTAGACTGCTGGCTTGATACGGCGTTCGTCAGCATCTCTGGACGGTGGCGAGTTCACTGCGTTATGCCTAGCAAACGCTTTGACTGCTGTGTCGGTGTTCCTATGGGTGAGAAGGTAAATTTCATTACAACAAAACGACAAAAAAGGAAAAAAAACTACTTTTATCTATCTTTCCATTAATAGTATTGTTTCACAGGAGTATATTTTTGAACACATTTTGTGTAAACAGGGCTCACTTCTAGGTGCTGAGATTGATGTTTTGAGCAATGAGAAATCTTACAGGACCAAACTAGTTACAGAGGATGAAACTTCTGACTTTGAACACGTTCATAAAGACAAAGATTCTCGTTTCTTCAAGTCTCATATTTATACTTTCAAGATCCCACATGTTTGTTCTCTCTGTCTCACTTTTTATAGCTAACTTCTTTTGGATTTTGTTATTAATGATCCTTAAAATAGTTTGTTAATAATTTATTAGGTTGATGGAGGATCAATCTTTACAGTTAATGTGAATTGGTCTCAGAAATTGATTTACAGAGACGGCAAGTTTCATCTAAATGTGCCTTTTAGATTCCCTCCTTATGTGGTTCCTGTAGGCAAAGAGATTATTAAACGAGAAAAGATTGAGTTGAACATGAACTCTTGTGTTATTGGCGGCGAAATAGCTTGTAATCATACAAGCCATCCTTTAAAGGTAATTTTACATTGTTGTGTTAACAGTTTTGTTTTTTCAAGATTGTTACTATTGTGTGGATTGAGTCATTTTGTGATGATCATTCTCAGGTGACTCATCGTGAAGCTGGTAAAATAAGTTGTCAGTATGATGCTGAAGTTTCATCTTGGTCAAGAACTGATTTTAGTGTTTCATTTAATGTGAGGTTTCTTTGATTCCCCTGAAGCATTTTTTGTTTTCTTCTTCTTGATACTTAGATCGATCTTTGTTTTTTTTCGTTTTACAGGTTTCGTCTGGTGATCTGATTGGTAATGTTTTGGTTAAGTCTCCATCTCCATGGGATTCAGATGACAGAGGAATGTTCTGTTTGTACCTTTTTCCTGGAACCACCAAGCATAAGCAGGTTTGTTTTTTATTACTACAACTACTATTGAATCTTCTGCTGAAGTGTGACATATGATCAATGCAGTGTTGTTATTATCTGTAGCTTTTCAAACGAAGAGTTGTGTTTGTGATTGACATAAGTGCAAGCATGAAATGGAAGCCCCTAGAGGATGTGAAGAAAGCCTTGTTAGAGTGTTTGGGTAAGCTACAAGCTGAAGATGTTTTCAACATAATCGCTTTCAACGATGAGATTCTCGAGTTCTCAACTTCGATGGAGTTTGCAACTAATGAAACTATCTCTGCTGTGACTGAATGGCTTGATAGTAATTTGATTGCAAATGGTGGAACAAACATGTTACTTCCCCTCAACCAGGTTCGTTACTTATCTGATCTCTCTATCAAGACATAAGTGAAAGACTTCTGAGAGACTCTTCTTCATGTGTGTGTGTTTAGGCTATGAAACTGCTTGAAGGAAGCAATATTGGAGTTCCACTTGTATATCTTGTCACTGATGGATCGGTTGAAAACGAGAGAGAGATATGTAATGTCATGAAAGAATGTTGTAGCAGAAAAGGGAAATCGATTTCTCCTCGGATATCTACCTTTGGCATTGGTAAGTGAACTCTGTTTTTTCTTGCTTACTCTCTCATATAATATCAAATTCTTGATTGGAAACAGTTGCACAGGTTTGTTTTGCAACCATTACTTCTTGCGAATGCTAGCACGGATAGGGAATGGTTACTATGATGGCACGAACAACACAGGTAGATTGTAATACCCTCTAAGTTTTACTATAGCTGATAATGTTGTACTTATTCAGAATCAAGAAGCTAAAAAACATTTCTTGCTTTGTATTAAAAATACACCTAGCCAGATTCATTTGAGCATCAGATGAGTAGATTATTTGATATAGCTTCTTCAACGATCGTAGCCAATACCACTTTTGATGCTCTCAAACTCCTCCGCTCAGTCGAGGTACTTATACAACTTCTATAACATAGAGTTCGTTTCTTGATATTTCTTTTTTGACCTTCTTGTCTTTCTTTGTTTTTGCAGTTGTTTCCTTCTCAGGTTCCAGACATTACGCTCGGTGATCCGTTGATCTTGTCTGGAAGATACAAAGGAGAGTTTCCAGATGAAATTGAACTCAGAGGCACACTGGCTGATTTGAGCTGTTTCACAATAGAGTTAACAGTGCAGAAGGCTAAAGACATTCCTCTAGACAAGGTTACCTAATTACTTTCATATAAACTCGTAGGAACACAACAAAGCTTTTTTTGCTAACCTTTAAAAAACAGGTTCTTGCAAGGAGACAAATCGATGAACTCACTGCTCGAGCTTGGTTCGAAGACAAGAAAGAGCTACAAGAGAAGGTTGTAACTAGGGGTTGTGATTCCACAATGTTGGTCTTGTTTCTTATTAACTAAATTTATCGTTTTTGTATGATCAGGTCATGAGATTGAGTATACAAACAGGGGCTCCTAGCGAATACACACAAATGGTTTTATCACTCCAGCAAGACGACGAAGAGAAGACAATGGCAAGACCAGTGTCAATCAAAGAGATTCTAAGAAACCCGCCGTACCAAATCCACAAGCAGATGCAGAGGAACAACAGCTTTCGAACGAGTTTGCTTGGGAAGCAAGGGTATGGGTTCGGTAACGTTGTGGCAACGTTAAAGAACGTGCCACCGTGGATGGAGGAGCCTAAGGAGGCGGATGGAGCGGAACTTCTGATAAGAGCGGCGTCAGGAGTGGTGGATCGAGTTTGTTGTATGTGTTGCTTGCAGTGCATGTCGAGGGTGAGCGATCAGTGCACCGTAGTCTTCTCTCAGATCTGTGCAGCATTGGCTTGTTTCCAGTGCATTGGTTGCTGTTTCGAAGTCTGTGGCTGTCTTGACCTTTAAGAATCAGGAGGACATTGTCAAAATCAAAAACTAAAGAAGGAATGTAAATTCAAGAATGGGTTTACTCTTTTTAGAAAAAGTTGAAAATCATATAATTTTATTAGTGTGTAATATCTGTATCTGTAATTAGAAGTTGTGATGTATACAAAAGTTTTTAAATTACAAGACTAATGTAACTGACTACTACTATACTAATTTATGATATTAGCTATTTTATTTTGAATAATGTTTTAGAAGTTAGAACATATAAAGTTGCACAAAAAGCTGTCTGTGTCAACATGAGATGATTTTGATAGGGATCACTCATCCAACACCATAGCAACCATACCATGAATTTATTGTTTAAGAACACCAAAGTATCCCCTATATATTAATAGAAAAACACACTCTTAAAAATGCTGATGTGTCGCGGTCAGAGAACTAGACACATTTAGCTATTTAGGCTCATTTAGATTTATTATTTACAACTATATGCCATTATATTTTTGAAAAAAACGGTGTTATTCTTAAAAACTTTATCACATAACTTTATTAATATTAATTAATTTTAAGCTTTAAATATATTTATATATTAGAAAAAATGATTTATTGAAATGCATTTGTAACCCACGCGGATCTCACAAATTCAAGTGGGACGGATGCAAAGATATTTTGTGGCTCAAAATATTTAAACTTGTTGTGGGATGGCTTAGCGGACGGGTTTGACCGGGTTAACAATTTTATTTAAATTATCCGGTTCATGTAGTTTTAGTTTTTTTTTGCAATTTTTGTTTGATTTGATAGTTCAAGATTTTGATAAAAATCTAACGATCACTAATTCGGTTCACATTCTATCCAGACCCGCCATCGTGTCAATTTAAAAATTATGGTGAAGCGATTACTATTTTAATCTTTCATAAACTTGATGAATTCAAATCAATATAAGTTTAAATGTTATACTAAATAAATATATTTACAAATGTAATAACTCAAACAAAAGTTTGACTCTGTGCAACAGCACGGACTATTACCTAGTATCTCATTATTGATCCAAATGTCTACTTATAGAAACGACTACGACAGAGAATGATCTGATTATCAATTTCTTATCCATCAGAACGAGTGAAGAATAGCACCGTATAGTCTTTTCATTTTGATCCAGCTGTATCATGATATCTTGAATATTAATTACAACTAGGCAATAACTTAGCTTTACTTAGTATGTAAAACAAATATTGGGGACAGGATCATAATCAGTACATATCCAAATTTAAATTCGGTGATCAGGTTCAAAGACAGACGACTGAGAACAAGTACCAATAAACCAATAGACAGCAAACAAGTTCCTACATATTGTTTTAACTTATAGTATCTCTAACAAGATTAGCCTGTAAAATTTGACTTATAGACAAAGAGATTTCAGATCCAATGAGAATATATGATCTGTCTATATATATATGTATATTAATAATAAGAGTGATGTTATTGATAAAAGGTTAATAATGTGATTAAAGGGCATTGAAGAAGGGAGGGTTGTTGAGTAGATTGAGAAAGGAAGCGGAAGAAAGAAAACATTCCAGAAATGGAAAGATTTAGTAGACTAATGGAAAGATTACAAAACACAAAGAGACCTCGTCATGCTCACTCCACATGCTTCCCCCATTTTCTTCTCCTTTCTTCTCTCTTTTTCTTATCTCGATGCATCGTCTCCTCTCTCTAATTAAGTTATTAAACCCCTTTGCATCTTATTTAACGACTACTACAAACACCCCTTTTAATTTATTTTCTTCAATTTTTCATTTTTTTCCTTTTATGAAATTTAAAGTGATTTGTGAAACATATTTAGTCTAATACAACATTTAAGGGGGTTTTTACAACAAGTATATAGGGTTCAATTTTGAGAAGATACATTTTCTTATAAAATAATGTAAGGCTAATCGAACATTTCAGAATTTTGTAATCAGAGCCATCCGTAATAATCTCGAGAATTCAATTCGGTTTAGTTGTTGGAATGGCATAGTTTAGAAATGTTACTATGTTAGTAAAACATCCAATATTGCGAGGAGAGTAACACGTCGTGGAGTTATTCGTGAAAGTGTTCATCATAGTCGCATGTGTTACATGTATGATGTAACTAGATTTGAATATAATAAACTTATCATTTTGCTAATAGGTTTAGACTAATATATATACGATGATATAATGTAGTAAAAAAAATTATATACCCGTGCTATAGCACGGGATAACACATGTTGTAATTAATTTATGTATATTTTGAATGTATAAAATGTTTTGGTTTATGTGTTTTTTATAATTTATAATTTTGAAATTTTAAATAGTGTTGAGTAGTATATTTGGTTTACTTACATTGTAAATGTTAAAACATATTTAGATAAGTACGTTGTATAGACATCGTTAATCCTTTGCATGATAACAGATATACAATGATCGTTTTGCAGTTTTTAAACGATAGCAGTATGTTTAAAGGTGTTAATTCCAAATATTTGATTTTAATTTGGTTTTAGTTTGGACTATTGCACGTATATAATCTTCACGTAACTATTTTTGAATGGCAAAGACATCTCGTCCCATCCCGTCTTGTCCTGTCTCATCTTGTCTTGTCCCGTCATGTTTCATCTCGTCCTTACCCGTAAATTATGTCCATAACTGTTATCTTTTAAATAATTAACTATTAGACAATTTTTATCGTCTAAAAATTTTGGGTAAGAACATAAATAAATTTTGTGTTTCTCACATTTTTTTATATATAATTTATATCCTTCTGTAATTTATTTCCTAAAATTGTGAGGAAAAATATGCACATATATCAACTGTAATTTTCTTTGCTTGTTTTTTCGTTCTTCCTAAAATATTTATAAAGAATCAGAAGTTTAGATTTGATTTATTATGTATTTAAACGTTTTCTTTATTTGAATATGATGTATATGTTTTCTTTAATTAATTTAGGTAAGATTATGGTTGATTTAATACATACTCTCTCCGTTTCACAAAGAGTGTCATGCTGACACTTTTCACATAAAATTAAGAAAACATTGAAATATACATATATGCTCTTATTTAATAAGTTTTTAATAGATTATTTTAGTTATAATTAAGGGTAAACTAGGAAATCTAAGGTAAAAATGCATTGAAAATATAAAATAATGCATTGGAATTGTAAAGTGACTCTCTTTGTGAAACAAAGAAAAATCTTCAGAATGACACTCTTTGTGAAACGGAGGGAGTAATAAATATATTTGAAGAGAAAATCGGATCAACTATTCGGGTATTAAATGACCCGCGTGGATCCGGTTTAATTTGAAGGGTTAGAGAATTTTAGTTCCATGATATACTAATATATTAATAATTATTGATTACTAACCATTTTATTTAAAAACTACCAAAACAAATTGGTCCAAATTTTGGTATATGAATACTCATGTTTTAATATTATAGATATCAAGTAAATTAATCCTCAAACATGTAAAAAATGAATATTTCCAGACAGATTAAAAGAAGAAAAAAAGCGTCACAACAAAAACTGTCGAAGATGATGGAACTTGTTTCTCACTAGTTTCCGAAACATATACTTACTGTATTGGTCATTCCGTTATAAAAATTGTTGTTTTCACGCAGCCACATATTATTTTTTTTACAAAATCTATATATAATAGCAAACCCACTTTTTTGTGTCAACTTTTAATCCAACGGATGAGATTGGTTCCAGTTTTAATTCAACGGTTTAAAATTATTAATCGTGTCTTTTCGTCGCACCCCCATCTTTTAAAAACCACACCTCTTAATCTTTGCATCTCTTTGTTGTACCTCTTGGTTTCAAAAATCACATCCATTTATTTTTACACCTTTTAAATCACACCTCTTAGTCTTTGCATCTCTTTGTTGTACCTCCTGGTTTCAAAAATCACATCTATTAATTTTTACACCTTTTAATTTCACACCTCTATGTGTTACACCTCTTTGTTGTACCTCCATGTTTCACATCTATTAATTTTTACACCTTTACATTTCACACCTCTATGTCTTACACCTCTTTGTTTATTATATATAAACTTTTCTTGACTACATAAACAAGTTTTGAAAAATTGTTTTATGAGTACTAAAGAATTGTATTATTGAAGTGTTTTTTAATTTTCAAACATCAATCTCTAATTCAAGGTAATTTAATTTTTTTCTGCGAATTGACCTGTAGTGTTTCTCTGTTAGATTATTATTACTCTTAGTTGACACTATTAAGTTCATACATTAATCTTAGTTTTGTTAACTTTTAGTTTCTTCAAAATTTTTAGCCTTTCCGGTTTTCATGTTTTTGCATGGCTAATGTTATTAAGTACGTGTTCCATATTTTTTGCATGGCTAATATTTTTGATTCTCAATGTGCAGATCTTATTTTTTTACTTTCTGGAAAAACCAAAACCAAGATACGAGAGGCATGATGATATGCAGTGATGCTAGAGCTAAGGATAAGCCAAATTTTTCTAACAAAAATGGTATAATTATAATTTTATATATGTTCTTATTTAACCTATTTATTTTTTCTAACAAACATGGTATAAATGTTTTTTTTTTTGTAGCATACTTGTTACTCTGTTTTGTAGAAGATAAAACAGAGTATTAGAGAAACTTATTATTTAATTAATAAACTGGAAAGACTGCTAAAGTTATTTATATTTACTTAATTAAGCTTCTTGTTCTTTTTTTGTCGGCACTTGATTAAGCTTAAGTGGGGTTATGAATAGTTTAATATTAACTTTTAAAATTGGTTGGTTAAAACTTATTTTACGAACTGTAATTTCACGGTAAAAACCGTTGATTTTGTCTTGTCACCATATTCTTGTTCATCAAGACTCATATTCACAAATCTCCACCTGAGGCAAAGATAATCAAGCGAAACTTCACGACGTTTCACCTATACGGTTCTTGTTTCACCACAAAGAAGACACAATACTCCACCTTGGTTTGAACGTACAAACCAAACTTGATTCCGTTCTTGAGAATCTGAATAAGAGCAGCACTTAAGAACCTTTTAACACCAGCTAAAAAATCTGCAACATCAATATCTCTGCATAAATTACAAAATGCAGACCAAATATTCAGCAAACTGATACATACACAAGACTATAATTACCAACACATGATAGTTGTGTATTTTATGCAGATGCAATGAGAGATTGTATAAATCTAAAGTCTCACTAAGACATATTGTACCTGTATTTTTAGTGATACCTTGATTTTCGGCCACAGGATGCTAAGAATACTGCAAATATCACACACAAACATATTCTCATCATTTTCATATGTACAGATTGCACATCGCCAAAGCTCTTGCTTAGAAATTTCTTCCTTTGGTTCAACAACCTCTTCTTCGGCAGTTTAGGACAACATGAAAACTCAACAAAAAAAACCCAATATTACTCTCGCACATTTCAAACAAACCAGCCTAAGACTTTACCTCTATTCAATCACAACCTATATACTTTCTTCCAAGAACTACATTACATTTGGTTACCTTATCTGCATCTTGTAGAACAGGCGTAATCAAGTCCATAATAGCATTCACTTCATACATACAACATACAGAACAATGTGCGTCTATGTTTCATTCAATTCAATCTCACCTTCTCGTATAGTGCATCGAGAGCATCAGTGTATACAGGGTAACCAACACGGAAGGTAGGAACAGAGAGACTCTCAATAATATTTTTCGATACTGCAGATTGAATCAGGCAATAGAGTAGGCAAATTGGTGGTCGTGGTAGCTTTTCCCGCTGCCCCCACAACAGAAGGATATTGTGGTGGTGCCACGGAGGATTTGGACGGAGCAATGCCAGCCACCGTCTATACCGTCACTAGCTGTAACCCTACCAAAACGAGCTTCTTAGAATAAGGCATAGCTACAGTCTTCCTCAAACCACATACGACAGCCGTCACCGGAGTTGTTTGAGCGATCGCCAGAGCAGACCCACTTTTGAGGGTCAATTTTAATCTAACGGATGATATTGTTTTTATTAACTCATCTAACGGTTTAAAATTATTAATGATCCCAACAGTTGCAAGTTTGTTTTTCCAAAAATCGTGTTTCTTCGTCGTAGCCCCATCTTTTAAAAATCGCACATATTAAACTCTTTGTTAATGATCTCAAAAGTTGTAATGTTTCGGTCCAACAATTGTGTTTCTTTGTTGCACCCCAGCTTTCCATGTTGGCACCCGTTAGTTTTCATACCCTTTTGTTTTACACCTCTTTGTTTTATATAAAGTTACAATGTTTTGATCCAACAATTGTGTTTCTTCGTCGTACCCCTAGCTTTCAATGGTTGCACTTGTTAGTTTTCACACATTTTTGTTTCATACTTTTTTGTTTCACACCTCTTTGTTTTCACATTCTTTGTTTTTTATATATATATACATATTTTTATGGACTTTGAAAAGAGTTTTTGTTCTTGAGTATTATTAATGATCTCACCCTTTGTTAATGATCTCAAAGTTGCAAAGTTTTGGTCCAACAATTGTGTGTTTTCGTTGCACCCCCAACTTTTCATGTTGGCACCTGTTAGTTTTCACACCCTTTTGTTTGACACCTCTTTGTTTTCACACCTCTTTGTTTTTATATATATACAGATTTTTATGGACTTTAAAAAGAGTTTTTGTTCTTTGAGTATTATTAATGATCTTACCATTTGTTAATGATCTCAAAAGTTGCAAAGTTTCGATCCAACAATTGTGTTTCTTCATTGCACCTCCAGTTTTCCATGTTGGCACCCGTTAGTTTTCACACCCTTTTGTTTTACACCTCTTTGTTTATATAAAGTTGCAATGGTTTGATCCAAAAATTGTGTTTCTTAGTTGTACCCCTAGCTTTCAATGGTTGCACTTGTTAGTTTTTGCATCTTTTTGTTTCACATCTCTTTTTTCACATTCTTTGTTTTTATATATATACAGATTTTTATGGACTTTGAAAAGAATTTTTGTTCTTTGAGTATGATTAATGATCTCACCCTTTGTTAATGATCTCAAAAGTTACAAAGTTTCGGTCCAAGAATTGTGTTTCTTCGTTGTACCCCTAGCTTTCAATGGTTGCACTTGTTAGTTTTTACACATTTTTGTTTCACAATCTTTGTTTTTATATATATACATATTTTTATGGACTTTGAAAAGAGTTTTTGTTCTTTGAGTATTATTAATGATCTCACCCTTTGGTAATGATCTCAAAAGTTACAAAGTTTCGGTCCAACAATTGTGTTTCTTCGTTGCACCTTAGCTTTCTATGTTGGCACCCGTTAGTTTTCACACCCTTTTGTTTTACACCTCTTTGTTTATATAAAGTTGCAATGTTTTGATCCAACAATTGTGTTTTTTCTTCATACCCCTAGCTTTCAATGGTTGCAATTGTTATTTTTGCACCTTTTTGTTTCACACCTTTTTGTTTGACACCTCTTTGTTTTTACACCTCTTTGTTTATATATTTATACATATTTTTATGGACTTTGAAAAGATTTTTTGTTCTTTGAGTATTATTAATGATCTTACCCTTTGTTAATGATCTCAAAAGTTACAAAGTTTCGATCCAACAATTGTGTTTCTTCGTTGCACCCCCAGTTTTCTATGTTGGCACCGTTAGTTTTCACACCTTTTTGTTTTACACCTCTTTGTTTATATAAAGTTGCAATGTTTTGATCCAACAATTGTGTTTCTTCGTCATACTCCTAGCTTTCAATGTTTGCACTTGTTAGTTTTCACACATTTTTGTTTCACACCTCTTTTTTTCACACTCTTTGTTTTTATATATATACATATTTTTATTGACTTTGAAAAGAGTTTTTGTTATTTGAGTATGATTAATGATCTCACCCTTTGGAAATGATCTCCAAAGTTACAAAGTTTTGGTCCAACAATTGTGTTTCTTCGTTGCACCTCTAGCTTTCTATGTTGGCACCCGTGAGTTTTCACACCCTTTTGTTTTACACCTCTTTGTTTATATAAAGTTGCAATGTTTTGATCCAAAAACTGTGTTTCTTCGTCATATCACTAGCTTTCAATGGTTGCAATTGTTACTTTTTGCACCTTTTTGTTTCACACATTTTTGTTTCACACCTCTTTGTTTTTACACCTCTTTGTTTATATATTTATACAGATTTTTATGGACTTTGAAAAGAGTTTTTGTTCTTTGAGTATTATTAATGATCTTATCCTTTGTTAATGATCTCAAAAGTTACAAAGTTTCGATCTAACAATTGCCTTTCTTCGTTGCACCCCCAGTTTTCTATGTTGGCAACGTTAGTTTTCACACCTTTTTTGTTTTACATCTCTTTGTTTATATAAAGTTGCAATGTTTTGATCCAACAATTGTGAGTCGTCATACTCCTAACTTTCAATGTTTGCACTTGTTAGTTTTCGCACATTTTTGTTTCACACCTCTTTGTTTTCACACTTTTCTGTTTTTATGGATTTTGAAAAGAGATTTTTCTTTTTCTTCGAGTATTGTTTCACACCTCCAAGTTTTGAAAATTATGAGTATTATTTTCTTTTAATTTATTAATCAACATGATTCACTCATCTTCGTTAAAATTTGGATTGTTTTATATATTGATTCCTTCATCTAACTTTTGTTTGGTGTCATTTTCCATCTAACATGTATTGATCATCTCTTCCAAGTATTAATCTAGGTAATTAATTGTGATTTCTATTTTTTTATAAAATATAATTTTAGTCAATTTGGTTGGTTGCAGCTATGAGCTCTTTCTCCTTGATTCTCTTATTATTTTTTTTTTTATAAATTTCGATAGAATAATGATTTAAATTTTGTTTTATGTGAATATCTTTCAAAATTGATTATCTAAGTATGATTCAGTAATCCTAGATTTATATATCTTTTAACATTATTATCTTCTTGTCACTGACTCAATTTTTCATTTTTATATCTACAACAAAAAATTTATTTAACTAATTTGGTTGATTAATATTAATCATTATTTATGACTTTGATACTATACAATTAAAGAATTACCATAAAGTTTTTACTCGAAATGTGAAATTAGCAATGTTAGTCATTTCAAGTTTTCACTTTCCCGTGCGGTAACGCACGGGCCGGCATCCTAGTTTCGAATAAAAGTAAAACATTAATTTGTGGAACCGTTTATTATATCAATCAAATATTTCATATAATACAATATTAACTTTTGAAAATGTAGGAAAACTTAGTATTTTAATTGAAACAATGCCATGATTGTATTTACGACTAACCTATTCTGTGTAACCTAAAAAACAAAATCACACTTCCTAAACGAATGACATGCTGACGAGTTGCATGACGATCAATTCATGTGTATTAGTACATTAGTACAATATTTTTGCTAGATTCTAGTACATTAGTACTTTGAGTAGTTTGATCAGTTGCATATATATTATTCAGATGCCTTACACGTGTTCTGTTTATAATCACAAAGACATCTCAAATGTTATTAATCACGATTAGCAAATGTTTAAGGCAACGTATTAACCATATAAACCACACATTATTTCCAATAATGACTGTTTAAGTGGTCCACATTCCTTTTCTCTCCCATTTTTTAATACCAATGCACCATTTAGAGTCAAGTCGCCACAAACATTACGATATGTTTATGTTTAATTTCATTAATCTCGATTTTCTCTAAAGATACTGTTAGTAACTAATAATACAATCAAAGAGAAGAAGAAGGCAATAGAAGAAGATAAAGTAAGAACAAAGTTACATGGGGACAAATAAGATATGCATGTTTCCTCCAATGATGTTAATTCATTTGGTAACATGAAACGCTATTGGACTTTGATAATATTCTTAAATTATATTAATATTTACATATCTTATGCTGTATAATTGTATTAGTATTACCAACATCGATGCATAGAAAGTATACTTGAATCTGTAACTGACACGGTATTTTGATACTAGTATACTAGCCATATAATTAATTAATTATGTATTTGATAACATACATTGTCTTTAGTATACGTATACATGCATAACTGTACAGTAAATCTTTGGATTTTGTGAATAATAGCTCAAGAGAGTTTGTTCACTTCTTTAGCTAATGGCTAGTGGATAGTGGCTAGTGGCTAGAGTATGTTCGAACTGATATAGTATAGTAGTAGCCGTTGAAAGTCAATCCGACCCCTTTGGGAAAAGGGTTGAATTTGGACCCTTTTTAGTATTATGATACGTCTTCGTCTCACCATTTCTTTGTTTCCTTTATCTCTCTAGTAAGAAAGTTATATGTTCTTTTTTTTTTTCTTTTTGTAAAAGAAGTTAATATATGCTTATTTTTTACAAGAGCAGGCAAACTAGAAAAAAATTAGTCTCATACTGATAATTTTTTGAAAAAAATGACCAAAATAGAAGAAAATACATTGTATTGTCTTACGATATTATATGCATACCACAATTTTAAGAAACTGGGGCTACCAGATGACATAAATAATAATAAGATGTTCTTTATTTATTTATTTGACACTGTGTAAATAACTTTCAGTATTTCATTTGTAATATAATTCGAAACCATTTTTTTTTCAAAAGTAGTTTTTTTTTCTTTTCATATTTCCTTAAAAACATTTTCTAGTTTTTGTAAAACGTAATTAAATAAGTTCGATTTAAAAGACAAGTGGACAAGGCAAGGGCAGGCACGACGTGGCGAATGTCGATTGGACCTGAGTTCACGTGATTGGGAGTGGTGCGGTGGGCTCAACTCTCCGACGATAAAGCGAGTCTGTTTTTTATTGCTTTCCTTTTGTCTCCTTCTTTCTTTTTTTCTCCTCCTTTTATTTACATCGCTTATAAAAGAAACCATGAAATTATATTGAGAAAAAGAAAACAAATTGTTAAGAAAATCCTTTTAACTTTGGAAACAAAAAAAAAATCCTTTTAACTTTGGAAACAAAAAAAATCCTTTTAACTTTGGAAACAAAAAAATATCCTTTTAACTTAACTTTATAATGGCAATTTTCTAATCACTATCAATATCAACTATCAGTACTCAATAGTCTGATAAAGTTATACTAGTCCGAATGGTGACCGCGGTTTTGGTTGTGCGGGAAAAGCGGTTTTAAAGTGCGGTACGGTTCAACTGCGGTATGTGCGGTTTGCAAGACAAGTGCGGTTCATACAAAATAAGCGGTACAGAATGATATTTGATTGGTGAAAAAATGATTTGCGGTTCAGTATTAATTGTGTTAATGGTAAATAAAGAAAAAGCGGTGCGGATTACATATATTATAAATAAATTTATTAATAATTAGTATGTTTGTATATTATTGTATGGTATGAATTAATAATAAAAATAATTATATTTATGAACCTTAAATAATATAGTTAATCAATCTTTAAAATACCAAATTTATTTAAGCAGAAATCCATTTGTTATTATATTAAAAGTTTCAAAAATAAATATATTTGTTATAGAAAACTGGTTATATATGTATATATACTACTAAAATTACTACTATCTATTATTAAAAATGATTTTCTTTATTTAATGCATTCTAAAAGTTATTTGAATAGGAGATTGAAAACAGAGAAGTTATTTTTTATTTTTTTATTTGCCTATGTATTAAGTAGATAAAAAGATTTATAATAATTATTATAATAAAAATCAAAAAAATATACACAAGGGCGTTTTTGTTTGAAAACCGCAGGGTAAATGGTGATTCTCTTTGAAAAAGCGGGACAAGGCTAAATCCATTGTACAAAACCGTATCTGTTTTTTTTTTTTTTGAAAAACGCAAATTGTGGGAAAGCTTGTGATTGGGAGAGGGAATGCGTTTTTCACTAAATACGCTTTGAAATCCGCATCTAGGAGTCGCCAATCACAGCCTTAATATAGTAAAGTATTAGTTTGTAATAACTATAATTATAGCTATTTTTTTATAAAATATTAAATTTCTATGATGTATACTCAACAATTTTTTCAGATTTTTTAAAATTTTCAAAAATAAAAGAATGAAAAAACCGCACTTAAACATTAGAAACCATACCTAATTAGATGTACAAAACCGCACTAGCTGGAGAATTATAATGTAAGACTAAAAATTATTATTATTAAAATGTTTTTGTGTAAACGCGTTATCTATATAATAGCAAACCCACTTTTTTGTGTCAACTTTTAATCTAACGGATGAGATTAGTTTCAGTTTTAATCCAACGGTTTAAAATTATTAATCGTGTCTTTTCGTCGCACCCTCATCTTTCAAAAGTCACAAATCTTAGTCTTTACATCTCTTTGTTGTACCTCTTGATTTCAAAAATCACATCCATTAATTTTTACACCTTTTAAATCGCACCTCTTAGTCTTTGCATCTCTTTGTTGTACCTCCTGGTTTCAAAAATCGCATCCATTAATTTTTACACCTTTTAAACCACACCTCTTAGTCTTTGCATCTCTTTGTTGTACCTCCTGGTTTCAAAAATCACATCCATTAATTTTTACACCTTTTAAATCACACCTCTTAGTCTTTGCATCTCTTTGTTGTACCTCCTGGTTTCAAAGATCACATCCATTAATTTTTACACCTTTTAAATCACACCTCCTTAGTCTTTGCATCTCTTTGTTGTACCTTCTGGTTTCAAAAATCACATCCATTAATTTTTACACCTTTTAATTTCACACCTCTATGTGTTACACCTCTTTGTTGTACCTCCATGTTTCACATCTATTAATTTTTACACCTTTACATTTCACACCTTTATGTCTTACACCTCTTTGTTTATTATATATAAACTTTTCTTGACTACATAAACAAGTTTCGAAAAATTGTTTTCTGAGTACTAAAGAATTGTATTATTGAAGTATTTTTTTTTAACTTTCAAGCATCAATCTCTAATTCAAGGTAATTTAATATTTTTGCTGCGAATGACCTGTAGTGTTTCTCGGTTAGATTATTATTACTGCTACTCGACACTATTAAGTTCATACATTAATTTAAGGTTTGTTAACTTTTAGTCTCTTCAAAAATTTTAGCCTTCCCGGTTTTCATGTTTTTGCATGGCTAATGTTATTAAGTACGTGCGCCATATTTTTTGCATGGCTAATGTTTTTGATTCTCAATGGGCATATTTTATTTTTTGACTTTCTCGAAAAACCAAAACCAAGATACGAGAGGCATGATGATATGCAGTGATGCTTACGGATAATTCAAATTTTTTTAACAAACATGGTATAATTATAATTTTATATATGTTTTTATTTTAACCTATTTATTTTTTCTAACAAACATGGTATAAATGTTTTTTTTTTCCATTAGATGTTCATGATCCAGGTTAGTTTACATTTTTTTGTAAATAAAGTTTTTAAAAATTTTAGTTGAAATATAATTTCTTATACTTTCTGGGTATCAAACATTTTGATAATATATAGAAATATTACAAATGAGCATGGAAATAGAGAGTGCTGAAAAAAAAAAGCCAGACATACTTGTGACAACACAAACTCAAATTCTAGAAAGCGTAAGCACGACCAAATGACAAGTCAAGTTAGAAAGAAAATATCTACTAAAGGTAACTTATTTAGTCTTTGATGACTTTCTAATCTGTATATACAACTTTTTAAAAACATAATGTATAACAGTCACTTTTAGAGTGATCTGGAATCTGCCAAAAAAAAGAGAAGATGCAAGAAATTTATAAAATTAGTGTTGAACCTAAAGAAGAGAACATCAAAAGGTGAGATATTATTATCACATTTTCACCACATCGACTTCGTTTTCGCTGTCGTTTATTGAAGAACATGATGGTACCGATTCATTGATATAAGTGGGAAATCAAATAGAGGGGGATGCAGCCTGGATGGAGAGCAGCCGACACGGTGGAATGGGATGGATTGGGAGAGACCAACATAAAATCCTCTGTTCTATATATTATTAATTTTCTGAACTTTTGTAGTTTAATTGAATTGGTTTGATTGAATAGCTGATGAGTGTACAAGTTTTTGTCTATATTCATTCTTAGTCTGTTACGTCTTGATTTTTTTTCTTTTCCAAAGAGGAATATGTGATTTGAAGCAAATATTACAAATCCATGTATCAAATGTGTTAGTAGGAAATAAGGCAATCAAGATTAACCCATTAAAAGGGAGGAAAGAAGGGGGTCTTTTGAGGGAAAACGTGAGACCAACATGCATGTAACTGTGGAAAGCATTATGGCCAAATATATATCTCTAAAAGTTGTAGCTGAAGAATGTGAGTTACTCTATACTAACCAATTAGGTTTGATTGGTCGGTCATATAAAACTCGGTTTTGTACATATCTAAAAGTGAGAGAAAAAAACATCCACAAGCATAAGTGAAATTTTATATATAGTTAAAAGTAATGTTCATAGTAAATCATTTGTATACAAACTCCACTTGCTTACAGCATCGGAATATTGTTTGTGATTTGTGAATCAGTAATCTATGGAAAGAGAAATCGCGTATCAAAGTGAAGGGGAAACGAAACTCAATCCAGCCATCTACTCCGATCCCAATCTTCGACCTTCCTTTGACAAGTGGCATTTAGTATTTTCTCGATTTAGTAAATAAACCAAGAGAGAAGCAGCCTCGTATATATTTCAATTGATAATGATCAACAACAAAGACAATTTCTAATAGCGAATTAAGAAAGGATACCAATATATAGCACCATATGGTCGGAGACAAACATAAGTGAAATTTTATATATGGTTAAAAGTAATGTTCATAGTAAATCAAGCTCTAAAAAAGGCTCACTTTTATGTGTGACACATAAAATATAATAACATTGAAATGAATTTTTGGCTTTTTAATTAGTAGAAAGCAATAGCAAGAAGTGAAAATGATCAAATTGATTGAAAAAAGAAAGAATTTAGAATGAATTACAAATGTTAAATTTCAATTTAGGATTTCACCTCCTCGTGCGGCAACGCACGGGTCGCTTAGTTAAAAACGTCACGCACTTATACAATTATGTGAATGGTAACATTTAATAATTACTTTGTCCCGCACTGAATACCGCACATTTTCGTGACACCATTCAGGGCCTAAATCCTATGAATCTTTCCATAATGGTGTAGGTTTCAATCAAATCTACTAACTTTGTCAAAACAATAAAACTCGCCCGTCATATATTTTTCTATTTTAATTTGTCTATGTGAATGTGTCATTCACTGGATAGAAAGAAAAAAAAAATACCAAAAATATTAGTATCGTCAACAGTTTATGTTACTGTTAACAATCCAACGGTTTGTTGTAATCAAACCATTACATCAAAGTCGATAGATGTTAGATGTGCACAAACTTGGTCGAGGATAACAATAAAAGTTTTACGTGGCCATTATAACATTCGAGACTGGTATAAGTTTCACATGGCTTTGTAATACTAACGTGGCACCATGGAGAGTCTGATATGTCGATGATTATATGAAAATGCGTTACACGCCCACAACTTATGATTTAATTATTTGATGGAAAATATTAGATAAAATGAACAGAGAGATGAGAAATAGAGGGTAAGGGGACAATGGCATGAGTTCCTTCGTGGGGTTTGCTTTTATAAATTTCTTTCTTTCTTTCTGTCTCTTTCCATCTTAGATTTTTCTGAAATGCTCTAGAATTCGATATTAGCCTTACAATGATGTTTTACATATAACAATTACTTGTGGATCAAAACCTTAATAACACGTTTCACACTCAGAGGTCACAAATTGAAACGATGTTTCATAAACATTTTTTTGACGTTTGATTTGTACGGTAAAGACATTTGAAAGCTATTTTTGAAAACTATTAATTTCCAACATATTCTTTTCAATAGTACATAAATATTCTTCATTACCTTTATTATAAATCTTACAAGGACAATTTTCAAGAAATCAATAAAAAAATGAAAATTTCCACGAAAATCACATACAAATAAACGAAATGTGTAGAAACCTCTATATCTTCGTGTCAGCATAGAAACCATTCAATAACGAGGCAAATGGTTTCTAGGGATTCAATATAATTTTCATCTCCTTTTATAGATAGTCGAAAAATGGTAAAAAGAGATTTAGTTTGAGACTATTTGTTGAAGCGAAGTGCCGTTATATGATTCGTGATCAAAGCCGTGACGTTCTCTACGATACAAAACTAATATAAACTAATATTTTTAATTATAATGCTCCGTTAGATTAATTAAGCTACAATACAATTAATTAAATACACACAGAAGAATGTTTCTTTTGACCTCGATCGTTTGCATGGGGACATGTGCGCCAACATGAGTCGTACGTGGTGAGTGAGCTGTATGAAGTATGAACTATAAAGATGACTAGTGTGAGTGAAGGGTTTTATATATCTGAACACAAGTTAACCAAAACCAACCAACTCTTTTTTTAGAGAGAAACCTTTTTTTCTTCGTCTTCCTTATTTCTTTCACTTTTGAAGAAGTGAATCTGGACGAATAAGGCCGTCATATATTGGAACTTGAACCATCAAATTCATCAAACGATTTTTAAAAATCTTTATTCTTTTGGTCTCTCTACTTATATTTAAGCCTTCTTGATTCACCACCATAAACCGGATTATTTCAACTCTTTTTTTTTTCTTCTGTCATTGAGACATGAAGGTAATTCGTTTAATCCCTCATATGAATTTGTTCATATATCTCAAAAATAGTGTAACATGATTACTCATATAAGGTATTCTTTTAACTTTTTTTTTTTCAGTTCTTCGGGTGGATGCAAAACAAGCTACATGGGAAACAAGGGAATACTCATAGACCAAGCATATCCTCTACTTCTTCTCGTAAGTTCAAGATTACACTATTTAACTAGATTCTATTGTCTACTTATTCGTCGAGAACAAAAATTTTGATTACCAAAGTTACTGTCTACTTGGGACATGTGCAAAGCAAAAATACTCCTCCCAAAATTTTCCTTTCCGTTGATTGGCTCTCTCATAGTTTTCTTTTGTTTAATGTAAAAAAGATCAACCGAGAGAGGAGTTTAGCGATTGGCCGCACGGGTTACTAGCGATCGGAACATTCGGTAACAAAGAGACGACACCACAAAAACTTGATCAAGAAGTGATTCAAGAAGAGACGGTGTCTAACGTGCACGTGGAAGATCAAGCGCAAGATAGAGATCAAGATCTTTCTTCCTCCGATGATCTAGAAGAAGATTTCACTCCTGAAGAAGTTGGGAAACTACAGAAGGAGCTGACGAAGCTCTTGACGAGGAGGAGCAAGAAGAGGAAGTCTGATGTGAATAGAGAGTTGGCAAATCTTCCTTTGGATAGATTCTTGAATTGTCCTTCGAGTCTTGAGGTCGATAGAAGAATCAGCAACGCCCTTTGTTCTGATGAGAATGAAGAAGACATTGAGCGTACGATCAGTGTTATCTTAGGACGATGCAAAGCGATTTCGACAGAGAGCAAAAACAAGACGAAGAAGAGTAAGAAAGATTTGAGCAAAACCTCTGTTTCTCATCTCCTCAAGAAGATGTTTGTATGTACAGACGGTTTCTCCCCCGTACCTAACCCTAGCTTGAGAGACACGTTTCAAGAATCGAGAATGGAGAAGGTATTGCGCCCTAATTAAAGTTCTAACACACAAATTTCAATATCACTACATTTTCCATGACACTGATTATTTACACTGTATGATACAGTTTCTGAGAACGATGCTACACAAGAAGATTAACACTCAAACTTCCTCGAAGCAAACATCAACGAAGAAAAACTTGCAAGACAAGCAACGACTTTCTTTGAAGAATGAAGAAGAAGAAGAAGGAAGAAGTAGTAACGATGGTGGTAAATGGGTCAAAACAGATTCTGATTGTGAGTTTCAGATCTTTTGATTTAATTTTTTTAATAAACTTGAATAAAAACATGAACTGATTCGATTCTTTTTTACTTCTTGTGCAGTCATTGTTCTTGAGATCTGAATATTTTGATCCACTTTTGCCTTTTTCATGTTCTTACTAGAAAGTACAGGTAATAATTAACCAGACAATAAAATCTTACATTTTCAGTTGCTTGCCTATGATGCTGAATCTAACATTAGATTTTATGTGGTTTTTCTTTTTTCAGATAATCTTCAATGATCAAGACAAGAAATGATCAATCAATCAGTTTCATTTTCTTTCTGATGAAAGTTTTTGGGTAATCCACAAGAGCCCATTAATCCCTTTTTTTGCATGGTTGGGTCAGTTAAACCAAACATGTTTTGGGAACTTAAACATCAGACAGTACATGAGATATTTGTATGCATGCATACATGTGTGTATATGTGAAGATAGATATGTAATGTATACATACATGTATGTAGTTGTGTATTTTGAGGTGGATAACCTTTTTTTTATAGACAGACTTCCTCTTTTCTTATTAACACTTTTTTTTTTTTTTTTTTTTGTTTCTTCAGTAATTTTTACATGTTTTTTCTTCTTTTTAATTTACTTGTAACACACAAAACTATTCAGATTAATAATACTCTTGTCTTAGCCTTGTAACCGTTGTTATCATTTTGTAATATTTTCTAGGAATATCACTGAGATTTTTGAATATACATAATTAGTAATATAACATCAAACCATATAAAATAAAGACTAAATTGGAATATTCCATAGATAAATAACATCTACTGAGTAAATTTATATGTGACAGATTTGAATCAAGATAGTATTCAAACTGATTAATTTTGTTCACTAGAACTATAACTTTCTCATTCGAATGCAAATATCATAAATAATTCCTTTTATAATAAAACGGAAGTGAACAACATTGTTTTGTAAACTATATAATTTTAATAAGTTGGTTACAAATAGATTATAAAATTAATTGATATATTAATTAGTTACAAGTTAAATAATGGATGCAACCTTAAATTATTTTTAGAAGATTTTATTACTAGAGCACATTGTTTCCGAAAATTTTAAAGAGAATATTCCAAAGAATCATTTGATATCATCTAATTTACCATATTGATTTCATTTATTAAATTATTTATCAAATAAAATCTTTTGATATCTAACTTAACATATAGATTTTTTAATTATCATTATAATTTACCTCTCATTTTTATATATGAGTCTATTTTGTGAAATAAATATATTATCATATTATTTATTACAATTAAAAAATAAATTTATTTCCGAATATACCATAAGTTGATTTTTAAAAAACAGATATAAACGGTTCAGTCTATAAAATATTCAAGGTTTAGTAATATTATTCTTTAAAAATAATCTCTATTGAATTAAAAATTTTACTGAGTAACAGGTCAAATTTGAATATTTAAGTTCAATTTCATATTTTTGTTGAATTTTATAGTTTTTATATAATAAACTTTAAATAATTTATTTTGAAATATTTTTAAAATATTGAAACTTGATATAAAAGTTAGAAACTATAAACACTCTAAATTGATTTGTTATAACAATGTCAATAATATGTCACTATAATATGGAAGAATTTCAAGAAACCAAGTATATTAAAACAAAAAATATAACAATATATTAAATTACTCATAATATAATAATTCACTTTTTAAAAACTAAATTTACAAAATTATTTCTTATAATGACATTGCAGTCATGATATAGAATATACATTGTTGAAATAACTTCACATACATAAATTAATACAATATATTAAAAATTTATTTCAAAATATAAAATATACAAATTTTGTATAAAATCAAATTTAACCAGTGTTATAGCACAAATATTTATCTAGAATAATTAACAATATAAAAGTTACAAAATATGTGATTTTTTTCAAGCCATCATATTAAGCATATGATTTTATTGCATAATGTTTTATAAAAAAAAAAATTAAAAACAATCACATAAATTATATTTTATATAAAAATACAATATAAATAAAATGAATTTTAATCCGTGCTCTTAATTTAGTACTATAGTAATTCTCAAGTCTTCAATATACTATTATTTACACTGTTTATACAATTTTTTTGTTATTTCTTGGATTAACAACTTACGAATTACACTTTAAATAGACAACGTGTGTGCTTGTACATATTCCTGATCTCAACAACAACAACAAAAAAAAAAAACCACACAACATAGTATTTAGGGGAATTGCATTGTATGACTAACAAAAAAATTATAATTCACATACTAACTACTCTAACCATCAAAAGGTGATATACTATGTATAAACTGTAATATATACAACTTTGCCCTTCCCACCACCACCACCTTTATCCCTTTCCCACCACCACCACCTCCACCACTTTATCACCACCTCCACCTCTTTATCACAATCCCATTGGGTTCCCAATATATTATCTTCTAGGGTTTAGTTTTCCCCTAACACCACCATCAACCACCGGCCGTCACTATCTCTGGCGAACTCCGGTGAATCTCCGGCGAACTTCCGGCGACCTTCGACCACTTCCGGTGACCTCCGACCGCTGGCCGTCACCATCTCCGACGAATCTCTGGCAAACTCCGGCGACCTCCGACCACCTCCGGCAACCTCCGACCGCTGGTCTCAGGCCACTGGCCACCACCTCCCACCAATTCTGGCCATCCACCCTCCAACCACCATTGCCACCAAACCATTAAAGGTAATTTTCCTTACTCCTTATGTTATTTACCTAATTTTTCAAAATAGTATGCTATATTCTTAATTATATGTGTAAATATGGCTAGTTGGCAAATTGACCCTAGTATTTATTTGGTGCTATTTCTTGGAACTGGTCTCCCAAAAAATAAAAGTACAATTCAGTTTACATGGACCACATGTCACAATATATTTAATGGGCTCACGAAGGCCCATCCTAAGATTGAACAAACATATCAGCTTACTAAAATACAAGACACTCTGACTAGAGTGGAGGGTACATTAGTCCAACTACACACACACACTTTCGTAGTAGAGAACCTTCGAACATCTGGAGAGCGATCAAGGAGCAACCTTTTACCAGCCGTCCGATCAACCGACCCATTTGACACATCTCAGCTCTCTCACTGACTTCTTCAGTCAGTAGTTCTTTTCTCTTTCTTCAGATCTCTGCGAGAAATTGGGGGTTAACAATGTTGCTCCATCTTCTTCTTTTACTTCTGCTATGTCTGACCTCTTCTTTCAAAGTCCAAGCGTCGGTGCATGAGTACCGCAGCGAGAGATTCATGTCTAAAGGCAACGCCTTTGTCTTCCATGGTGGCAGTGAAGGCATCTACTCCTCTTCTCCTTCCGATAACTTCACTTCCGACTCCGATTCCGTTTCCTTTATCCGGTAATTCAAGAGTTCAAAAAGTTTCTTCTTTTTTGAATCTACTTAGGATCTGATTTGTTTAATCAGACTTCATTTAGGGTAATGTTCTTCAATTGGGTCACTCACTGTTAGTTGCAAAATTGTTACTTTACAAGTAGTTTTTTAAAGCTGATTCAGTTCTTTGGGTAACTTCCTTAGCTGTGTTCTCCTGTTTAAAGTTTCTTAATTTGAAACTCTTATGTTTGTTTGTGGTGCAATGCTATTGAACAGGTTTGAGAAGATCAAGTTTCAGAGGCCTGAGGAAGTGTCTAACAGATCCTCATTACCTATCCACGCTGTGGTGTTTGAGGTAGAGGACAGGGAAAACATTGGAGGATCAGCTTATGGTGGGCAAAGAGCTGTGTGTTGCACATCTGATTTGGCTAAACTCGGTGTTTGCTCACACGGAGATGTCATTTACCGTCCTTCTGCTAAAGATTCTGGTTGGCCACAAGTGTTTGGTGTTTCAATTGCTGAGAATGAGTTGTCTGTTACGCTGCCAACAAGATCGATTCAGGTCACTAAGACTGGGATGTACAACCTTTACTTCATTCATTGTGATTCTGATCTCAAGGATTTGCTTGTTGAAGGGAAAACCATTTGGAAAAATCCTACTGGATACCTACCCGGTAGAATGGCTCCGTTGATGTACTTTTACGGGTTCATGTCGCTTGCTTTTGTGTTGCTTGGCATCTTCTGGTTCTCACAGTGTGCGAGATTCTGGAGAGAAGTGCTTCCGTTGCAGAATTGCTTAACACTGGTGATTACATTAGGGATGTGTGAGATGGCACTTTGGTATTTCGACTACGCTGAATTCAATGAGACTGGGATCAGACCAACCGTGATCACCATTTGGGCAGTCACTTTTGGTTCCATCAAGCGTACAAGTGCTCGTATTATCATCCTGATGGTTTCAATGGGCTATGGTGTTGTGAGACCAACGCTTGGGGGGTTTACATCAAAGGTTATCATGCTTGGGGTCACGTTCTTTGTTGCGTCTGAAATTCTCGAGCTGATGGAAAATGTTGGTGCTGTCAGCGATCTCTCAGGGAAAGCTAGACTGTTTTTTGTTCTTCCTGTAGCAATATTGGATGCTTTCTTCATCATATGGATATTCAAATCACTCTCTGCTACGTTCAAGAAGCTTCAGACCAGAAGGTTGTTGGTCAAGTTGGATATATACAGAAAGTTCACTAATGCTTTGGCTGTAGCCATTTTGGTTTCCTTGGGTTGGATTTGCTACGAGGTAATCTAACAAACAACTCTCGGTAGCTTAAGAAGCATTGTTCAAATTCAAAATCAGAATAAGATTTGTTCTAATGCTTTTTGTCTTTGGCAGCTTTATTTCAAGTCGAAGGATGTTTACAACGAGCATTGGCAAAACGCTTGGATCATCCCAGCCTTCTGGCAACTTCTCTCCTTTTCTCTCCTAATTGTTATCTGTTCTCTCTGGGCTCCATCTCAGAACTCCACTAGGTAACGCCACATCCAAGAAGAACATTTGAAAATGCAATATGAAGTTTGATGTTGGTCGGTTGTTATCTATATAGTAACTGAGCGCAGTTGTAAATAAAACTGCAGATTAGCAAATAAAACCATGTCTAATGTTTCTACCGTCCTTATCTACATATAGGTACGCCTTCTCTGGATCTTCTGGAGACACAAGTGCGGAGTTTGAGAAGGACGATTACACACTAACCCTCATTAAACCATCTCCCATTCCTTCTCACGAAGTCAAGAACCTCTCAGAAACCAGACCTTTAGAAGCTGACGAAGGAGAAGCAGAAAAAGATTTGGAGGAAGATAAGAGGGACTAAAGTAGCCACAAGGATCTATTTGATACTTCTTTCTCTTTATCAACACCTCAGTTTTACTACATGTATTCTTTTAGGTGACGTGAGTTTAGTATGTACTATACAAAGGGCAAGAGACCAAATCAGCCTTTCTCTTCGGTGTTGTGTAGACTTGTAGTGTTAGTTTGTGTGCCCTGTTTTTGTCACAATGTAATGTTTCCTATGTTGCTTTATACATTAAAGTTAGTCTATGACAAGGGTGGAAAAATATCTTTCCTATGTTGCATTATACATTTTTTCTTGTATCCTATGCGTTAGTCTATGACAAGGGTGGAATAATCCGAAACCAAAAACACAGCAAATAAGCGTAAAAGGGATATGACATTGACACCATACAACTTGATCATATGAACAAAAAAAGATTTAAGCTATGAATTTGGTAAGTATACCAAACAGATACATTATGAAGTTCATACAACATTACCACTCATGAATCTGAAATTTTTGAAATCAAAGTCGTATCATCATCATCATCATCATCATCATTTCTTGCTCTCCCGCAGAGAACCCGAATTGCGAAAAGAATTCAAAGAATCTGTCTCCGTGAAAAAAAAAAACTCTAAAACTTCAAACAGAAAAAAAAAAAATACTTATCTCTCTCACTCGGATCGTCTTCTCAGATGCTGAGTTGCGGAATACCCCTCGAACAAGTCAAGAACCTCAGTCTCTAGATCTTCGACTGAGATCTTGATGTAATTCTCCGGATGTTTCCCACTCTCTATATGACTCCTGAACCGCCCAAGAAACGATCTGTAAGCCGGACTAAGCTTCTCCAATATCGAGATCTTCAACTCTTCCCTCAGCTGAGAGTCTGGAACCAACCATTGTGACTGAACCCTATGAACTTCCTCAAACAAAGCATTAAAAGATTTAAACCTCTCTCTCAACGCACTCCTCGAAACACCTGATGAGAAACTTCCTTTGGTATGCAACCCTTCATCTCTCAAACAATACAAGACTTTAACCCAAGCAGCTCTTTGGTAATACGTCGCAGCTTGCCTAAACTTACCCGTTAGCTTTCTCAAGTAAAGATCTCCGATCATTTCCCGTAGCTCCGGAGACCCTTTAATCTTCTGAACAATGTAATGTGCGTTGTTCATGATAAAGAGATGCGACAAAGCAGCGTTCTTGTAGTACTTTGATTTGCCTTCAAGATTGAATTGCAAAATCACAATGATCCAAATCAAATGAAGTGCTAATGGACCTTTGTTGTTCTCTAACTCGGAGAAATCAAAATCAGGTGTGTTTGAATCCGTAGCGTTCCTCGATGGCTTTGACATGATGAGATCGATCAAAGTTGGTCTATACTCTGAGATCAAGCTAATGTAGTTCATCACGTACCTCGTCAACGGATGTATCGTACCTCCAGGAACAGGAACTCTAGAAGGCTCACGAAGCACAGCGTTTTCGAATTCCGATAATATCCCTCTCGCCGCTTCCGCTAACCTCGACAGTATCTCCGCCGCTTGAACCCTAATCGAATCAGAAGATTTCAGATCGAAGACCGATTCAATATCAGGCAAAAGCTCAATCAAAGCGTCGTGCAGATCAAGGATCTTGAAAAGCTTCTCCGGCGATCTCCGGCTGATACTAATCGCCTCGGCGAAATTAAAAAGCTGAATCGCCGGACCTTTGACTGTCTCCATGAAACAAGCCTCGTGGATGTTCACAGCTCCGACGCTTTCGAAAACATGCTCACAGAGCAGTTTCTCGCTCGCGAACACGACTCTGACGCAGATCTTAGCAGCTCGGATCCATCGCCGGATCTTCTGCTCAAGCGCTTCCCAATTCAGCCTCTGAACATCTCCGATGCTGAGCTTCTCGATCCCTAACCGCCGGAAACTGGAATCGACGGCGGATTTGCGAACACTGCCGTAAACTTGAATACACTCACGGAGATAACCGGCGGAGACCATACGGCGAGCAATCCAGCTCAGGTGAACGACGGATTCAATCGGAATCAGCTCGATCTCGCGTATACTACTAGTAGATCTACTGTAACTACCTCTTCCGGTTGGTAATCGAACCGCCGCTGAACCGGTGCTAGCACTAGAACTGGATCGTTTGAGAAGATCCGTTTCTTCTTCCTCCTGCTGGTCATCGTCTTCGTTACCATTGTTACTACTAGTTCCATCGTCGTCAACCTCAAGGTGAGACGAAGAAGAAGAAGAAGAAGAAGACAGCATTAGAGAATCTGAGTTGATCGGAGAGCTATGACAAACGAGTATATTTCTGAACTCGTCTTCGAGACGAGCCATGGCGATCTGGATAGCTGAGTTAGCTCGGTTCTCGATGTCTCCGGCGGATGATGACGAAACGAATTTTTGGATTTCGTCGACGGCGTTGAGGTAAAGCTTGACTTCGTTTGGATCGTTGAAGATCATCTTCTCTCTTGCTTCTTCGGACGCTGTTGCGTCCCATCGGATGATGAGTTTCTCCGCTGATTCGAAACCGGAAACTGAACAGTCTTCGACTCCGCCGTGAGTTTGTTCCATTGTTTCATGCGAATGATAATACAAAAAACAACACACAGAAGAAGAAGAAGAGAGAAAGAACACAAAAAGTGTAAACAACAATAGAGAAGAAGAGAGTTTTAAGTTCTTTCTTTCTTATGATGGAGACTTTTTTGAAAAAGAAACAATAAAAATGAAAAGCAACAGTATAATAGTATGCTTTTAAAGTAAATACATCCAAAGTTTTTATTTTTGTTTTTTAGATGCTTTTAACAGATATTTTAACCGTCATGGAAGCGCCTTTTTCAAGTTAAAATGGAACGTTTTGATTTATACAAACCGGAAAATAATTTTTTTTTTTTAAATTATCATAGTATTAATACGGGTTTAAAAAAAAAGTAGGAAAGTGAAAAATAAACTTTCAATTTTCAAGATTATGGTATTTTCAAAGTAAATATTTAGTAGTGGTATTTTTGTAAGAATTTTTAAGTGATAGTGATAGTATTTTTGGAAAAAAACAATGTAATTTAGTGTACTTTTAAAAATGTTATACTAGAAGAAAACTTTATCATAATAAAAATTACTGTATTGAGTTAGTTTATGTTATAACCTCAGGACTGATTTTTGCGAAAACAAATCTTTCTCCACCTCTCTAACTGAAGCCTTAACTTTGTCTATCCGAAGTAATTTTTCCTCTTCTGACGAGACCCTCAGATACTGTCTCATACCCTCCAACACTATCGGGGCAATTTTTGGTCTACCAGAATTCGGATCTATCCCCACTTGATCTTCTTGTAACACTCCATATAATGGATCCGATAATTTTAAAACTGGTTCTTTCCCTTTCTTTTGCACCGGAACACCAGCTTTCCGGCATCCGCTCGCCTCTTTCTTCAATATCCTAATAGGACAGGTTTCCTCTCATGTGTCATCCTTTGACATTCAAAACATCTTTTGAACCCTTTCATACTCAAAATTCACCGTTGTTGTACCTCCTTTAGGTAGATTGACAATCTTTGATCTTCTCAAAGGCCTCGATACATCAAAGATTATCTTGACCCTTATAAAATCTTGGAGCTGAGGCTTATCCGGGTCAAACGCCACTTCAGTAACCTGCCCAATCAACTCTCCCAGAACAGTAAGAGCTTTCTTGGTGTAGAAATTGATTGGTAAATTCCACATTTGAATCCACATAGGCGTAAACTGCAGATAATTATCTGGAAGATTCTCATACCATCTATCCACTACAATCGTCCATTCGTTGAAAGTATGAATCCCTTTCTCTAATACCTCAATCAAATCATGTTCGGAAGTGAAGAAGAACTGGAATCTTTCTCTTGACAAAGCCACACCTCTTGTCCTCCCCAGCTTTTGCCACTTTCGTGGCATAGTTCTTATAAGCTGGTCCATCGGTTGAAGCCGGATTTAAAGTTCTTCCAACCAGACTCAATGCGTTTTGATCACAAGATGAGAACTCCGGTAAATCAGGCATCTCGAACGGAACGTCTTCTTCCTCCAAGGACATAGCCATCAAAGCCCTATCCATCGCTGAAGACATCGCTTCTTTGGACTAAAAACCCCTCTGTCACTTGAAAAAGCAACCCTAGAAATCGAGATCTACTTCTCTCCTTAATCGAAACTCTTTTCCTTCTTGGATAATTGATACCGATCCTAGATTAACCGATGATTCAACTTCACCCAGCACTCTCGTACAAACTTAACAAACTGATGAACTCTCACCCTTAGAACCCTAGAACTTTTTCGCAAATATCTCGAAAAAGAACAAAAGGATGCGTAACTCGGATGGAAAGGTCAAAAGGGAAAGTGTTTTATCCCGGTCAAATCTCTATTTTAACCCTAATGGAAGCCACTAGTTTAAAAAGAGGGTCTTAAGCGAAAAATCCTAGTTGCTTGTAATAACTGTACTCCCCTATTAACTTGTTTTTATGTTAAGGGAAGGATTTTTAATTACGAATCTGGAGTAACTGAGAGTCTGAGGAGGGATGGGATTGATGTGGTTCTAGATGACAGTAGTGCAAGGGAGGAAGATAGATCTTGGTTAGTGGAAAATGTGTCTAGTAAAGATTTGGAGGTCCCCCTGAATTTCCTAGCTCTGGCTTCACCTTCTATGACTAATCCAACGGTTTTTATGGGTGCTTCTGCTAGTGCTGATTCCTCCGGGATTGTTGCATACAATCCATCGGTTTATGGAATTGGGACTAGTGGGACTGCCGGTGCCGGGATTAGCCTGTCTAAAGCGAAAGCAAAGCCGAAAGGAGGAAAAGACCAATGAAAAATGTCAGGAAGCAAATGGGGGTACAACTGAGCATGACAGATGCGATATGGAGTTAACAGAGAGTAGTCTTGCAGGGTATATGGTAAAAAGAAAAGCAGATGATGAGGGTCCAAGCACTGTGAAGCAACCAAAGCTTAACCCTCAAGAGGTGGTCCCAAAGGGGGACTGCCTAAACTCCAATGAGCATTATAAGCTGGAATTGTCAAGGCTTGGGACGGTCTCAAGACTTGGCAATTCCTCGTCTCAAGGAGATGCGTAAAAGCATTTCCGGAGATGTTGTTCTTGATGGAAACAATGCATAAAAGAGATGTTTTGGTGGATCTACAGAGTTGGTTAGGGTATGATCGTGTGTATACAGTTGATCCGGTGGGAAAGTGTGGAGGTCTGGCTCTGTTTTGGAAGAGCAGTGTAAATGTGGATGTTCTGTTTGTAGATAAGAATCTGCTGGATGCTCAAGTACAGTTTGGAGCTTTCAATTTCTTTGTTTCTTGTATCTATGGAGACCCGGATAGAAAATATAGAGCACATGGGTGGGAAAGGCTATCAAAGATAGGGATAGGGAGGAAAGATAGATGGTGTATGTTCGGAGATTTTAATGATCTTATGCATAATGGAGAGAAGACTGGGGGTCCAAGAAGATCGACAATGAGTTTAAACCATTCACAGATATGTTAAATGTATGTGATATGGTAGAACTATCCAGCACTGGGAATAGATGGTCTTGGGCTGGCAGAAGAGGGGATCATTGGATTCAATGCAGACTTGACCGTTGTTTTGGGAACAAGGAATTCTGTAAGCAGTTTCTGTATGTAATCAGGCCTTTCTTGATTTGAGGGGATCTGACCATAGACCGGTTTTGATAAAGCTGATGGCCTCACAAGATGCGTACAGAGGGCAATTCAAATTTGACAAACGCTTTCTATTTAACGAGGAGGTCAAAGTAGCCATCAGTAGGTCATGGAATAGAAACAGCGGTGATGCAAGTATAAAGGTCGCAGCTAGATTGAGAGAGTGCGGAAAGCCCTAAGTTCCTGGAAAAGAGTAATTCACGAACTCTAAGGACAAGATTACAATCCTAGAGGTGGAACAGGAGAAAGAACAATCAAAATCTTGGCCAGGGCTTCAGAGAGTTCGATGGTTAAAAAGAGATCTGGCAAAAGCATATAGAGATGAGGAGACTTACTGGAAACAGAAAAGGCAGAAATGGATGAGAAGTGGGAATAGGAACACAAGGTTTTTCCACGCCTCAGTTAAAGATAATAGACAAAAGAAGAGAATAGAAAAACTGAAGGATGTCAATGGGAACTATCAAGTGTCGGAAGCAGCAAAAGGGAAGTGGCTGCTGCGTATTTCCAGAATCTTTTTACGTCGTCTAATCCTGCGAGCTTCCATGAGTGGTTTGATGGTATGGATGTGAGAGTTACGCAGGAATGAATGAGGTTTTAATAGAAAAGGTGAATGCCCAAGAAATCAAAGAGGCAGTTTTCTCCATAAACCCGGTGAAAGCTCCAGGAGCTGATGGGATGTCAGCGCTCTTCTACCAACAGTACTGGCAAACTGTAGGTCCGCAAGTAATCAAAGAGGTTCAGGACTTTTTGAAGAGGGTGTTATGCCTACAGAGTGGAATTATACACATCTCTGCCTGATCCCCAAGACGACTCATCCAACAGAGATGGTTAATCTCAGACCCATTAGCCTATGCTCGGTCCTTTATAAGATCATCTCAAAGATAATGGTGAAAAGACTGAAACCATTCCTCCCAGAGATTGTTTCGTGAATCAGTCTGCCTTTGTGGCAGAAAGGCTTATAACGGATAATATTTTGGTGGCTCACGAACTCGTGCACAGCTTGAAGGTTCATCCGATAATGTCCTCTCGAGTACATGGCAGTCAAATCTGATATGTCAAAGGCGTATGACAGGGTCGAGTGGAGTTACTTGAGAAGCCTGCTGTTAGCCCTAGGATTTCATCAAAAATGGGTAAAGTGGGTAATGCTTTGCGTCTCGAGTGTTACATACTCAGTACTCATTAACGATAGCCCTTTTGGTTTGATCACACCTCAAAGAGGACTGAGACAGGGTGACCCTCTCTCACCTTTTCTCTTTGTGTTGTGCACTGAAGGGTTGTCCTTGTTACTGAATAAAGCTCAGGAGGAAGGTTTAATTGATGAATGCAATTCGCGAAGGAGGGACCAGTAATCCATCACCTCTTGTTCGCAGATGATAGCCTTTTTCTGTGCAAAGCTTCGCAAGCCCAATGTCTTGTCCTTCAGAAAATCCTAAAAAGATATGGTGATGCCACAGGTCAAAGGATTAACCCGACAAAATCTTCTATCACCTTTGGGAGTAAAGTACCAGAAACAAAAGTCTCAGTGCAAAATGTGTTAGGAATTATTGCTGAAGGGGTGCGGGTTCCTATTTGGGCCTACCGGAGTGTTTTAGTGGTTCAAAGATTGAGATGTTGAACTACCTCAAGGATCTTGTGAAAGGCAAGTTAAATGGTTGGTATTCTCGCTGTTTATCTCAAGGTGGTAAAGAGGTACTCTTAAAATCGGTTGCCTTGTCTATGCCAGTCTTTGCGATGTCATGCTTTAAGTTGCCAATTCAAACATGTCAAAATCTGGAAAGTGCAATGGCGGCTTATTGGTGGAGTTCCGGAAAACATGACAGAAAAATTCATTGGCGAGCTGGGAAGATTATGTTTGACTAAGGACCATGGAGGAATGGGGTTTAGGGACATTCAATGCTTTAACCAGGCCTTACTAGCAAAGCAAGCGTGGAGGCTGTTGCAGGAACCTCACTGTCTATTGTCAAGATTAATGAAGAGTAGATACTATGAGGACTCCTCCTTCCTAGATGCTAATCTTGGTAAAAGACCATCTTTTGCATGGAGAAGTATTCTGTCAGGGAGAGAATTACTAGTTCAAGGGCTAGTAAAGAGGGTTGGAAATGGTTGTTCTTTGAATGTCTGGATAGACCCGTGGATCGAAGATAATGGGCTCAGAGCTCCGTGGAGAAAGAATCAATTTTTGACGTCTGCTTAAAGGTTTGTCAGCTAATAGACCCTCAAACTGGATTCTGGAACCATGAGATTTTGGAGGATCTATTTTTACCGCAGGATATCCCTAGGATCAAGGCCATCAAACCGCTGTTGTCTCAAGATGATTTCTATATTTGGAAGCACAATAAGAGTGGGGACATCTCGGTGAAGTCACTTACTGGGTGGCTTTTCAAAATAAGAATTCGATTTTGATCAGGGAAGCTTTGTTGCAACCTTCAACACTTGAGTTAAAAGTTGGTGTGGAAACTCCAAACAGACCCAAAAATTAAGGTTTTTCTGTGGAAAGTTTTAAGTGGAGCTATCCCAGTGGCATCAGCTTTGAACGGTAGAGGTTTGAAAGTGGATGAGTTGTGTCAACTTTGTGGGGAGACCGGAATCAATTAACCATACTCTGTTTCTCTGCAATGCGGCTCGGCAGGTTTGGGCTCTATCAGACTTTCCTTTTCCCCTTGAGGGATTCCAAAATGGGTCGGTTTTCTCAATATGTTCCATCTCTTAGAAAATAAGGAAACAAAAAATGGCCGCAAGAGTTAAGGAAAAGTTTTCCTTGGATATTATGGCGGATTTGGACGAATAGAAACTGCTTAAACTTTGAAGGGAAAGTGTTTAATGCGGTTGACACAGTGGAGAAGATAAGAATGGAGGTGAAGGAATGGTTTGAAGCACAGTGTGCGGAAGACGAAGGAGATAGAGGAAACAGACAAATTGAGGGAGAACCTCAAAGGTTTGGTGAAAATGGGACGGGAGCTTGGAAGAAGCCACCGGATAATTGGGTGAAGTGTAATGTAGAGTCTCGTGGTCAAGGCCAAATCTTTGCGCGGGAGGGGCTTGGGTCTTAAGAGACAAGAATGGTAAGGTAATCCTACATAGTAGACGGAATTTTGCTAGGATTATGACAAAAGAGGATGCTGGTCTAAGATGTCTGTTGTGGGCAATGGGAAGCATGGCAAGTCATAAGATAGATAAGGTTATCTTTGCTTGCTCCGATAAAGTCTGGGTAAATGCGGTTCTTCGACCAAGAGAGTGGCCGTCTTTTAAACCCCAAGCAGTTGCTTTGAGAAGTTCTCTACTGCCTTTTCGAAACTGGAATATGGAATGGGAAGGTAATACTGCAAACAGGAGAGCAAACCTTATTGCTCGAAGTGTTACGGATGATCCGAGAAGCCAATCGTATGTGGCCATGGGGCCTCCGAGGTGGTTATTAGGTTTATTTAATGAAGAGAGGGGTTTGTCCTCTGTTTGAGTTTGCAGGGTTGGCTTGATGGTTTTGAGTGAATGGTTCATATGTTAGGCTAACGTAAACTAACATATTTTTGTCACCCCTCGATGTGTTGATGGAGGTGTTAGGGTGGGTTCCTGTGTGGTGAGAGTTCTTTATCTCAATGTTTGTAAACCTTTGGTTTCAACGTTTAAGTAATATAATTACAGATGACAAAAAAAAAAGTTAGTTTATGTTATCATTCGAATTCTATAAAAGAAAATTATTAGCGATTTGGTTAAACAAGGATAAGAAAAAAAAAAAAAGTGTTGTTAAAAAAAAAAAGAAGAAGAATAAAAAAAATGAAGGAAGTCAACTATTCGACTGGTACAATGGGCCGACATTCACGTGCTTGCACCCGATTTCCCATGCATTATGCCTTTTTTAAAGATTCACGGTGACATATATTTTCCATTTAAAACACTTTCACAACATAAGAAATTGTACTCCTATTTCTCTTTAAAAAAAAAAAAATTGTAAACGTTAATACTACTACTAGTACTATTAATTTCGTTTTTAATGATAACAAATCAAATAGTACTGCTATTATATAATTTTACTAGATTAGGACCCGCGGTACACCGCGGGGAAAAATTATTTATAACTAAAATATATAAATTATAAGTTGTATTTATTGGTTAAAATATGTTATAATTATATAATAATTGTTAAATAAACCATATAATACTGCAATATAATTTATTTTTTACATAATATTTATTTAATCAATTTAATTAGATATGTCTATTTTCTGATACCGACAGTGTCAACAAAATAATAAAATGATGTTTTACCCTTGTAACACCAAATTAATAGTATTTTTTAATTTATAGAAATATCGATAAAACTCGTCCCGCTATATAACTCCATCTCGAGATATTTTAACTCACACTATATCATCTTAATTTTTAATATTTATTGTGTATCTATAGTATAATATTTATCATATTTAACTTTATATTTTTCATATTTAACCTTTTAAAAATCTTTAAAATAAAGAACCGGAATAAATCAAATAAAAGTTTTTAAAGTTTGAATGCCTGATAAATCAAGCTTTCTACTCATTTATATTCAGCATCATTTTGTTCTCTTTTATAGTATGATTTTAAACCATTGCCCAATTTTTTTAGACGATGTGGGATATTGTACCCGTATTTTTTATTCATCTATTGAGTAATATATGTCCGTTTTTAAATTTTTATATTACATCATATGATGAAAAAATCACAATTTTTATTAACTAAATGTATTATAGAATAATTCTTGATAATTTAGATATAAATTCAAATAAAAATGAAAGGGAATCATATATTTATGTTTGAATGAGGTAGAAAGATTTCTTTATTTTTTAAAACCTTACCTATAATTAATTTTGAAGTTTTGGTAACTAATATTAAAGTCAATGCATTAAATGTAAAAACTTTCCTAAAAGTATTTTTGAGCAAAAATTGCTGCAAAAATACTAGTATAGATTTGCTCTTAGGTGGTGGATATAAGATCATTCAAATAATAATAATCGTTTTCTTTGTCGACCAAATAATATGCAATATGGGAACATTATTATATCGAGTCTAGAAAACGAACAATTTTGTGTTTCTCGAAATATATTACAGTGGGAAACAATCAAACAAACGTTATTAATGATAATGATCTTTTATATTATTGATATTGGGGACAGTCTAGAAACATATGAAGTCAATTTTACATACAGGAGAAAAAATAATGTTGCACGAGTGGTGCTCTGCTGGATTTGAGCCAGTTACATTTTCATACGCCTTTTTTTTTAATCCAACATTTAAATTTTAAACAAATAGGAATACGAGTTCGATTCGATGACGTTTATATAAAGATAACAAAAATAGTCCTAATCAATAGTGAACAACAGCTCATCTTATGCAAAAACATTTATTGGGTAACGCAAATGTCATTAGATGTGTCCTTTTTAATAATACTCATCACGATTTTTTAATTTTAACTTTATACGTGTATATACTTTGATTTTATTTGTGAAATTCACTAACTACATACTGTAATTTTTTTTGTCCTGGTTCAGTGTGCATAGATTTCTAATTAATGCCACTTATCAAACCTATTAACAATTCAATAAAAATAATCTTGGTAACACAATATTTATAATTTATTCGTACTCGTATAATTTTTTTGTTTCCTAGAATATGAGTGATGATTAATAGTAATAATCAAATGCAGTGATGGGTCTTTTGTTGTCTGCTATAACTTAGATATATGTCTATAAATCCTGGCCATAATTTTAATAATTTCTATGATAATAAATAACAATAATAATTTCACGATTCGTTAATCTACAGCTGTGTTTAGCTGTCATACAATTTAGTTTATCATTTTTTTCCCCTCGTCACGTACGTATACCACAAAACACGTGATATGGCCATCTTATTGGTTCGTAACTTAATTTCATTGATTACTCTAATCGCTAATGTTGTGTTTTTAATACCGAAGTTTACAAGTGGTAATAAAAACTGCAAATCGCTAATGATGTTGTTTAGTACCAAAAGGTTACAAGTGGTAATAGAAAGAGCAAAACAATCTGATAACTAATCTATGACCAAAACATTAAACACACACCCTTTTTCTTGTTTACAAGTAGCCTTAAGTTGATACTTTAATCATATACAAATTTAAACAGAACAAAAAAGCATAATTTAAAAAACAAAAATGCTGAATCTGCATGAATCTAATTGTAATTGTGGAATTGGTTGTGGTGAATCTAAGTTTCTATGGTGATGAAATCATCGTTAGAATCTTCAAGCGTCAGTTCATCGATGACTTCAGTCATATTTGGTCGCTGATCTGGATCTTCTCCGGTACATCTCACACCTATCCTTAAAACGTTTTCAATCTCTTCCTCCATCATTTGATCATCAGCGGCAGCGTTAACCACAGTCGGATGAAGAAGATCCATCCAACCACCTTGTTCCATGGCGGAGCCAATCCACTCAACCAAATTCGTCCCACCGGCTCTATTCAAACCGGCGTATTGAGACGGGAATTTCCCGGTCAATATCTCAAGAACCACGACTCCGAAACTGAACACATCGGATTTGGCAGAGACGGTTCCTTCACGAACCGCTTCTGGAGACTTATACGCGACGAGAGACTGAGATTGAGCGTCGGGATTGATCAATCTTTGAAGTCCGAATTCGGAGACTATAGGCTCGCCGTCTTCAGCAAGAAATATATTACTCGATTTTAGGTTTCCATGTGGTAGGTTTAGAGACCCTAATTCTCTATGGAGATACCACAATCCTCTAGCGATACCTTGAATGATTTTGAGTCTCGATGGCCAATCTAATTCTTCACCGTGACCGCCGTGTAATCGGTGAAGCAAACTCAAGTTAGGGACAAATTCGAACACTAGTAATTTCTCGTCCCGTCGGAAATGGTAAGCAAGAGGTGATAATATATTCTTGTGTCGCAAGCTTCCCAAGTTCCTAATTTCCTTGTCGAATACGTCAACACTCACTTGATTCATCACCGTCACACGCTTCACCACCACCGTGATGCCGTTTGAAAGCACCGCTTTGTATGCAGATCCCACGCCTCCGCTGCTGCTAGGACGGCTGCTTCCACCTCCAGGATTATTAAGCACGTGAGCCGCTGCTTTCATCAAGTCAGTTAAACCAAAAACACCCTTTTCTTTGTTCACCATTACCAGCTCTGCTGCACCCGTTGATTTATTCGTCAATTCACCTGAGCGACTACTCTTATTACTATGCCTCGAGCTACTTCTTGATTCATCAACAGTTACCTGACTCAATCATATCAAGAATTTGTTTGTGTTTGTTAGTTAAGAAAGACAAAAAAATAAACACTGTTTGAACGTTTTAAAAGCTATGAAAACTTCGTGTAGTGGAATTAACCTGAATCTGTTGGTCTTGGTCATCATCACCACTGTCTTGTCCAGAGGTATGAAGTGCTTTCTTCCTACGTCTCTTCTTCTTCTTCTTCCGAAAAGCTAATGAGACAAGGACAATGACAAGAAGAACTCCTAATGTCCCGAATGCTAGAATGTATTTGCTCTTATTTGCATCTTTCATTGTTCCTTCTATAGTAATCAATGCAGTCGAATTTCTTGGTTCCGGGCATGTAATTGCTAGCTTCCCACCGCAAAGACCAGGATTCCCCGCAAAAACCTTCGTGTCGAACTTCGACAAACCGGGAGGTATTTCTCCGGTTAGTTGGTTGTTTGAGAGATCGACATCATTTAAAGTTGTTTGTGTGAAATTAGGTATACTCCCAATGAACTGGTTGTTTTCGAGTCGTAACTCCATTAGATTTGGCAATTTGGTAGCTAATGAGATAGGAATGAGACCAGAGAACTCGTTGTTTGACAGCCACGCTTTCTTTAACGACTCCATCGTTGCGAAATAGTCAGAAGGGATGTTACCAGAAAAGTTATTACCCGATATGTAAAACGATTTTAGAGCGGTTAACTGGTTAAACTCGGGTATGTTACCGGAGAAAGAGTTGTTCATTATGCTTATGGTTCGTAAAGAAGGTAGGTCTTTTAATGGAGCGACATCGATGTTTCCTGATAGTCCCATCTGTTCGATCTGAAGGCCAAATACAGAGTTTTTGTTGCAGAGTAGTCCGACCCATCGTTGGCTTTCTCCACAAGGCTCTGAATCTGGTGTCCAAGATTCAAGAGACTTGGTGTTGTTTAATGACTTCTTGAAGTTTAACAATGATTCTGTTTCGGTTATCGAATTCGCGGAGAGTGCTGTTAGAGATAGCACGAACGGCCAGATTAGCCAGGCCACGGCCATTTACTTAACCGGAGCTAGGCCACCGTGAGTTTCAAGAAACTCTTTTTTTTTTGGTTAATCAAAATTTTTTTTTCGGTTGATTAGATTTACTAATTTTTTGTAATCCTTGTCTTGTTTCTCGCTCTGTCTCTGTTTTCTCTGTCTTTTGTTTTTCTTTTGTCATTTGTGATCCATTGGATGAGAGGAACTTAGGAGCTTATGGCGCGAATATTCGTTGAAAGAGTCAAGATTGAGAAAAACAAAAGCGAATATATAAAACTAGGTATTAAAATCGATTTAAATAAAATATTATGTGTAAAATTACTATTGAAGATTTTAGATTCGTTTGTATAAAACAAAATATGTAAATAAAGTTTTCTTTTGTTTATTCAAATTAGCATTTATTTTCTGTAAAATATGTTTCACCCGTAAAAAGTAATAAATAAATGAATATATTTTTTTGGTGAAATGTAATTACTTTTAATAAGTAAAAGGGTTATGAAAATGATAATTAAATATATTTTCGGATTTAATAGTTGATTAAATTTTTTTATTTTTAAAAACTTAAAAAAAATATATTGGCTCCTAATATTTCAGTAGTATATTTATGTAAACAACAATGAGAAGTAAGAGTATTTATTAAAAAAAAAAAAAAAAAAAAAACTCTATAAACGTGACACCTCAGAATTTTTTTGTGAGAATGCTTCTCTATTAATATATAAATAAGGGATAACAGATAAGATAAAATATGCATATTTGTGTGGCCTGATGGCTACTCTTGATTTTAGTTTCCAAGCCCAAACTCGGATATATATATAAGTGTCTTATAGAACACAACTAAAAGAGTTTGTAAGAAGTAAGAACAACTAACAAAATGTTATACGAATTTATGCTCTTGGCCTTAACACCAAATGTTATACGAGTTATAGAATTTAACCAAATGTTTATACACTTATACGAGTTTATGCTCTTGGCCTTTAAACCAAGACCATTCTCGGTTTCCCACAAAATTTATTTACATGGGTTATCTCGTCGTAGTGTAGCAAAATTTGGAGTACATTACTTAATAGACGGTAGTTCAAGGAAAATTGCATCAGGTAGATCGAGAACTATGTTCGAGTTAGGTTTTTTTTTCTTTCTCCTCCATCAGGTAGAATTATTGTATTAGATTTCGGATGTTTTACTATGGAGATGTCTCTCCTTATTTATATATGTCTATAGATTACATAATATATTAACTTTTCTTATTAGACGAACTGATATAAGGTAAGTTATTTTGTTTCTTGATTCGGCCGCCCGGCGAAGTGGAAGGCGGTTCTTCTTCTTCAAGATTGACATTTCCTTTATCCGAACAGGCCTAAAATAACCTAATTGAACACTTAACCGGATTCCCAGTTAAATGGTCGAATTAATCTTCTGGTTTAGGTCGGTATGTTAGGGGTGCTAAATCCCGCACCAACAATTAGTCCCCCCAGTTCTGAATGTTCGAAAATCAATTCGAATATTTGAACTATGGAAAAGGAAATATCTGAAATCTAATACAATAATTCAATTCTTCCATTGTTCTTAGCAAAAAACCTAGTTCGAGAGATCTGAAACCCCCTCTTTCAATTTCTAAGCTTAGATCCACTTTTTAGAGAGATTTATTCCTTGAATTTGTTTCCCCCCTTAAATAAATTCATTGTAGAAACCTAGTTTCTACCATTGGCACCGTCTGTAGGGACGCAAATCGTCTCTAGAAGTTATTCTCTAAGAAAAACCCGTCTAAGCAGCTCTCTCCGAGCTTAAAACAATGTCCCCAGTTACCAACGAAGTCTCCGTAGCAAACCACACTGCTTCCATCATGTCTGAAGTTACGGGCATCGCATCCACTCAAGACAACACTGCAACACAGAGCGATGTTCCATCCAAACGAGCCACCGCCGTTTATGTTCGTCGGCCTACCGACGCGACAATAAACCCAACCGATACCTGCTCCAAACTCCCAGTTGACGTCAGACCTGAGGGAGAGACCAGCCGAGGTGCCGGACGAACTCTCGAAGAACCGGTCGATCTCAACGCAGAACGCTCGGATAAACAACCTCTGAACGAGGAAGCTGCGCGAACCACGGAACAGCAGCTCGGAGTACAAACCAGGAATCTCCCTGTTCGCACCACGACAGCGGTCCAGAATCCACAGGTCGTCTCCATGGAAGATTTCAAGATTTTGTTCGGTTCCATGACAAAAGAGATCTACCAGATGATCTCCGACACCAACCGCAGAGTTGACGCTGTCGCAACTCACGTGACTCCGTCGCAGGTCTCCGCAGGGCAATCGCACGCACTTGGGGTAGGCGGCCTCACCCGTCGTCTCGATTTTTCAGATCTACCAACGACTAATCAGTCAGGGCGGAGAAGTCCTCCCCCTCAGGCAACATCGAGCATCCGACAGACGAACCCGAACCCACGGGTGCATGAGAGTTCGGCTGCCCCGATCGCCCGCTTCGCCAACTCGGGAGCTTGCCTCGAAATCGAGGAAATCAAGTCGCAGATTAGCGGCATGAACACGCTTCTTCACCGAGCTATCAGCACAACTTTAGAGATCGATAGGATTGTCGAGGTGACTCGGCAATCCCCTTTTACCCAACGGTTCCTGCGAGCTACTGTACCGAACGTCAAACTAAAACTGCCAACATACCTGGGGGACAACGACCCAGTCCAGTTCATGACATCCTTCATGGAAACTATGACGAAAGCACGATATCCGATGAGCAGAGGGATGTTGGATGTTGTCAGCTATTCGTCGACAGCCTTTCCGGCCCAACCTTAGTTTGGTTCACAAGGCTCGAGCTGAATTCAATTGACAACTTTGATCAGTTGTCCACGGCTTTTCTCAAGCATTACCGAATCCTCATAGAGCAAGGCGTGACAAGTTTGGATCTCTGGGAGATGACCCAGGAACTCGGTGAATCCATCGGTAGTTTCCTGAGCAGATTTAAGGAAAAGCTGATGCGCCTCACTGTCCCAGAGGATGCCCCAATGGCGGCCTTCAGAAAAGGCCTTATTCCTGAGTCACCATTGCGGAAGGATCTTAATATCCGGGATCCCAAGGACTTCGATGACGCGCTACATCGAGCCTCCAGATTTGCACTCGACAAAGATGAGGACGCTCAGATAGCCCAAAAGCAGTCGGGCAAACATCTCATCCCCCTAAGGCTAAAATTCAGGATGAGCACCACGAACCTCGTAAGCATCACGACCCTCAAGATCGCAAAAAGGGTGTCGTTCACGCAGTCTCCAAAGTGGATGACCAAAACAACCGGCCGTCCGACCCAAATGAGCTATACTGCGATTTTCACATGATCGCCGGTCATTCCAGCCATGTGTGCGTCCACCTCAGAAATTACCTATATGGAAAGTACCGGTCTGGCGAAGTCGAGGCCGTCTTTCAGTCGAAGAGCGTTTGTGGAGGCAGAGGTCATCGCGGAGGATGGCGAGGAAGACGATCTAACGGTGGCCACGGAATTGGAGGCCGTAGCCATGGACGAGGATATGCGAACAATGGTCCAATCGATGATATCCAACTACCCGTCAACCAACCGTTGGATAACTATCAAAAAGAAATGCCCTAAGTAGACGAACTGCCTAGTCCTCCCAAGCGACAAAGAGGGCAACACCCTGAACGCGCCAATCCTCCTGCACGTGGTCGAATAACTATGATAATCGGCCACCAGAGGATTGTGCCGACTCCGTCCGAGCACTGAAGAAGAGAGCTCGCCGGGTTTGCAGTCTCCAGGCAACCTTAGAACAACATCACCTCTGCTCGAACCCATCTCGTTCACGACGGAAGACGCCAGAGGGATCCAACACCCCCATTCAGACCCTTTGGTCATTAAGGTGACCATGGGTGAGTTCGATGTCGAGAGAGTCCTGGTCGACACTGGAAGCACCGTCAATGTATTATTCTGGCAAATGCTAGAAAAAATGGGCGTCACCCCAGAGCAAGTGAAACCCAAGACTCGCACATTAACGGGCTACGATGGGATCGCGAAGATGTCGATGGGCGACGTTAAACTTCAAGTACGAGCTGGCGGAGTGACCCGGAAGACCAAGTTCATCGTCATCGACGCGCCTCCAATCTACAACGCCATCCTCGGGGCGCCATAGATATATGCAATGCAGGCCGTGCCATTGACCTATCACCTTTGTCTCAAGTTTCCAACCGCCACAGGCATCTGCACGCTTTATGGCGATCAGAAGATGGCCCGATCCTGCTCTGTTATTGAAAAGAAACAGAGAAAAACTGAGGATGCATAACTACTACAGAGCGGGGACCATCTCGTCGGTCCTCAAAAACCAGAGCGAGATCACCTTAAGTCTCCGGCATGCCAAATCATCCAGGCGAACTTCGATCTTTCCGACCCTTCGCGAACTGTCGGCATTGGAGCCGAACTTGAGGAGCATATAAAGGCACGGCTGATCGCCTTCTTACAATCTCAATCCTCTACATTCGCCTGGTCGATGAAGGACATGATTGGGATAAGTCCTGAGGTCATCTTCCATAAGCTCAATGTCGACCCCACGTTCAAGCCGATTAGGCAGAAATGCAGACGCTTGGGACCGGATCGGGCCAAAGCTGTCCAGGACGAAGTCGAACGATTACTCAATGCTGATCAGATAATGTAGGTCCAATACCCTGATTGGTTGGCCAATCCGATCGTGGTCAAAAAGAAGAATGGCAAGTGGCGAGTTTGCGTGGATTTCACTGATCTCAACAAAGCATGTCCCAAGGACAGCTTTCCTTTACCACACATAGATCGTCTCGTCGAAGCCACAGCAGGAAACCAGCTGCTTTCATTCATGGATGCCTTCTCGGGTTACAACCAGATCGCCATGAGCACAACCGACCGCGAAAAAACGGCGTTCATCACGGATAGGGGGACATACTATTATAAGGTAATGCCATTCGTACTGAAAAACGCCGGAGCAACATACCAACGGTTAGTGAACATGATGTTCGCCGATCTGCTTGGAAAAACGATAGAGGTCTACATCGACGATATGTTGGTCAAGTCTCTGATCGCGGAGCAGCACATTCAGCACCTCGCGGAATGTTTTGATATCTTGGATCATTTCCAGATGAAATTGAATCCAACGAAGTGTACATTCGGAGTTACCTCGGGAGAATTCCTGGGATATATCGTGACTGAGCGAGGAATAGAAGCAAATCCTAAGCAAATCAAAGCCATACTGGGACTACCGTCGCCGACCAACAAGCGAGAAGTACAACGTCTAACCGGCCGAATTGCAGCCCTAAATCGATTCATCGCCCGATCGACGGATAAGTGCCTTCCCTTCTATCAACTGCTTCGCGGGAACAAGGATTTTCATTGGGACGAAGAGTGCGAAAACGCTTTCCAGCAACTGAAGGAGTATCTGACCTGCCACCCAATGTTAGTTAAGCCAGAAGATGGTGAAACGTTATACCTCTATGTCTCGGTCTCCAGTTCGGCAGTTAGTGGTGTACTAGTCCGAGACGATCGTGGAGATCAGAAACCTATCTTCTACACAAGTAAAGCACTCAACGACGCGGAATCACGATACCCTACGCTGGAAAAGCTGGCTTTCGCCGTGATCGTCGCTGCACGGAAACTACGACCCTATTTGTGTTTACCGACCAGCCACTTCAGACTCTCCTCCATAGTCCCCTTCAATCCAGATGCATGGCGAAATGGGCAGTCGAGCTAAGCGAATACGACATCAAATACCGCTCTCGACCAAGTCTGAAGTCGCAAGTCCTGGCTGACTTTATCACCGAATTATCCCCCAAACTCGGTGACCCCACCCCCATGGCTGAACACTGGACAATGTTCGTCGACGGTTCATCGACGAACCAAGGATCTGGAGTAGGACTCATTCTTCGGTCCTTCACTGGAGAAATCCTCGAGCAAGCATTGAAGTTCAACTTCAAAGCATCAAACAACAAAACGGAATATGAGGCCGTTCTCGCCAGACTTCGGTTAGCACGAGGACTCGGAGTGACACACTTGCAAGTTTACTGCGACTTTTCTTTTTAGTTTGTGTCTGAAAACCGATTTGGTCATTTTTTCCAGTGTAATTTAGTCGTCTTAAAACTTAAACCCACATATATCTATAGTATTTAAAGAAAGCAGAGTAAGCTTATACATTAGAGTGTATTTTTTTGAAATATCTCAAGCTGTTATACCTACAAGAATTATGGACTAGTCTACAACAACAATATAAAGAAAGGTAAACAAGCATTCCTCTGTAGAAGAAGTAGTCTAGGGAATCTCGCTTCCACCGCTTGGATCCATATAAGTTGATGCCACATCTCCCACAGTCCCACTGAAGTTCTTGTAGTATTAATATAATTATATCAAAAGAATTCTCATATGTTGATTACTTAATCTCTGATATGTTTGCGTCCATGTCAAGGAACTTTGTTCGAGATCCAGAAATTAATACTAGAAACACCTCCTTTAAGCTTTTGAATTTATCAAACCCTTAATCTTCTTCTTGTTGGTTGGCTTTGCTCTAAGACTGAATGTCATTGCTTAACACTACGTTGGTTGTGGTCACTTCATTTGTGAAGGGTGTTTTGAAGGCACACAATACTTATCTCTGGTTTTCATTTCTCTCTCTTTGTTTATATTGCTCTCGGACACTAATCATTCGTCTTGTGGCTTTTTATTTGCAGCACACGTACTTTCGCATATTAATTGGAGAATGTCAAACTAATACCCATCCTCTATACATACTTGGACTGCTGGAAATATGTGTCTCGCACTCTCTCACTCATTCGTAAAAAATCACCTCCCACAAGAGGAAAATTATAATCTTACTGCAAGGAAGGGAAAGAGTACTAAAAAAAGGAATATAAGAGTCGTTTTGGAATTTTTTTTTGATAATTAATGCTAAAGATGAATTTTATGAACTCTTGAATTTTTTGGCCTATGAAAATATTTGGAAACAAGGTTGTGGGGTGTCAGTTCACTCTGTCTAGTGTCTACTTTGTTTTTTTTTTGGTCGAATCTAGTGTCTACTTTGTTGATTGTGTTAATAATGACTTTAGCAAGGAATAGTTAACTAGCCAGAGTTCCAACATTTCCACTTCCCTCTATGGATTGTACCTTCTTAATTTAGACTTTTTTCTTGGTCCAACCTTTTTATTTCAGTCTCTGATACTATGGATGGTGTAAAGTATTTGTTCCAAATTTAGACTCTATTTTCTCATCATATATACCTTTGCATTGTAAGAAAACAATATGTATTACATAAAAACCACGCATTGGATTTGCAAATCTATAATTCAGTAGATATTCAAGTAAACATATTGAATTCTATGTTAAATAACTGTAACACATGCATGTACATATATATATATATATATGGTATTAGGCATGTCCAAAGCTGGCGGGATAGTACGTTTTATTGTCCAAAATATATGTCGGTGCCAAGAACCCATTTGTTTTAGTCATTTTTGTAAATTTGTGACAGACGTACTACTACTACATTCGTTACCCGAAAATTTTAACGCAGATGTTACGTTTAGTAGTCACACGTCAATGCAATATAATGCAATTGAGTGTTTGTATTATCTTTAAAAACATTCATATTAACAGTTGTGAAGACAAGTAATTGTATGAATAAAACGTCAAATCACAAAATGGAAACCAATAAAAATTCATTCACTCTATTGTCAAGGGAAGAGTTTTAATTTAACCTCGAGTGGGGACTGAAAAGGTTTCACCGTTAGTGTCATAATTATTAATCTCAGTAGAATCTTCTCACGATCTTTGATTTTCTCATATCGAAGCTGTTATGGAATAGGACAATCCCTTATTTTGGATATGATCAAATATGTGATCGAAACCAAAGTCTTGCGCTTCCAACAATGTTGATAATCTTCATGTGAAAAAAATTCTGAATATTCTTTGGCCTTTTTTTTGAAGACAATGGATCTATGTAAGCTTTTAATTAAACATACACATACATATCAAATATCAAACTCAAGTTGTGTTGTTCAAATATATGGTAGGGAAGAGTCTTTATAGAGTTCAAAGTATTTATGTTCTCATCTTGCAAGTTGCGCTGAACTATTCAAACAACAATAATTACTTTTTCCTCTTCTTGGCTCCATCGTCCACGACATTTGCTTTAAAAAAATTCTTAATTGGTCTCTATTTCGCATTGGATCTTTATTCGAAGAAAATTCAACGTCCGACCTTCAATAAATTAAACAAAACAGTTAAGATATAATCATTGTATAGTAGAAATAATAATTTTATGAGCACAGAACAAAATTCATAATAATATATAGGGCAATATAATAATTACTTTTAAAATATAACGTGTGATTGATTTCATATTCTATAGAACTGAATCCTCATGACGAACTACAACAACAACACACTAGTCACAAAAACTACTATCTACCTTACACTTTAATTCTTCGTTTACTATTTATCATAAAAGAATTTTTTTTCTTAATCATCTAAAGATCTTATTGATATTTTAAATCTGAAAATGCATAAAACGGGTAAAGGTCAAATTTCTCCGAAAACAAAACTAACGAATTCAAAAATAACAATTACAATCCGAGAACAAAAACTAGTAATTATCACAAATTCTTTCTTTTTAAAGTCACTGAAATTTTTCCGCATAAAGATAGACAATGTACTTAGCACAAAAGTATATATGCAATATCTTTTCCTAAGTAATAAAAAAATTAGAAGAAGAAAAAAACGAAAATCACGCACGTATTAAGGTTGGTACCGCTAAGATTCCGACACATGTTGACATCCTAAGTGTACATAACTATACTTCACGTGTCCTAAAAGCTCTGTCGGGGATAAAGTCATCGATGAAAAAAAAAATATCCATCCACTCACAAGTTCTTCTACTGTGTCAATGGGTTCCCACTTATTCAAGTCGTATTAGGGCATCCTTAATGGGAGAACTTTTTTTTGTGTTCTTAGATTAAATATATAGTGAAAATAATCTAAGATCAGTTGTTAAGATCATAGGTAAAAAAAATGGGGGAACTAATTTTGATGTTCTTAGAATAAAGATATATTGAAATTTTTATGAAACAAAAAATATATTTCATAAAATATAACATGTTCCAGCTTGCATCCGCAACAGATATAGGACTAAGCAATATACTTTGACAGATTAAATCAGGCCTTACATTTGAACAGAACCTTGAACACATCAGCAAAACATTTGTGAAAGAGTTCTAGTTAAAATGAGAAGGCATTATATGTATCATACAAATCCAGCTCCCCAAAAGAAGCAAATGCATCCCTTTTCATTTGTTGTGAGTCTATATAGACCTATTCACCAAAGAAACAAGAGTACATGTAATGAGAACATTTTTGATCTTTAGGCCTAGAGGAGTCTAATAAAGCAAACAAATACATTTCAAGGTAATCTTCTGAAAATCATAGTTAAGAGACACAAACTGCAGAATCAGTTTATAGCAATCTGCAGGAACAACTAAGTGTAGTTCAAAAACTAAAGTAGGCTTGTGGTCATTCCCTTTAAAGCGCATATACCAACCAAGTATAGCTTTAGAAAGGAAACAAGATTGCAATAGCACTATTAGCTAGATCAATTCCCGTCTCTATTCTGCCATTATCAAACTTAAAAGTAACAAACTACGCTAATACTATATAAAAAATGTCTTGATGATTCTGTTCAAGTTTCAAAAAAGTTAGTAATAAACCAAAAAAATGCAATTCCAAGCTACAACTACAATCTATATAAATAGTAAAGGAGGATATCTTCTCTTGCAAGATGGCTCAGTGGAGACACAAATCAAATTCGGATCATCACTCACTGCTAATACTATCAATCGACTTCTCATCTTATAAACTCAAATTATCCAATTCCCATTGCAAAGTCAAGGATTGAGACAGAGAGAGACGAACCGTCAAACGAAGAGGGACCTTGAAGGAGCAGGAAATGAAACCCGGGTCGACCCGGTTGACTCGGATTCCTCTGAGACTAAAAACCTCGTAGAAGCTTTTCCTTCCCGTGAAAACTCTTCTTCCAGCAGCCGCGGTGCCTCGCCGCCATCTTCTTCAACCTCATCGCTCAGTTGCAAAATAGCGTAAGGAGAAATCGAGAGATAGCCTAAGAGAGAACAGACTCATCACCTAAATGCGATATCGAACAAGGAGAAACAAACCCTACACACGATTTACGAATGAAAGAAATAAAAAAATTAGCCTTCTCAATTTTTTTTTGGACCAATCAGAAGAGAGTAAAAATATTAGAACACCCTTTAGATCAGTTCTGAACCAAGATCAAAATTTTTGATCTAAGCCCACTGTTACATTTTTTATTATTTTGTTGGGCTTAGAACAGAGAGAAAGTTATCCCATTAAGGATGGCCTTAGCCATCAGCCGACGTGAGACCTCAAATCCGACTTTATAAAACACCCTCAGTTACGCACTTTAATAACGAGTATTGCCACTACCAAACGAATTGTCTCAGAGAGACAAAGTCGCAATTACTAGCAAGTAGCAACCAACCCCTCTCGGTCCCCGACGATTTTGAAGGGGCAAAATTGATTTAACTTCCATCCAGTAACGTCGCCATCACCCTCTAAAACTAGGCCCCAATCTAGTTTCTTCCACTTTTTGTTTCTTCTTTCATTTTTTTTTTTTTTAAACAATATCCAACGGCTTGCGCAAGGAAAACGTGCTGGAGGAACTTGTAACAAACGTTGGTTGGGTTTTTGGCATTACTTTTTTTTTTTTTTTTTTTTTGTCGGTAATTATTATCATTACTTATTATATTTATATTGTCAATTCATTCGAATTGTGACAAATGAAATAATTTCATATTTTATAATGACATATATATATATATATAGGAAACTAATAACCTATAACTAATATGTTAATCACCATAGTAATGGAAGACTTGAACCATCATGGTAAATCTCTAATAAACTGTGCTATTCTAGAGATATATGGCATATATGATATATGATATATGTTTAGGTGTTTATATAATAATTAAGAAAAACAAACTCGTGACGATTTACGTTTTTCTATATTGGACACCGGTCACTGTCACTTACTAGATTTATATAAACAATAAATAAAATAAATTAAAAACACGTTATATGTTTTCTTTATTTATTCGAGAGATGTTAAAGCCACAGAAACCTATTGGCTAAAATGGATTTATGATTTTATTATATATCATACACATGAGCTAAACAAGACATTCTATACTTTTTTTTTTTGTAAATCCTCTCCATCGTTTTATGTGTAAGCCATACGCAGAATCTTTTTGAGTTTTTGTTTAATTTTGTTGTAATATCAATCATAATTAAGTATGTCGTCGACCGGACAAGCGCCGGAGAAGTCCAACTTTTCTCAGAGGTGTAGTTTGCTCAGCCGGTACTTAAAGGAGAAGGGAAGTTTTGGGAATATAAATATCGGTTTGGCTCGAAAATCCGATCTTGAGCTCGCCGGTAACTTCGATCTCAAAGGTATTTTTTTTTTATACTTCTCTCCTTTTACTTTTACTTTTACTTCAACCGCCGCCGCCAATAAAGATCTTGATTATTCAACATAGGGGTTTCTGATTCTTGATTATTCAACATAAGGGTATGAGATTTTTAGTACTTTGCTAGAGCTGCTCTGTAGATTAAATTACTGATACCCAAATATATTGTTCTGTCCCTCTAATCTTGAGCATATATGATACATTCTTTTAGACTGTTTAGTAAGATTATTTTGGCAAGGTATATAAGAAAACTGTAATTTGACTTTGGTAGTAAAATTGATAGAGTTTGATCGTTTAGTGAATTTTTGTCTGTTTGGTTTAGGTCAACAAGATGTGATTAAGAAGGCAGAAACCTCAGGAACCAGATCCTTCGATTTGATTCAGAAGCTTTCTAATGGTGAAGCCTCTACTTCTTCTGGAGGCAAAGCCATAGATATAATTGATCTCAGGTACCGTACACATACAACTTATATATGTACCTTTCCAGATTTCGGTTAGATATGAGTTAATGCTCAACCGTTATTACATTTTGTCGCAAGGAACACCGGTTAAAACCGGTTATAGATGTGTGAAGTTAAAACACGGGTTTGATTTTGATTTCAGTGAACCGGAGCCTGGTAATTCACAGCTGACCATATTCTTCGGAGGGAAAGTAATGGTTTTTAACGAGTTTCCTGAAGACAAAGCAAAGGAGATAATGCAAGTAGCAGCGAAAGAAGCGAATCATGTTGATTCGAAGAACACTCGGATGAATCTGGACATGGACATGAGCATCAGCAGCAAAAGCAATGTGATCATACCTGATCTGAATGAGCCAACTAGTTCAGGAAACAATGAAGATCAACAAACAGAGCAGCAGCAACATCAGGGTGTGGAACGCATTGCAAGAAGAGCTTCTCTTCATCGTTTCTTTGCTAAACGAAAAGACAGGTAAACTAAACTTGGATTCTGTTTTTTTTATTTCTTTCTCTTTTTGGTTACATGAATTGGTCCTAATATCGAATATGAGTCTAATTAAAGTTAATATGTACAATTAACCTAAATAGGATTAGTTCAACTTATTAGGAGAGTGACGATTCAACGCTTTGTTCAAGGAATCCCATATCTTATCAGGAACTTGTCACCAAATACTTTTAATTTGAGATGAGACATAGAGTAACATATAAGAAATATGAGTTAATCATTTTGTGTTGACAGGTGACTTTTTTTTTTTTCGTTCTGAATACTCCACAACTGTTATACAATCTAAGTAAAGAAACACTAATTAAAAACTCTTTGTAAGTCAATATCTAGTTTGTTTATGAAGACCAAGCATAATGACGGCTCTAATCTGTTCTTCTTTAAACCATGTATAAAACCAGTAAAGAAGTAGTATACAGTATTGTAAAAAGAAAAGGGTATTAATATAGGTTCCACGATAAAATTAATTTGTTTAATTTTAATTTTGATGATGATGCTTCAATATTTCTATAAGACCTATATAATTTACAAGTTAAAGTATACGTTTTGAATAACAGGGCTGTGGCAAGAGCTCCATATCAAGTGAACCAAAACGGTAGCCATCTTCCTCCCAAGCCAGAGATGGTCAGTCCATCAATAAAGGCAGGCCAATCCTCACGAAACTTTGCAACTCCTCCAAAACCAAAGGGCACATAATTAATCATCATATGCCGATGGAGGTTGACAAAAAAGGAAGGACAGTGTTCGAAAGATCTTCAACTCAAGCTATAGGGGGATATGGAAGTCACGAGTTCATCATGTTTGTAGTTTCACTTATTTAGGATTTGAAGCCAAATATATTTTTCTATATATATATCATTCCATACTTTTGACCAATCTGAGTGATTTATAGTGTATTTACGTAGCTAGTATTATTTTCATATATCTTAAATTGAATGTAAAATTTATTTAAAATCCAAAAAAAATGTTTCAGACGTTATATAGCAAAAATGTTTGAAATTAGAAACAGAAAAGCTGAGTTATATGAGTTGTCAGCCTTTGAGAGGCTATGGAAGACGAGTGACAAACCAGAGACGGATGCCCAGTGCCATCATCATATTCATAATGCATTAAATGCTTGGTTGCGTAGTGAACTAAAGCGATTTCGGAATGTTTCTGTCAAAACATAGTATTGTTGAACCATCGGAGAAGAATGGTGACTGGATGTGGTTTCTCTTGTTGCCCATAAATGCTCTTGTAACCATCGTATTTGTGAATAAGTTCACTTTTGTCATTGTGTTTTTGCGTTAGTTTGCGCAGAAGTTGTAGGCGCCTTATAAGGGGAGGTTTTGAAGGCCGGTCTATGTTAGGGTTTACTTGTGGCAACTAGTATGGGACTCCAGCTTTTTGAGTTGTGGAAATCATGCAACTTTCCAAATTTGGCACCTTGGACTCGGTGTTTTTTTCTTCTGTTTTTGTTTTAGATTTATGTTTCATCTTTAACTGCTTTGTTGTTGTCGGTTTATTCCATAGATTTTGGTATTGTCTGCTATCTGTATTCCTTCAAATTTTGTCACAGATTCGAAAATGGTATAAATACTTCACATTTTACCAAAAAGAAAAAATATATTTGTTAATCTGTCTAAAAAAAGATAGTGGGTTTGATTGGTAAAACATAAACAAAACTGTACAAATAGTACAACTTTGATTTTTACCAATTACAAAAACTTTACCAAAATTTTTATTAAAATTTTTACTCTCTGCTTTTTTGTACAGCTTTTATATACAGTCTTTTTTTACAGTTTTGCATTATTCCTTGAAAACTTACAGCTTTTCTGTACGCTTTGCCTACGTTACCAATAACTCACAATTGTTAATCGGTATAATCTATTAGGCTGGGATTAACCCAAATTTTTTCTTTTTTTTTTGGACAATAACCCAACTGTCCCAACGTGAATTGACTTTAGTGCAGTGGCAAGAGGTAAATCCATTTGTAGAAGACATCATCACACTCGGGATCAAATCTCGATTCGTAGAAATTTGGCTAATGGCCAAGGTTTTTTTTTTTTTTTGTCAACCACTGACCACAACAGTGGTCCATTAGCCTATTCCCTACATTCGTAGAGCGGGACTTGATCCCGGTGTGATGGTGCGCTTGTGCGTTAAACTCTTTTGTCCCCACACTAAAATCACTTCACAATGGGCCAACATTATTCATAGTTGAAAAAAAAAAACCAACTTTCCCAACCATTGCTTTTCTTTCTGAAAGAACTTTACACGGAGACAAATTAGAGAGACTTGGGTGTTAAGACTGTTTTGCCCCTGTCTTAATCCAGTATAATTTATTAAATTACACTTTTGCCATTCTCTGTGTCTGCTTCTCTCTCTCTCTCGTGCCGTTTTCTAAAACCCTAGCAAAAAGCTTTTGTAGAAGAACCCCAAAAACCACTTTGTAAGTTTTTTTTCTCTTCCTCACTGTCTTTAATCTCGAAAGCACAGAGATTTGAATCCGTTCTTGCAGAAGAAAAACCCTAATTTTTTCTGCAATCTCTCAGAATCATATGCTTTGATTGAAAAAAACAACAACACAATGTCAAAGACACAGCCATTGAGTAAATCATCGCAGGACTTGAGTCTACTCACATCTGACATCGCATCGTTCGCTTCCTCTATTGGTTTAGCTTCATCTCTTCCTTCTTCTGGTTTCAACGACACTGATTTCAGAAAGCCTCTTAAACCCAAGTCCAAGAGGATTAGAAAACCTAAGAAGGACGCTTCCGCCGATGATAAGACTAAAGAAGACGAACAAGGAGGAGACACAACAACAACAACAACAAGGAACCCTAAATCGAACACTGGAAATGAAAAGGGCAAGAAGCCAAACAAAGATGCGGCGGCGAAACAAACCATACAGCCGAAGCCAAAGCCTGGATTTTTATCTATTGAGGATGACACTACTGGGGATAAGGCGAAACGTTTCAATGAATTCAAGGGTTTGCCTAAGTTACCATTGGTGAAAGCGAGTTTATTGAGCTCTGAATGGTACAATGATGCGGCGGAGCTGGAGGAGAAGGTCTTTGGTGGCCGTAGTAAAGTGGCGGTGGCGAATAAGGAGGATTTTAATGGTTTGGTGGAGAAGAAGAGAGAGTTAGGAGAGAGGTTGATGTGGCAATACGCAGAGGACTTTGTAACTTCGAAAGGAAAAGGTGGAGATATGAAGATGGTGATGTCTGCTCAGAAGTCAGGGACAGTAGCTGATAAAATCACTGCCTTTGAGATTATGGTTGGAGAGAATCCTATTGCAAATATGAGGTCTCTTGATGCCTTATTGGGTATGTTTCTTGTGTGTGTTTCCAAGAAAAGCTCTAATCTTTAATATTGAATGAAAACGAGTCTTTTCTAGGTTCATTTAGTTTCTATTTGTTTTGGAATGGTGAAATCATCTGAAGCATTTTGTTGATGTCTCTGTTGATTGCAGGAATGGTGACTTCAAAGGTTGGAAAAAGATTTGCATTTAGGGGTCTTAAGGCTCTATCAGAAATTTTGATCAGGCACATATTTCTTACTCTCATACTTTGTTATCAAGTTTTATGTGTCAAAATTATGTCAGTCTTGATTGTTTTTGCTAATTAACTGAGGTTTTTTAATTCTTCTCCAGGTTATTACCTGATCGGAAGCTGAAGACACTTTTACAACGACCCTTAAACAGCATTCCGGAAAATAAGGATGGTAACTCGCTTTTGCTGTTCTGGTACTGGGAGGAATGCTTGAAACAGAGGTAAAGAAAATTATCATTTTGCTTCTAGTTGTTGTAGTTACTCCATCGAGTAGGCTTCTTTGATGGCCTCATTAGTCAAGAAGAAAAAATTTAGAACATTGTTAGATAGCATATACTTCCCAGAAGCTTTTCAAAATGTAGTAAGTTTAAATCAGGCCACGAGGGATGTGTGTTTATCGTTTTTCCAAGATCTGTATCTTCTATGGGTTCCAGAGGATCGATGTGTCAGTTAATAAGCTTACGATGCTGATTTGTAGGTATGAGCGATTTGTCAACGCCCTTGATGAATCATCTAAAGATATGCTCCCAGAGCTTAAAGACAAGGCTTTAAAGGTATATCCTATCACCACTCTGCACCCCTAGCTTATTTAGCAGCATTGGTCTCCAGGTTTTGTAAGATTCTTGATGAGCTATCATATTAGACATTTTAAGTATTATCGATGTTTAAGTAATTGTTTTCTTTTTGGTTCAGACAATATTTTTCATGTTGACAAGCAAATCAGAACAAGAGCGGAAATTGCTAGTGTCATTGGTGAACAAGGTATTGTCAATTGTTACTTTCAAATATTTGTATCTAATTTTTTTTTTCCAGCTGTGCCCCCTTTAATTGTTCTGTGGATTACTTTACACAGTTGGGGGATCCTCAAAACAAGAGTGCATCTAATGCTGATTATCACCTAACAAATCTTTTGGCTGATCATCCTAATATGAAGGTGCGGCTATTCAACCTGTTTCAGTATTTGGTTACTTATTGATTTTTTGTTTGGCCTCTTCTCTTTGGCTTAACTGTATAGTTATGTTTGCAGGCTGTGGTGATTGATGAAGTTGACTCTTTTCTCTTCCGACCTCATCTTGGGTTGCGTGCAAAATATCATGGGGTATGTCCTTTTATTTACTGTTTATATTCTTAAACAAACGTCGTGTTCCACCATACAACTCTGTTAACTGTTAAGGCTCACGATAACCATTTTTCTTCGTTTTCTTACTCATCTCTGTAAACTGGTTTATGGTTATCACAATCTGAAGTGTAATATTTAACTTCTTTTGATCTGAATGGGTTACAGTTTTACTGAGACTTTACAGAAGAAGAGTAGTATAAAGTTACTGAGACTTTACAGAAGAAGAGTAGCTTTTCTTAAACCATGCTTATTAACCCTTGTAAACTTCACAGGTTAACTTTTTGAGTCAGATTCGATTGAGCCACAAAGGAGATGATCCAAAGGTGGCAAAACGCCTAATTGATGTATATTTTGCCCTATTTAAGGTATAGAACAAGCATCTAACTTCGAAATAAGTGAAAAATCAAACATTGTCTTGTGATCATAATTTTTGTGTCCCGCAATTTCCACCTAAATGTTTTCTTTTGGGGTGTCATTAATCGTAAGTCATAATATAAAATATTACACCGGTTTCTGACTTACAGGTTTTAACCACTGAAGCAACTAGGAAACAAGGCGCAGATGATAAAGGAGTCGCTAATAAGAAAAATGCCAACCCAAAGGACACAAAACAAGAGACATCATCTGATTCACCCGTTGAATTGGATTCCAGAATTTTATCAGCTTTACTAACTGTTAGTCCGGATGTTGTTATTTTTTATTTACATGATATCTAATAGCATTGAGACTTTACAGCTCAACTTGTATCTTATTCCGTTACTGCAGGGAGTTAACAGAGCTTTTCCATATGTTTCCACTGACGAGGCCGATGATATTATTGAATCTCAGACGCCGGTGCTTTTTAAACTGGTAACTCCTAAAGTTCCATCGTATAACTTTCGTTTTATCTGTTGCAACCAGAAAATTAAGAAAGAAAATGGGATCTTGAATGCGTCTAGGTACACTCGAAGAATTTCAATGTGGGAGTTCAATCACTTATGCTTCTTGACAAGATCTCATCCAAGAATAAGATTGTCAGTGACAGGTTTTACCGTGCGTTGTACTCGAAACTTCTACTTCCCTCTGCAATGAACTCTTCTAAGGTAAGCTAAATTTTGAAGCTTCTGTCTATCTGTGTTTCCATCACGTCATATTATTCTTAGTTTTATGAATGGATTATCACCCTTACAATTTGGTAGATCCCAAAAATTTGTTGCAGAGTGTTAGCGTTTGCACATTTCATACATTTTTAATCTTGTGATGAAAACACTTATGTATCTTCCCCTGGCATTCACCATAGGCTTTTCTTCGTAACCCTGTTTAATAATTTTTCATTCCTAATTTTCAGGCTGAAATGTTTATTGGGCTTCTTCTCAGAGCCATGAAAAATGATATAAATGTGAAGCGTGTGGCTGCCTTCGGCAAAAGAATCTTGCAGGTTGGTAACATGAACAAAATAATTTATGGTTTCAGTGACAATGATGACAATATTAATCTGATTCGTCCTATACAGAGATCTTGATTATTTTGTTATATTGATTATTCATGTTGACACACTCTGTATACGAACTTTTTTTCGTTATCTCTAAAGTTTACTCTTAAATATTTGAATAGGTTGCACTTCAACAGCCACCACAGTATGCCTGTGCATGCCTTTTCCTTTTGTCTGAAGTGTTAAAAGCAAGACCACCTCTATGGTAAGCATTTTTTGTTCTTTTAACCATATATGCCATGGCTTTTATCTGGTGATACAATGGTCCGTCTATTTACCTTGCAGGAAGATGGTGGTCCAGAGTGAATCAGTTGAGGAAGAAGAAGATGTAGAACATTTTGAGGATGTGATAGAGGGAGATGATATTGTTCCCATTAATGTAGCAGAGAATGGCAAGAGTAATGTTCAAGTTGATCATGATGGTGGTGAAATTACAGGTAGAGATGGTGATTCTTCTTCAGATGACGAAGAGGCTTTGGCAGTCAGGCAATCTGATGAAGAAGATGATTATGCTTCTGATGATTCTGAAGAGCTGTTTATAAAAGAAACTCCCCATGAGCTTCAAAAAACCATGGAGGTTTCTGATGACATGGAGAAAAAAAGCCAACCACCAAAGAAATCAAGTTGTCTTCCTGGAGGATATGATCCTCGTCATAGAGAACCTTCTTACTGGTCAGTTAATTTCATCTTTCATAGAAGCTTAAGTATACTGCTTTTGTCCTAAATATATGTCTGACAAGCTATGCGTGGAACTACGAAAATATTTTAAGCCATCTTGGTTGGAACTGAATCCTTGATCTCAAATTAACAGTAACGCAGACCGTGCGAGTTGGTGGGAGTTGGTGGTTCTTTCAAAACATGCTCACCCCTCGGTTGCTACAATGGCCGGAACCCTTCTCTCAGGAACAAATATTATTTACAACGGAAACCCGTTGATCGATTTATCTCTAAGTGCTTTCTTGGATAAATTCATGGAGAAGAAAGCAAAGCAAAACACTTGGCATGGTGGCTCCCAGATCGAACCTTCCAAGAAGGTAAAAAGCTCAAGCTTCCAACAACTAGAGCTGTAAACCATTTTGTTATCTACTTTCACTTGTTACAGTTCTTCTTTAACTTGCATGTGCAGCTTGACATGTCAAACCGTGTGATTGGAGCTGAGATTCTCTCGTTAGAAGAAGGAGACGTGGCTCCTGAGGATCTAGTCTTCCACAAGTTCTATGTGAACAAGATGAACAGTACGAAACAGTCAAAGAAAAAGAAGAAGAAGAAGCTACCTGAAGAAGAAGCTGCTGAAGAACTTTACGATGTGAATGATGCTGATGGTGGAGAAAACTATGGTAGTGATGTTGAACTCGATGGAGGTGATGAGAGTGACAATGATGAGATTGAGAATATGTTGGATGATGTTGATGATAATGCTGTGGAAGAAGAGGGCAGTGAGTATGATTATGATGATCTCGATAGAGTAGCAGGAGACGATGAGGAAGAGCTTGTGGCTGATGTGAGTGATGCAGAGATGGACACAGACATGGACATGGACATGGACATGCTTGATGGTGAAGATGTTGAAGACGATGTTGATGATAGTGGTGATAATGATGATAGTGATGGTGATGATGGTCGTGGTAAGAAGAAAAAGCAAGAGAAAAGAAAACGGAAATCTCCATTTGCGAGTCTTGAAGAATACGAGCATTTGATAGACCAAGACGAGAAGGATGATTCCAAGTCTAAAAGAAAAGCAGCATCAGAGCCCACAAAGAAGAAGAAAAAGAAGAAGACCAAAGCATCAGAGTAAAAAAAGTTTAAAGTAAGAAGCAAGACTTGTTGAGTGTTATGCAAGGCTCCTTGTGCTGCTGAGTGTTATACTGAAACGCCGGAGATAATTTACTCCAATTTTTGTGGCCTTCTTTTGTTTTCATCTTTGAAAAAAAATATATTGTACGATTATGTTTTAAATTTAATCACTTGAGACTTTAAAGTTGAAACTATTGCTCAAATATCACGAACTTTTGAGTATTTTTTGATTTACAGTTAAATACAAATATTGAACACAGTGATGTGATGGTATCACACTATCATGACAGGCGTGAGAATCCAAGTTGATTTAGTTGTAATTTGGTGGTTAGTAAAATCATCTTAGATCTTTAATTGAGTGATATGATTAAGACATGCTTAGTTCTTATGTTACCTTAAAAATCTTACTTTTTTTGGGGATAACCGAACCTTAAAAATCTTACTTTTAAAAGAACATATCTAAACCTAAACCCATTATAGAAAAAGATGTACAATATTTTGAAACATTTCCAAATCCATAAATGGATCAGGTCAAAATAATAAAAACCAAGTAGACCACTAATAATTTAAAAACGAATATCAATTAATTACGTCGAAAAAGATAAAATGTATCTATCTTAGGCATGTCAATTAGGAAGCCGGTGGCGGCCCTAAAAACACCGGGGCAAATATATATGTCCGAAAAATCGGGCCTTCGGCTCGGCCGTTTGGTATAGGGTTTCGCTAATGGTCCTAAAAAGCCCTTTAACAAATATGTTTGTACTTTTTGTTAACATTTTTGTTTGATTGCAATATTTGATTAATAATTTATTGTAAATAAAGTTTTAAATTATAATCCTAGTTTTCATATATACTCAATAACCATATTTAATACTTTAAAATTTTTATTAATGATATTTTATATGAGTTATATATTGGTTTATTTGGTTAAAGTATCGAAATTTTATTTAGTTTTAAACATTTTCTATTAAATTAAGTTGGTTGTAGTGAATATAGATGAGTTATTAAATTTTTGATTGATTTGTTTTATAGTGCACCTTTAAACTCTGCTTTTCAAAGCTTATAAGTTTGAATTTTTGATCGATAAAATAAGCCCGAAAAAGCCCAAAAAGCCCTGTAGCCCTGCTAGGGCCGGGCTCGGGCTTTGAAACATAGGCTCGGAAATATTTCGGGCCGGGCCGGGCCGGGCTCAAATATATGCGGGCTTTACGGGTTTCGGACCGGGCCGGGCCGGGCCAGCCCGATTGACACCCCTAATCTATCTCTTATATATTAATAGAGAAGCATTCTCACACAAAATGCTGACGTGTCGCATTCACAGAGCTCCAGACACCAATTCCTTTATTTGTCATTAGCTTTTAATAATATTTACATCCGTTTTCCAAAAATATAATTAAAACCCAAAATTAAATTCTTATATTCTCTTTTTAACTTAATTACATCATTTAATTATATTTTCATAAAATCTTTAAAATGAATTTTAAGAACTCTTTATTCATATGATATCTCCTATATATTAGTAGAGAAGCATTCTCATACAAAATGCTGACGTGTCGCACTCACAGAGCTCCAGACACTATTTCATTTATTTGTCATTAGCTTTTAATAATATTTACATCCGTTTTCCAAATATATAATTAAAACCAAAATTAAATTCTTATATTCTCTTTTAATTTAATTACATCCTTTAATTACATTTTCATAAAATCTTTAAAATGAATTTTAAGAACTCTTTGTTCATATGATATAATATGATAATATAAGATTGATATTATAATAATTCTCATGGGTTAAATTTTAATTATTATACAAAAAAATTATATATATATGCTACACAATCGAATTTTAGATTACAAATACTGATAAATATTATAGATTTTGTAAACAAAAATTATAGTAAAAATTTGTAATAATTATTTGATACCGCACATAGTGCGGGTGTTACCTAGTCTCTTATATATTAATAGAGAAGCATTCTCACACAAAATGCTGACGTGTCGCATTCACAGAGCTCCAGACACCAATTCCTTTATTTGTCATTAGCTTTTAATAATATTTACATCCGTTTTCCAAAAATATAATTAAAACCCAAAATTAAATTCTTATATTCTCTTTTTAACTTAATTACATCATTTAATTATATTTTCATAAAATCTTTAAAATGAATTTTAAGAACTCTTTATTCATATGATATCTCCTATATATTAATAGAGAAGCATTCTCACACAAAATGCTGATGTGTCGCACTCACAGAGCTCCAGACACTATTTCATTTATTTGTCATTAGCTTTTAATAATATTTACATCCGTTTTCCAAATATATAATTAAAACCAAAATTAAATTCTTATATTCTCTTTTTAACTTAATTACATCCTTTAATTACATTTTCATAAAATCTTTAAAATGAATTTTAAGAACTCTTTGTTCATATGATATAATATGATAATATAAGATTGATATTATAATAATTCTCATGGGTTAAATTTTAATTATTATACAAAAAAATTATATATATTTTTAATATATATATGCTACACAATCGAATTTTAGATTACAAATACTGATAAATATTATAGATTTTGTAAACAAAAATTATAGTAAAAATATTTAATAATTATTTGATACCGCACATAGTGCGGGTGTTACCTAGTCTCCTATATATTAATAGAGAATCATTCTCACACAAAATGCTGACGTGTCGCACTCACAGAGCTCCAGACACTATTTCATTTATTTGTCATTAGCTTTTAATAATATTTACATCCGTTTTCCAAAAATATAATTAAAACCCAAATTTCAATTCTTATATTCTTAATTACATCCTTTAATTACATTTTCATAAAATCTTAAAAATGAATTTTAAGAACTCTTTGTTCATATGATATAATATGATAATATAAGATTGATATTATAATAATTCTCATGGATTAAATTTTAATTATTATACAAAAAATTATATATATTTTTAATATATATATGCTACACAATCGAATTTTAGATTACAACTACTGATAAATATTAAAGATTTTGTAAACAAAAATTATAGTAAAAATATTTAATAATTATTTGATACCGCACATAGTACGGGTTGTTACCTAGTATGTATTACGTCCTGCAACAATTACAACTACTACGCTAGCCATTTATAGACAGATTATACTTGGTACAAAGCGTTAAATGTATCATGTATGAAGTACGTATTATTATATTAATACGAAGTCAGAAAATTAAAGTAGATTAGTTGCACAATTGTCGCGCACTTACATGAACAACACCATCCCAACTGGCTTGTCTCTACTTTAGTTTTGGACTCTAGCTAGTTTTCAATACATATATTATCTATAATTTCACTTAAATAAGCTCCTAACCTTTTTACTAATACTTTAAAATCTCTAACACGAAAAAGTATTATCCTTAGAATATTGTGTAATACATCTTGCTACTTTTTATATAATTAAAATAGCATAACACAATTTAAGCAAATCAATACAATGATTACGAATCGGAAGTAATTAGTATTCCAAAATTCAGATTGCTTGTCTGGTTCGGTTCGTGTGATCATTCCAGTCTATATATGCACACGCATATACGCATATATGTGCTTGTGTCATTTTCATTTTCCCGACTCTTGATTAGGTCTAGATGCATACGTACATACGATTATTAAGATAAGACATTGGATAGTTATCTAATATCTTGATGATGATTGATGATTGAGTACTATTTTACTATTTGATTACCTTTGCCATAACCAAGTATTATGTTCGACAATTTAAAAAAAAGAAGTATCAACTAAAATTCCTTAAATGATTAGCTTACCATCCACAACTTTTTTTTTGTTCGATAAAAAGACAGACAGTAAGGTCTTCTCCACCTAATTTCTTGGAAATGCCAAACTAACTTTATTCAAAAAAAAATGAGCAATGTCTTTGATATATTGAAAAGGCTAACTAAAAAGACTGTATATATTTTGTAAAAAAAAAAAAAAAAAAAAACATAATATGTCTAGAACCTATTTTTTTCCTCAAATACTGTCAAATTAGTTTATATATGGGTTTTCGAATCTACATTAATTTGATCGAATGGTTTTGTAAATTCAGATATAATAAATTAATGTAATTCGTATGAATTGAGAAAACAAGAATTAGTCGACAGAAGGAAGTCATGAAGACCATATTTATTATTTTGTGTATATTGAACGACAAAAAATTAGCATTATCGGGTAATATTGAACAAAATTGTGGACAAGATGTAATCGTTATCTAAAAACATCACTCTTTGTCCGATCATTAGACAACAACACGCAATAAGAGGTCGCCTACACATCTCTATATACACACCGCACACATACGTATATATCTAAATGTTTTTTATATATTATATTAATACATTATAGTATTACTAATTAAAAACTTATTCAATAAATATTTATGTTTATCAAAACAAATTTGGATTTATGGTGTTATGACATACGTAGACGAAATATATTGTTATATGAAAGAAAATAGAATATAAATGTCATAAAAATATATGAAATATAACTTATGTATATATATATATATATAGATAGTGTTTGCACAAAAAGTATATATATATATATAGTTTGTATATAAAGTATATTATACTGAGTAGTATTTCTCATGTTAATCTGATTAATTGAATTTTTTAATTTTTTTCATAGTATTAATCAAATTACTTGGGTTAGTAGCGTCTAAAAATAGTCGATATAGCTACATGATGATATTCAGTCTATGATGCATGCATGGTCCGAATACGGTTAATATATATGATGTTTTGAGTCTTTAGTTTCTTACTAATCAAATATTTTTCCTTTAAGTAAATCGAATTGTATTGTGTGTCTCGTAGTTACGTACTATGTTATCATTTCCATCTTCAAGTTTTGAAAAAAAAAATGTAAAACAATGTATATGTAAATAGTTTTATGAATATGGCAAAATTTATTTACAAAATTCTATTTGTAATTAATTACCAGATACAAAGAAAAAGGGAAAAAACAATGGGCAAAGACGATACTAGTTTTGCCATTTATGTCCTCATCTCTCTTAGCTGTTATGCATCAATCGGTGGGTCATGCACCTATACGTCGTCTCTCTCTTTCTCTCTATCTCACTCGATATATATATACACGAACCTTCCTCGTTATTTCCTCCCAAGAACATCTCTCAAACATTCTTCTTTATTCATCCAATAATTTTTTTGATCCCCACACACACTCACATCATCAAACCACATATAAAATCTCCTCATAAACCCTATAAACCCTAGCTAGTCTCAACAACTCTCTCTTGTTCCAAATCCAAGAAACAGTTAAGCATCAATTTAGCAATGGCCAAAGTCGGGAAGCTGACAAAGCTCAAGTCGGCGATGAAGAAATGGCCTTCTTTCGCCAAGAACCACCACCACTCAACCTCGTCAGCCGCTGTTTCCGACGAGCTCTCAGAGGACAACAATCTCCATGTGGTTTATGTTGGTCAGACACGAAGACCTTACATGCTTAGACCAGACATCATCTCTCATCCACTCTTTCAAGAACTCGTAGATCGATCTTCTAGATCATCCGTCGAACAAGATCGTGAGATTGTTGTAGCTTGTGAAGTCGTTTTGTTCGAGCACTTGTTGTGGATGCTCAAGTCTGGTCAAGAAGGAGGATCCGTTGAAGAATTGGCTGAGTTCTATACTTATTGACATGGACCGATTGATTTTATACATTTATTTCGTATAATATATATTACTTTTTTTTTTTGGTTCTTGTTTTGTTGTTGCTGATAATTTGTATTTTGATTCGATGCGGTGTGTGATCCAAACATGATCTCTTAAACCATGTCATTTGCTTCTGTTTTTCTGAGCATTTTACGATGATGAGCATATGTAGTTTCTTAAACCAACAAAGAATAATTTTCTTGATTAAGAACAAAAAAAAATAATTTCAGTGATTTCGAGAAACCAAACTTATAAGTGTTCTGGTTAGTTTTGTTTCTATATATATATATATTATAATGTGGCGGTTTTGTAACTTATTATTGTTTCTATTTTTGTAACGTATCTTTCTCTATGAGTCATGAGTCTCATGACATAATAAAGAAGGCCTTTGATGATGTTCGAAATTTGCTTTAGTTCCAATTAAACAAATAAAAGAATATGATGACTGACTCCAATTCATTTTCTCTTTGATTTATCTATTTAAAAAAAAATATGACAAGCAATGATTTATATCATCAAGTATTCATGGTGTTTTTGTGCGTATCATTTGTGTATGGTGTCAATTTCAAATACAGTTTTTTTTGCGTATAAAAATAGAAAAATACTGTACAATGCAAACTTAAATTAATGGGTCGCTCTCATGACGCGTTGGTGACCTGGTCCCAATTTCATGACCCTACTCTTCTTTCTACTTGCAGATATTATATAATTTATTTATTTCCAAATATTCCTAAACTTTCAGCCATACAAACAAATAAATTGAAAGCTCACGAGATTAAATTAGTCGACATAATAAATTTATAATTAGTACTAATTGGCATTGTTTACCAATATTATTTGTGTATGTGCATTATACATTTATAGATACATTAATTAATATCCGAGGTGGTGACGAAAGGGACGCGAGAAGAGGAATTTATAAGTTAGACCAAAAATTAAATTTTAGAAGTTTTAAGTAGGACGACGAAGCTCTCTAATCATTATATAAGCTCTAATCATTATATAAATAAAGAGTAATCAAAGAGAAGAGAAGTTTCTTTGTCAAGTTTTAATTAAGCTTCTTAATTGATTCCGACACGCTAATGATTGACAAGTCACTCGGTGTGTCCTTTCCGCAAACTTCATGGGACTTCTTCCTTCTACTTCTGTCTTCTTCATTAGGCCATCCTTAATGGGGCAACACTTGATGTGTTCTAAGCCAATAATATTATTAAAAAACGGAACAGTGGACTTAGATCAAAAAAAATGGTCTTCATCTAGAACTGATCCACCGTCTGTTCTTATTTTTTTCTTGCCTTCTGATTGGTCGAAAGAATTTTGAGAGAACGAAAAATTTTCATTTCTCTCATTCGTTCGAAATCGAGTCGATTTGGCTACCATTCTTCTTCATCACCATCATCTCTTAATAATCTCTGAGAGAAGTTTTGAGTGTTTTCTTTTGGTGAAATTACGAAATCATGGAAAGAGTTGATCACCTTGCCGACGAGAGAACAAGGCGGAGTTCGACGTCGACGAAATGAAGATCGTCCAGGCTGGTTCCCGCCACGCTTTTGAGGTTTCTGATCGAATTGCCCGCCTCGTCGCCTCCGATCCGGTTTTTTTCTTCTTCTCAATTCTCAATTCTCCTTCTTCTTTTTGTTCTCCCGATTAGGATAATAGGATTAGGGATTTTTAATCGTGTTCGATTTGTTGAATTTTCGTGTTTTATCTGGTTTATTATATAGGTTTTGAGAAAAGCAATAGAGCTCGATTGAATAGGAAGGAGCTGTTTAAGAGCACTTTGAGGAAATGTGCTCATCCTTTCAAGAGGATTATCGAGCTTCGTGTCACCGGTATGGATGATTCCTTCTTCTCACGCTCCTAATTGTTTCCGTTTATTTGAGTTTTTGTATTGATCAATCTTTGTTGGTTGGTTAAAGAGGAAGAAGCAGGAAGATTGAGGCACTTTGTTGATCAGCCTGCCTTATGTTGTGCTCAATTTCGGTTTTGGGTGTTTAGGGTTTTGGGTTTGATTTATACTCGATTACTCTTAGAGGAACTTAGTTTGTAGTGATCGCACTAGCTTGGTTCTGTAGTTTTTGTTAAGTCGTCATCGGTCTCACCATCATTGTGATATGTATGATGTATCATTCAAGTATGAAACTGTTCTTGTGTTTGTTTCTCGCATATAATGTGTACAAATTGTGTTTTTTATATATGTTTCAGATTCTGTAATCAGCAATGAGTGTGAGTGGAGGAGGATCCATTAGACGAAGGTCCACTGTTGTTTCTGTTCCATTCCCGTTTAAGAACGAGAAGCCTCAATCTATTCTTGTATAGAATATGTCTCTTTGTTTTGCAGGCAGTGTATTGATGCCGTTCACGGACATAACAATGTCTATAACGTTACTATCTTCCCTCACAATGTTTCTTTGTTCTGTTGAGATTGATATGAGTGTGAGTTGAGATTGATATGTCTCTTTGTTCTTTGCGCAGCTTCTCTCTATGTAGTTAGTTCATATATCGTGGTTAATTGGTTGTGTTTCTTGTTTTTGGATCCAAATATGAGAAATTTCAGAGAGATGGGAAACTCTTAGAGGATCAACGAATGCAAAGGTAAGAGAACAGATCTTTTATCATTATCTTCATGCGTCGAGAGAGAGAAGGTGATATCGTATTGGACTGACGAGAGAGAGAGGAAGGTGACCTTGGACCGTTTATGGATTTCAATGGAGACACGTGAATAAACATGATCACTGATTCTTAGTCTTGGATTTGTGACATATGCAACAATAGAAGATGGATTTGTCTCAAATTCCACCATTTTCTCAAGTGCCTCTATGTCTCCAGCTTCAGCAAGAACGTGTATCCGCAGCTTCTGCGTCTTCACCGAAACCAGCAACGATGTCAAGAACAACAAAAGAAGATTGTAACAATGGAAGAGAGAACCTTCAAAAGAGAGGTTTATATGGTATTGTATTTTGAATTTATGTATGAAATAAAATCAGATTCTTGAAGCTTTATGTATGAAATATATTTTTTGTTTCATAAAAAATTTACTATATTTTTATTCTAAGAACACCAAAATTAGTTCCCCCATTTTTTTTACCTATGATCTTAACAACTGATCTTTGATTATTTTCACTATATATTTAATCTAAGAACACAAAAAAAAGTTCTCCCATTAAGGATGCCCTTACATTACATTACATCTCTCCTATATAGTACTACTAGTATAATACTAGTATTATATTATAGGTGTTTTATAAATTCGGTTGGTAGCTAAAAATTGTTATGGGTTTTGCTTATTTCAACGTTGACAAATTGGTTTCGAACTCAGATGTGTTTTGTCTTAAGGCCTTGATTGGAACAAGTGTTAGTAAAGCATTAGCATTATGCAGCATGAGCAGTATGCTGCATAAGCTATATACTATTATTTATTAACAATGATATGTGATTGGTACAGCTGTTAGCATTAAGACATAAAATTACAAAATTAGATATTTTAAATATACAAATATAGTAAACTTTAGGTTATTAATGAGGGTAAAATTGTATTTTAATAACTTTAAACTATTATGCTTGGGAAATGCTTCGTTTAGAAGCATTGGGCTGTAGAGCATTTAAAAATCTTTTATACTCTCTTTATGCTTTCTAAATAAAACGTGATTGAATTTCTAAAATCTATATGCTCACTTATATACACTACCAATCAAGGAGACTTTAGGTGATGGGAAGTTATGAACCGAACAATGTTTGGTGTGGCAGAAACATTTAACTTTGAACCGAACAATGTTTGATATGTTTCATTATGTTTTACATCCCATAATTAAAGCACCAAAGTAAGTGTGGCAAACACTCTAAATCAGGGAGAAGGTCTCAACAATAAAAAAAAAAAGGATTAGCAAAGACTCTAATAAGAGAGTTAGAAGGAAAACTATTTGAAAGCTTTTCCACCAGGTGAAACCAAAACTCATCCTTTGTCTTGATGATTTGTATTTGTTTGTGCAATTTCCTGTGGAATTCTCAAGGATAATATTCGATTCTGTTGATTTTTTTGGTTTTTGTGATCTTCTTTGGTCGTTGGTCTTTCTTGCTTTTTGCCTATGGGTTGATTTGAGTTTACCAATTCTTGTCTTCCAAGTGTTTGTTGAAATGCCTCAATGGGAAAAAGGTAAGGTTTTTCAGGGAATCTAGTAATGTGTTCTTCTCAGTGCTTCATCTCCGAGTTGAGCTGCAGTAAAATTTTCTTTATGTGTCTTCCATGGATAAAATTAATACATCATTGGGTTATGCGTTGTGCTTGAGTAGAATTTTGTGATAAAGGTTGGAACTTGCAGCCACTTCTTATCAGTCTGTGAGTTATTAATGTATCCACCATTTTCATTTGAGAAAGCAATTAACCAGCTAGTGTTGTTCTCATTGATCCAGGAACTTCACAACTATGTCACGGTTTAGATCATTGTGGCAAGCTTCGGTGAATGCAACAAAGAAGGGTACTGTTTCCATCTTTCTTCTGCTACCTCATTTACGATGTTCAACACTTCTTGTAGCTGATTGTATTTCTTGCTATTGGTGTGCATATAATTGTTATGAACATTTATTCTTGTTCAAGTGCTTTTAATTGGAAAGTGAATATTTTGTTTCAAGACTAGTCTCTGTGGGGACGAACTTTTCTCACCTTTCTGCTTTGCATGCTTTTAGCTAGTCTCTAACATGTTTTCACAATGTACATACTGTAGCTCTAACGTGGGAACTCGAAGAATGGGTACCTCCTGTAGAGAAGTGTATATTCAAGTTCAATTCAAAAGAAGACCTTAAGACATGGCACTTGTATTCTGATTCTGAATATGGAGGTACTTAAAGCACACAGGTTGGAGGCATATGCTCATCATCACGTTACAAAACCTATTGCCTGTTTTGATATCTTCTTTTGCTTCATAGTAACAATTACTTAGATCAAACAAGATTCTGAATATATTCACTGCATAACTACTCTCTTCATGTGATCTCCTCATTATCGTGTTGGTATTTTACTTTATAGGATTATCTTCGGCTTCGTTGGAAATTAAAGATGGAGCAAATGGATCAGATTGCACTGGTTAGTATGTTTTAATCATGTGTGCCTTACCGTCTGTTGCTTTTTGGCTTGGGTCTGATACAACCAGTTTGTACAAGGCAGATTCTCGAAATACAGCTATGCTTTTCTGACTTGTACATATTGTGATGATTCACTCATAACTGGAGGCACGGAAACGTTAATGAGTGTATGCTTTAACTAGAAACTTTTTTTTTCTTTTGAAAAATCTTGATCTACGATTTCCCTGGTTGAGCTGTTTGGGTTCTACAACGTACCTCTGCTGAGAGTATGAGATTTCTTGATATGCGCACCATAGTTTATAACTCTCATCATGATTTTTTCTTGATAGGTGTTTTCTCTGGGAATCTCTCTACGGAAATGAGCGAAGGTTCAAAATGGAATATCAGTCGGAGTGGTTTCTGTGGAATGCGGTCGAAGAAGGTTATAAACATAGCTTTTATATTAATTTTGTTACTAATCGTCATTCACAACAAAGATTTGAGTGAGTTTAAAGCACAACTTACTTAACTGAACCACCTTCCCATTTCTGTAGTTTGATGGCTTTATTGATCTCGACGGGTATGATTCCATAGCCCTGAGGCTCAAAGGAGATGGAAGGTGCTATATCTCTACTGTGAGTCTCATGCTCTTCTCAATACTCACGTCCTTTTGCTCCAGATGAAACACAAGGGTTCAAGGAGCACAACTATTTTCTTTTCTTAAAGACTAAACTGCGATTCCATTTCAGATATATACTGAGAATTGGGTGAACTCGCCAGGACAAGCAGAAGATAACTCATGGCAGGCTTTTGTTTTTGCTCCAAAGGGAAACTGGTATACAGCTAAGGCAAGTCTCATACTTTCTTCTACAAATCAACCAGTGTAAAGAAAAGCTCTTGTTGTAACCCCAAGTATGACATTTTCTTCTTCTTCTTGATCAGGTTCCTCTTACTCGCTACTTACCAACATGGAAAGGAAATGTTATAGATGCAGAAATGGAGATGAATCCAGGTCGTGTTGTGGGTATGTCTCTATCAGTTAACGCACAAGGAGGTGGTTTCATTGGAGCTAAATCGGGCGCAGGCGATTTCCGAGTAGATATCGACTGGATCAAAGCAGTGAGAAGGCCATGAACGATGAAGAAAAAGCTTTCTGATGAACAATTTGAGAAACCATTAAAATATACAGTATGTTCTCTCGTTGACTAGTTTAACCAGGATTTGGGTAAACCGTATCCAAGTTGATGAACAATATAATAGTAAGGCTTATGAATTGACTTACAGCAAGTTGATGGACCAAAAACGCTGCTTATGAATTGACTTGCAGCAAATTGATTGGTTCAAATAGAAACGAAGAAAAGATACTATTTGGTCCCAAATGGCATGGCAAGTGGCGAGAAAGTTATATAATTAAATTTTTGAACCAAACTTTTTCAAATGTATTTGACCTAATGTAAGTTTCATTATACAAAATCCCTTATTTGAATTTTAGCAATATCATAGTATAGAGATATGCATAATATTCTACTAATTTAGAAGCAAATATATACTATACAATTAGGTGGGAAAAATGTTTCTTCCTTGATTAATCTTTGGGATATGGTTGATAAACAATAGAAGAAAAGAAGAAAGAATGAAAAGCAAATGTATCATGTTTTGTTAAAAGTAATAACTAATTAGTCAAAAAGAAATTGAAGTGAAAGTAACTCTCTTTTTTTTTTTTTTTGCTTTTAATTTCTCATTCTTCCTCTAAAACTAAACTAGTCATACTCATATCCTTGATATTTATATTTTTGTATTGCCCTTCCAGCCTAAGAAGAAAACGTGAGTAATTTTGTCGTGATTTTAAATATATAGCATAATATTCCGTTCATTTGGTTGTCAAAACTAGGGAAAAAATGTCGTCTTAGTTCAAAATTGGTTGCACTCACAAGATATGAAAGTAATACTAAAATAAGACTAATACTTATAAAGTTTTATTAAAAGATGATGTCTAAAAGACTAAAACGAGATTAAACATAAACAACTAGTTCAAGTGGCGAGTTTCTCGATTATTCTTTGGTACCCCCACCCTAAGTATATATATATAGTATTATAGTACAACACAAGAAGGCACGATACCCAAAATATCAAAGAAAAAAAAACACACTGCTTCTTTTACCTTCTCTTCTCTTCTTCTCTTCTTCCACGTCCACGCGTATCCACACAACATCTATACATACATCAACTTCCACATCTATATTCCCTCTCTTTGCTTCCATTAAACTCCAAAAGAAGATCTCTGCTTTTCATTATCTCTTTTAACTCAATCCTATATCAATGGAGAAGGAAGATTTGTACGCTGTTATGGATTTGGACAACGAATGTACACAAGGAGATCTCAAACTTTCTTACAAGAACCTTGCTCTGGTTGGTTTTTCACAATATTTTATCTCTTTGTCTTTTTTGGCTTTTTCTTTTATAATGGTCTGAATGCGATCCGGTTTTGCATTTTGTGTGGATTAATATTGGTTTTTTTTTTTTTTTTTAATGTGTGTTAGAAATGGCATCCAGATCGGTTTCATGAAGAGATTAAGAAAGACGAAGCCAAGATGAAGTTCCAATCCATTCAACGAGCCTACTCTGGTAAACTATTCATCCGGTTTTCTCTTTAACCGGGTCTGATTGATTTATTGGTCTGTTCCGACCGTTTTGTTAATCAAACTGTGTTCACAACAGTTTTGTCGGATTCGAACAAGAGGCTGCTGTATGACGTCGGTGCGTATGATAGTGATGACGACGAAACTGTACGTTCTCTTCCAGCTAAAATAAACTACTAACGAATTTTTTTTTTTGTTTTCTCCTAACAAAAAATACAAATTTTATTGCGTTGTAGGGAATGGCTGATTTCATAAATGAGATGGTGACACTAATGGCTCAAACTCAATCTACGGTAAACATATCATTACTTCGTTACTATTACTAATTCTTAGTACTACTAGTTACTATTAATATTATGATAATGATGTTAATGATGGTGAGTGTGATTTTTCCAAAATTTGGAACAGGGTAACGAAAGCTTAGAGGAATTTGAAGAGTTGTTTGAAGAATTGTTGAAGGATGATGCGAACGATCAATTCATCAAAACTCGTTCATCTTCGTATTCACCATTTAGTAGCGCGTCTACTACTTCGGTTCATAGCGATGATTTATCAAATGATATACCCAACAAAATGAACACTCGTGACAAAACTATGGTTGTATAAGTTCTAGTAAGTTATTTTTAGTTTATATACCCATCCTTGTTGATATTTTTTTCTTAAAACTTCTTTGTGTTTTTTTTCCTATGTATATCTACTACATAAGAAAAAGCATGTAAATGAAAATGTATGTTGTAGAATTATTTTCAGAATTATCATAAAACCGATGTTGACCACAATATTGATGTTTTCATAAAGGGAGTAGGGTGGTCCATGGACGAGATACCACCAAGTTGGCAATAGAAGATCTAAGAAGTAGAGCTTTTAACATTCAATTTTTTGTTTGTTTGTTGGAACTTGATGTATTTAATTTTCGTTGTCGTGTTGCTAAGATATGGTATGTATACAATAAGTTGAACCTTCTAGGTCGTTTGAACTTTGAACCTTATTTTTGAGGTATGTAAGGTTCGTGAGAGAGAATGAGTTTGTGTGTATAACATTAAAAACACAATGCATACGAAAAGTGTACAAGAAAACCTAAAAACCAATAAAATAAATAATAGAAAGGAATCTAGCTATTCGATAAAGCTAGAAGACTCAGTATTCATATTTGTAATAATGAAAGTGTGGATATTTTCGAACTTATGAATCTCCACGAATTCATTCTCGTATGTGAAAGTTTGATCCAGTCTGTAATACGAAAAATTAAAATATTGGAAATAGTATCTTTCTTCGCCGTGAGGAATATAAACTTTTTGGAAGTAGGACCAAGTGACAAAGCTACTCACAAGTCACAAGTTGTCATCCCTTTTTTTTTGGGTCGTAAAAATAACAAATCTTCACTACAGTATATTTTTGGGGAATTGGCAGAACTAACGCACAAAAAAACTATATTTCATTGAGTAACCATTCTAACCAAGAGAAGGTAATATTCTCTATATTTTCTATATTATTTACTTTCTTACCCTTATTGCATGATCAACAGTTGCCTATTCTCTGTCTCTTTTACAAGCCAACGAAGGAGAGAGAGTTTTGAAGAAAGATTCGTCAGCGATTGACGGAGAGAGATCTGGCGTGGATTGTGACTGGGTCGGAGGAAACGACTGCTAGACGGCTAAGAGAGACTATGAATCGCTTCGGCAAACAGGGATTTCGATTGGGTACTCGACTATTACTCTCCTTTTTTTCTCTCTAATCACAGAACGTAAAGTAATTTTTTTTTTTGTTTTTCGGAGTCATCTTCTCCGGCGAGAGAAAAAGAGCAATGGACTCTCCGTTATCAAAAACGGATGCGTCGAAAGAGAAATTTGTGGGTTTACCACGGCCATCAACAACGACGACTGATTCAAATGCAATGAGAGGTTGAGGACTCGCTAATCTTACATGGGTTGGTGTTGATAAAGTGGAGCTTCGTCATAAGCTTATGATGCCTGAGTATCTCCGTCTAGCTATGCGTGACTGTATCAAACGGAAAGATTCAACCAGATTTATGTGGTCATGCCCCAATTAATGATTGTTTTCGTTATCCCCAAATCTGGTGGTCGTCATGGTCTTGTGCTTAAAGAGAGACTTCAACTGTTGATGAGCGGAGAACAGGTTCTGCTTTCACTACTCTAGATCATGTGTTATTCTTGTATCAACTTATTTAAGTCTACCTTTTTAAGTGTCTGATTTATGTGTTCATGCTTAGATGATGTGTTAGATCTATTGCTTTGTTCTGAATTTGGAAGGATGAGTTATGTTCAAAGATTGAGTCTTTTTGGAAATTCTTGAGTTGATTGTTGTGGAAGTGATTTGGAATTGTTGATATTGGAACTTCGTGATGATTCTTTATGGCTGTTGTGATGATTCTTTACATGTGTTTTACCTTACGCATGGAATTGTTGATTTTGTAAGATACGGGTTGGCATGTTTGGACTTTGGAGACAGTTGGCAGCGAAAGGAGATGAATGTGCTAAAGAATGCAGAGCAAGGTTGAAGATTATGGTGAGTACACACAACAATATATTTTTAATCTCATGGTCTTTACGTCTTTAGCAATTAGAAATGTTGACAATGGAATTGGTTCGTTAGAAATGTTGACAAGGCTCTATTTGCCGTAAGGTTGTATGATTTTCGAGTAATGAGACTGAGGTCCGTCGACGGTGCTTTTGATTGTGGCTCCTTCAAGCAAGCTGTCGATCCCACATTTGGTTCAATATTCTATTCCATTTTCTAAATTTATGGTTTACCATTCTATTACATTTTCTGGTTTTGCAAACAATGATCTTATATCATTTTCTTTTGCAATGCTATTGTCCAGTTTGGGTTCTGAATGTAGTATCTTGTAGGGTTTAGTGAACCTTCTTTTTATGTGTTAAATTCAGAATTGTTCTAATATATGTGTAATTCTTTTCAAACTTCCGAGTCCTGCCATTTACATCTATAAAATTATTAATGTTTGTATCTATATACAAAACTTTAAAATTTTAAAAATAAAAATGCAAATTTATTTTTATTCTTATGATCAGAGCAATGCAATTTCAGACTTAAATATGGGTTTTATACTATATCGCAGATATTTCTGTTCCATACACACATAGTATCTTAATTACTAAAATAATTACGTATCCACACCTACAAAACTAGACTAACACGTCATATGTACCCATTGCCACCACAACAGCGCGTGTATGCCATATGGGAGTAGTTTGGTAAATTCATATTGCCCTTTGGTCAGTTACTTAATTTTCCCAATTAACCTGCTATATTCTTAATTTTAATTGTGATTTTGGCTACCTACCTAATTCACCCTATATTTTTTAGACCTGCGATTGGGAGTCTTTTTTTTTTCCATATGAAAACGAAATATCATTTAAATTAAATTGATGTGTAGAAACTAAAAATCATGTTACCTACTACTCTAACTTTGTATGGTGAACAAAATTACAAGTTGGATGACATGATACATAAATATTTTCTTATTACAATAATTAGTGGCCTTTTTACACTGAATCTGGTCCATTACTTTTTATTTTGCCAATAAAAGTTGTTCAACTTGTGTAAACCGCTGGGTTTTTTTGTTTGTTGTAATTTTTTTTGGCAAAATTCTGTAAAATAATGTTACACTATTCAATCTTTATAATTAATTTATGAATTTGTTTGTTTATTGATGTTTAACATATTATTTATGTTGTGAATTACTGGTCTCCATACCAAAACTAAAGAGTGGAACATATGACAGTCCCAATATTATTTTGAATATTTATACATAAGATATGTAAAAATATATTTAACAAATTTTAATGTAAAAACATTCATATTATGAAATCTGGAATCTGTTTTTACAATTTAAATCATATAATAGAACATTCAAAAAAAATTATACTTGTTCCATTCAAACTGACGTCTTCAACTAAATTTTGCTTGAATTTTTTTATTAATCAAGTTATTAACACTTCGTAATCCGTCTTTACTACTCCCTCCGTTTCACAAAGAGTGTCATTCTGACACATTTCACACAAATTAAGAAAAGTTAGAATTATACATGTTTACCCCTATTTAATAAGTAGTTAATAATTTATATTCAATGAAAATAGCTTTGGGTTTAGGGGTAAAAAAGAAAAGTTAGCATTAAAACACTCCTTGGAAATGTAAAATGACACTCTTTGTGAAACAAAAAAATTTCTCTCAAAAATGACACTCTTTGTGAAATGGAGGGAGTATTTTAGTATAAATATCTAAAATTTCACATTTTTAGAGTGGATTAGACTAGACTTCGGCTCTCACTAAATTTACTTCAAAATAATTATTCCATTACTTATTTAAAAAGAATATTGAATTTACTAATTAATTTGATATTTGACCATTTTCATCGTGCATCAGTATGTGACTAAAATGAAAAGAAAAGACAAAACACTTCTTAGTGTAACAAAAATATGGGCTAGGTCGAGGGAGTAAGGTCCAATATATCCCAACCTAAATACGAGCTCTTTTAGGACCCATTAATACTTTTTCTTGTTCATGTTTCATCGTCTCATTGCTTGCTGATTCACTGGTTCACTCCAAGCTTAGTACTGTATGTTTTTGGTCTTTTGGTCACAAAAGACACCTCTGATTAGATTAGAAAAGAAAACATTGTCTGCATTTAATTAACCAACAAAACACAACCATAATAATACGAATAAGAAAAACATTACCATAGTAACAAATATTTTGTGCAAGTAAAATCATTCTTTGATTTGCACACATTGAATCTTTGATGATGTACTGATTGATATTAAGGTTCAGACAGCTCAAAACTATATCATACCATATAGATATTTTTTATTAACAAAAATAAAACTATATATAGTTGAACAAAAATTAAGTTGGAGTGGTACGGAATCTATGTCTTATTAGTAATAAATAAATTAAGAACTACTAATAACTAATAGTATGATTTTGATTAAATCATACTAACAAAAATGGAGGGAAAGAGAAATCATAACAAACGCAATGATGTGGCCATGTGGAATTGTTGGCAACCACCCTCAAAACATCCAAAAACATTAGGTTCGTTGCCGAAATTAATCAGATAATTAATGAGATTTGGTATAGTATTTCTTATACATTTAATAGAAATGAATGCTACATTTAGAATTAATGTTAGGGTTTGATTGGTGAATAGATACAATTGTCATTTGTTTCGCACCTAACTGATCAACAAAATCTTTTCAGAACCATACTATTATAATATAATCTTTACATGATTTTGAAAGGAAGAAGAGGTCATTGCAAAAGAAAAAATATATAATTACAAACCGATAATTTTATAAATCTTTTTTTTTTCACTATTTCATAAAGTTAATAACAAGTTCTTAAAATTGTTATTCTTGGTGAAAAATATTTATTGTTAAGTTGATGTTCACTTATTTTAGCTAGAGAGCCCCTAAGACTAAATAGCATTGACTTCTTACCCATATTAAATTACGAAATTACCTTCATCCTTAACCGGGAGAATGTATACCTAATGGTAACAAATTGGTAATCGGAAAAAAAAAATCAACACTAAACCAAGTAGAAGAAAATCGATTTAATGAAAGAAGCTACACGTAACAGAGGAGGGATTCGATAATATTTGATTTTTAGCTGTCTCACATTTAGCTGTCTCGGTTTAGATATCGAACCGGTGTAAGAATTTGAGGGTATATTGGTAAATTCAGTACCGAGGCAGTATCTTTTGTTTTTCCAAATCGAAGACGACATTCGACGGAAAAGAAGCTGTCTGAATAAGGAAACTCTCTCTCTCTCTCTCTCTCTCTAAACACGCTCCGCATATATTCTCTCTCTAAAGGCAGTGTCTTTTTATACGTAGAGAGAGAGAGAGTGTGTGTGTGTGTGTGTGTGTGTGTCTGTGAGTGAGTGTGTAGGTTTTGAGCTTTGGATATAAAGGGGACAGAGCAAAAACTCTAGAGTGGGAGGAAAAAATAAGGAAAAAGGAAAGATTTTTGCATTTTTTTGTTTTGAGCAAAACCAGTAGTGAAGTGACAACATTCTTAGGGTTTCTTCTTCTTCTTCTTCAAGACGTCTTGTGCCCGATTTGGAACTTCGATTAAGCTAAGAAAAACTGAGAATTTGAAAGGTCCCCCAGCTCAATGCTGGATCGGCAAGGAGGATCTTGGTATGTTCTTTTTGATCAAACCCCTGCATTTCTACAATTTCGTGGATTTTTGCATGATTTTTTTAGATTTCTGAAGCTGTTTTGTTTACAAGTCTGGATTTTTTTTTTAAAATTTATGTTTGGGTCTTTTTTGGTTTACTTTAGTAGTGAGAATCAGATCTGAGAAGCATCTCTGTGTCTGATGACTAGATCCTCGATTTCTCTGTTTTCTATGAGCTGTGTGTTTTCTCTTCCTTTTGTTCGGGATTCTTTGTCTTTGATTCCGTTTTTTTTTTTTTTTTTTTTTTATTAAACAGTTTCTATTGTTGTTTTTTCTCAGGTTTCTTGGCATCGATATGAGATTCTTCAGTTGAATTCTGTTTAATCTCAGTGATATCTCTGTGGTTCCTGTGAAAAAATGAAGTCAGATACGGTTCTTGATTATGTGGTATTCGAATTGTCGCCAAAGCATTCACGGTGAGTACATGTTTTTCTTCGAGTGGTCCTCATTTCTTCCACTTTTGTTTTTAATTCTAATTTTTATAATGAAGTAAGTGTGTGTGTGTGTGTTTCTTTTGACAGATGTGAACTGTTTGTATCAAGTAATGAACAGACAGAGAAGCTAGCTTCCGGGTTGATTGAACCCTTTGTCAATCATTTAAAAGTCCTTGAATCACAGGCGTCACCTATTAGATTGGAGGTTGAGAAAAGCAACAACACTTGGTTCACTAAAAAAACATTAGAGAGGTTTTACAATAGAGGCTTTATGTTCATTTTTAGCAGCCTTTCTTTTTTTTTTTGGAATACTAATAGTTTTCACCCAACATTTGTCTCTCAGATTTGTTCAATTTGTTAGTAGTCCAGAACTTCTGGAAAAGGTCAATATATATTATTCAGAGATGTTGCAGTTGGAAGCAGCTCGGACATTATATTCGCAGGTTGTAACTTGAACCACTATTTTTGAAACTTAACTTCTTGTTGTGGTTTTGACCGACCTTTTACTAAAATGTTCTGTTGTCTTCTTTGGTTCTTAAAGCGGAGTGAAGACTCAAAGTTTGGTGCATCAGGTGTGTTTGTTTTCACTGTTGTTGTTACTCACTTGTATGGTTTTGTTTTTTTCATTCTTTTTGCAATTCCGGAGAACATTGATCTTGAACATCAATTTGAATCCTATTTTCTTCGGTTTCAGATGATGGAGCCGCAGCAGATGCAACCAAGTAAAGCTTGTCTGCCTTTATGTTCATTGTGTGTGTTTTAAGAGTTTTTCATTGATTACTTTGTTTCTTCTCTATACTCAGGAAGGAGCTTTTAAGGGCAATAGACTTAAGACTTGAAGCTATTAAAAAGGACTTAACAATGTCCATTTCTCATGCATCAGCTAGCGGTTTCAACCCTCATACTGTTTCCGAACTCCAACAGTTTGCTGATAAATTTGGTGCACATCAGTTGAAGTAAGCCTTTTGTTCTTTTCTACATTTGACTATTTTTTTCCGTGTTTTGTTCTTTTCTACATTGGAATATTTCTTTCAGTGAAGCATGCAGCAAATATATCTCACTATGGAAGAAAAGGCCAGACTTAATCGAAAAGGATGAGACGCGCCCGAAGCAAAATGCGGTAAATGAAACAGAACATCAAATGCAACAGTGCGCTGCTACTACAAGTACCAAAAAGAATGAAGAGGAAAAAAATGATGAAAGTCTGGATGTAACCTCGTCTACAGTTAAGACCAGCCAACACACAAGACGACTCAGTGTGCAGGATAGGATTAACCTCTTTGAAAACAAACAGAAAGAAAACTCAAACTCTGTGGGAACCAAACCTGTAGCTCTTACTAAATCTACCGAGCTGAGGAGACACTCCTCGGATCTTACTTCCTATGAGAAACCTGTCCTCAGAAGAAGCAGTATTGTGAGTGACATGAGCATTGATTTGACATCAGAAAAGAAGTTGGAGAGTGTCTCAGGGGATCCCTCTTCGACTTCTTCGTCTGTTCCTCATACCATAGGTCTAACTGATTTCAGTGAAAGCTTTAAAAAGGGCGATGAGGTCAAATATGAGCTGAAGAGTGACTCCAAAAAAGTTGGTGATGAAGAAGCTTCTCGAGAAAGAGTCACGAGTTCCAAAACTGTCACTGAAAAGAGTTTAGTTTCAGGAGTTGAAGAAACTTCTGATGCTCAGTCCAGATCATTCATTGATTCGAATGACTCTTCTGCTTCACAAAACCAGACTGATAGTCATGTTGGTAGGCTTCAGAATGTCATGAGTGATGCTAAATCCAGAGAGAGAGAGGAGAGTTATGAACTCAAAGCCAACAATGTATCACAATCATCAGCCATGTTTCCTTCTCGCCATGCACGATCTCGGTCAGCCCATATAGAAGCTAGCTTTCAAGGGGATTTGGCTTCTCAACCGCAGTGTAGATCTTCTTTTGGCAGGATCAAGAAGAAAGAAGTGGTTCCATCAGACGAACAACCAGTATTATCTCAGAAACCACAATTTCCTGACGATGGGGAGAGCAGGCAGGTTCGAGCTAACAGTAATAGGTTTCCAACTGCATCGGTGGATCAAATACAGAGGACAAGACAGTCAAAGGATAATCCGGGGGCCAATGATGAGTTGAAAATGAAGGCAAATGAGCTTGAGAAGCTTTTTGCTGAGCATAAACTTCGGGTTCCAGGGGATCAATCAAGTTCTTCCAGACGTGGTAAGCCAAGTGAAACCCAAGTTGCGCAGCCAGAGCCATCTCATCATTCTATAGGGGCTGCAGACCAAAGGCTTTCTCATTCTATAGGCGGTTCTGGTGATCTTTCAAAGCTCATGACTCCCTTGGTTGGTGATAAAGACAAAGGAGGGGATGCATTGCGAAGGAATTTTTCGGATGTTAGCCTTACGGATGATTCTAAAGGAAAGTTTTATGAGAAGTATATGAAGAAAAGGGATGCCAAACTGAGAGAAGAATGGAGTTTGAAAAAAGGTGAGAAGGAAACAAAACTGAAGTCGATGCAAGAGGCTCTTGAGCAAAGTAGGACTGAGATGAAGGCTAAACTTTCTGCTTCTTCGTCTGAGAGACAAGATTCACTTTCAAGTACTCGTCAGCGTGCAGAGAAATTCAGATCTTTTAATTCTCGGTCAAGTATGAAAAAGTACCAGGTACCTTATCATTAGGTCCACTTCGAGATGTTCTTCCTTTGTTTCTTGAATTGTTAAGACTTGTTATATTGATGAGACTGTACTTTTTGGCAGCATCCTATAAACTCATTTCAGAGCGAAGAAGATGAAGATTGCTCTGAACAGAAACCTCGGGCGAAAGATAAAGCAGCCAGTGGACAACAACAATCAGTTGGCAACATTGCTTCTCGGAGTTCCCAAGCTAGAAAGCCTCAGCCCAACAACAGGAACATGTCTTCTTCTATTACCCCTCGAACTGCAGCATCGGTTCCAAAACCATCAGGTAAAGTTTCAAACACCTCTTCTGGGAGGCGAAGATCAGACAAGTCACTCGCACAATCTGTTCCAAATTTTTCTGAACTTATAAAGGAAAACACGAAACCATCTTCTTTAGCTGTCAAAACTACTATGCGATCACAGGTGAGAAGTAGTGGTCGCACCAAGAATATCAAGGAAGATACACCTCTCCAAAGACCTCGATCATTAAGGAAAACCTCTTCTGGGAGCATAGACTTCACAGAATTTTCCACTCTCTGCTCCGATGATATGAAGGCCTCTCTAAGAGTGAACTCTGATATATCTGAGAGTCTAAGAAATGAAGTATATGATGAGCCTGAAGCTGAGGCAGAAGAAGTCTTGGAGAATGATGTTAGAGATGATGAAGAAGAAGAGGAAGAAGTGGAAGCACTAGGTTTTGAGGATGGTAATCCAACACTAAGCGAGGTGTATGAAAAAGTTGATCATTCAAGAGAAGATAACTGTAGTTTCTTGCCTGCCACTGTGCCTCCAACATTTCTTACTGCTGCCTCATTAATGGACTCACCTGGGGAAAGTCCTCTTTCTTGGAATGCAAACCTACAACACTCATTCAGCTATCCTCATGAGCACTCGTCTGATGTTGATGCTTCTGTGGATTCTCCCATGGGAAGCCCTGCTTCATGGAGTTCTCGGATGAGAAAGAAATGGGGAACGGCTCAGAGTCCTGTTACCGTTGCTGCTGCTAATAATAATACGTCTCAGTTCCAGTCAAAGAAAGATTTAAGTAAAGGGTTTAAACGGTTGCTAAAGTTTGGAAGAAAAAGCCGCGGTGCAGAAAGCTTGATGATGGATTGGGTATCTGTAACGACTTCTGAAGGAGATGATGAGGTTGAAGATAGGAGAGACCTTGCGGATAGATCATCAGAGGATTTAAGGAAGTCGAGAATGGGATCTCTACAAAGCCATCTCTCTGAGGATGGATTTCATGAGAGCGAGTTCCCTGAACAAGGTAATTCTAATAATATTTGCTTTTTAACCGCTCTTAGTTTAATGCTGTCGCGAGTTCTTACATATTTGTGTTGTTCTCATGTTTCTTTTTCAAGCTTCCAATATCTCTGTATCCGAGCTGAAAGATGATCATCAAATGTCTGGAAGCAACTTCAAAGGTCAAAACTTGTTTTTCCTTTTTTCTTGCCTATTCATTCATGCAGAATGCAAGATTTCTCCATTTGATCTTCCTTTGAATTATATTATTTCTTCTTTACAGCGCAAAAGTCGTTCTTCTCGCTCTCCACATTCCGGGGCAAAGGAAATGATGCAAAGCCAAGATAAAGAGATTAAGAAAAATCTTGCACGGATTTGGCTGCGCAGGTAAAAAGAGAAAATAGTCAGATTCTTTTGGTGGTGGTAACACAAGATTTCTGGTACCATAACTCAGACGGGTCCATTTCGATCAGCCGGCTTAGTAATGTTGTCGATTGTTTGTGTACATTTTGTTTAGCGAACAAGATTTATCCGAATTTTTGTACCTACATTGTGATTTTGGCAATTTTGAGTCCAATTTATTTCTGGCCTTCTTATATGCAACGAAATCTCCTTTTACATAAGATCAAGTGTTTAGCTCTCTTTTGTACAACGGTAGCAGTAACAAAGCGCAACAATTGAACAACAAATAGACATTACTATGTTTAAACGAAAATCTCCAAAATGGCCTCAAGCAGACACTGGTTACACATATCGACAACCTAATAATAATAAATGGCTCTTTTAGATGCAGAGCACTATAGATTCTTTACAGGCTTTGGTCATCACTCTTAATTTAATTGCAAAAGCTTAATGTACAAGCAAAAACTTCAAACGCTGAACTAAATACCTTTTATCTGCTTGTCCCTAAGTTAGATTACAACTCATGTTGTGAAGCAAGGGTTCCTGATGAAAAATAATGTTACTCTTGATTAGGAGTTATTACCAGCAGAGTTGTTTTTGGGACCTTGAAGCTCCATCGGAGAATTGGTGATGCTGCCAACAGATCCCATTGTCTGAGAACTTAGCTGTGGGCTCGCTGGACAACCCTCGAGGTTGCTTGTGCTCATGGGATGCATCGTACCCGAGCTTATCTGTGGACTCATAGGAGTTCTTTGGTTCATTTGCTGGGGACTCATTGGAGTTCTCTGACTCATTTGCTGGGGACTGGACTGTTGTAGCTGCTGGCTAATTCCAGCTGATGGAGAACCTACTTGGGGTGGTGATAGCACAGACTGAAGCGGGGAGGCTGTTGCCTGCTGCTGCTGCTGCTGTCCTTGTTGAGGAAGTTCATGTTGTTGTAGCTGCTGCTGCTGCTGCGGGGACTGAGCTAGCTGCTGAGGTGGCTGAGACATAGGCTGCTGTAACTGTTGCTGATGCTGCAACTGTTGTTGTTGCGGTTGCTGCTGGAGTTGCTGCTGCTGCTGCTGGAGTTGCTGTTGATTCATGTACATATTCATTCCATTCATCAGCTTCGGTGGGCCCATGTTACCCATAGCAGCAGCTCGCTGCAGGTTAGCTCGGTTTAATGAATTCTGATCCAACATGGAAAGTCCAGCTGAGCTGGGGTGCATCTGCCTCGCGCCTGACACGCCACTTATCCCGGCTTGGGGAGCCCCCATAACACCTCCTCTTGCCATGCCCATCCTAATCTGTGTAAACAGAGCGTTTTGCTGTGGTGTTAATGCACCGGATCGGAGTTGCTGGCTTATAGCATTCAAATTTGATGCTGGATTCAGATTCATTGGGTTCTGGCCCATATTACCGATGCCAGGAACAGACATTGACGATGAGATTCCAGTTCCGCCAATCCCTCTTCCTGCCATATTCAATTGGTTGCCTAAAGCGCCGAGCCCAGCAATACTGTTTCCCATGCTTCCCATACCCATACCCATACCCATGCCTACACCTGATCCTAGCCCCATCATAATCTTCTTCTGCATTGCCGCCTGCTGCTGCTGTAACATCTGCAGTTGGAGAGGCGAATACTTGTTGGCCATCTGACCACCCGGTTGCATACCAGAGCTCTGGCTCATCGAGTTGATGGCTGATAGCGGATTTGTAGGCAGTATCATGGATGGTCTCTGCATTTGTGGATGCTGTTGCTGTGTAAACATGGACTGTTGATTTTTCTGCTGCGAATGTGATGACAGTAACGCTGATTGTTGTGGGTCAAGCTGTTGTGGTTGCATAGGCATGGAGACACCAGACAGCAGTCCTTGAGACATTTGCATGGCTTGAGAATTTGGTGGAGGAAGCATCCTTGCATTTCCAAGAATATTCTGGGTTGAGTTAATAGGTGCACTTCCAGCATTCCCCTGTTTCGATGCCTCACCAGACGCTTGTCCTGCAACTGCATCTCCATACTGTTGCCCATCGTTTGCTGAGTAACCTCTTGGATAACCACCTGCAGAATTTGGTTGGCTGCTGACTGGGCCAGCATCCCCATGATTTGGCTTTGCCAGAATATGTTCTTCCATGATGTATCCTTCACCGGCCATCTGTATAAGCATATAAATCAATCTGTAAGTAGCCATAGAACCAAGAAGTTGATATAATCGATTCAGAAATCGAGAAGTACCAGTATTTTAAATTGAGCAGCGAGTAGGTCGGCGATGTGCTGTGAGAAGGAGACGAATTAGCAAGTCAGCATAAATTCCAGAAAATAAGTGGTGCATATAATAATCAATTGTCCACCCCCTTTCCAGCGCATTGGACGAGAAGGAAAAACAAGCAGAAGCAACTAACAAGAGAGAAGTATCCATACGCCAACGAACCATATTCATAATTACATAAAGCATTCACAACAGAGACATAAACCCCTAGAACATGACCCAGCAACCAATAAACATTACTGAATGTGAAGTCAGCATTACATTGAATGCTAGTGCATGCAAGTTGAAGAGATATTACTGATCAAAATAGAATACAGGGGCGAGTACGATATTGTCAAATTTTCTGTGAACTTACTGTATTGGGCAACGCTAAGAAATTATCTTCAGGCAAAGGAACATCACTATCATCTATGTCCCCTTGATACCATGCTACTGTCCCATCGACGGGCTTCTCTGACATAACCAGTTTTGTTCGTATTTTAGGGACGTACGAAGAGACAGTGCCTGAAATGATACTACAGTCAGAGTCAATCACATAGAGAAATATACCAATCGACAGATATCTAATTAAAACAGAAAACAGACCTTGCATTACACGTTCCATCCGAGCAAAGTTCATGACTCTCTTCTTGCATGTATTCATACTCCCACCAAAAATAGATTTTGATAATGCTTTGTCCTCATCTTTGAAATCCTCTTCATTAGACAGGTTTGATAAACAAACCGCCAGGGACTGTTTAGCATACACACGAGGTCTTCGAGAGTACTCATCCACCTTATGCTTTTTGCAGTTTAGTTGGTACCTAAAAATGGAGCAAGAAACTGGATCAAACAACAGATAAAGATTATGAAATACAGCATCAAAACATGTCCATGCACCAACCAACATTATTTCTTTGTACAAATGCAATGAGATAAAGAAGAGTGGGACAATTCCAACAATGCTCTAGTGTAAAGCCAAAATCAGAATAAGGAGTAGTATCACATGTGTCAAAAGTAAAAATCATTATTAAAAAAAGGAATATGATGCGAAGTTAAAACAGACTACATAAAATTCATACCTTGCAGCAACTCGTTCAATCTTTGAAAATCTATCTAAGATTGCGTGATCGCCCAAAGTTTGCGGTCCCACTGCAGGGCTCCTAGCATTAACTGGGACACTCACTGTATTGACACTAACAGGAGAACCAACAGTGCTCATAACTTGCGTCTTAGGAAGAGAATTTGTCCTCCGTTTTGCAGCCATTTGGGCTTGGTGTTGTCTTTGCTGCATAGCATCATTAGCACTAGAACCCACTGACTGAGTAGCACCAATAGCAGGAATAGAAGTGACAGCCTTGTCCTTCTGAGCTGCTGCAACTGCTCCATAGTGATTCCCCATTGAACCACCAGAAAACTCACCAGACTTCGATGAAAGTGGGGACTGTGGTGGAGCACCTGCCGATAAACGAGGACTTTGAGCCGATATTCTTCTACTAAATTGTTCTTCCTTTCTTTGGTCTTTTTCAATCTGCTGGCCAGGATTAACATTCCATGATGTTTGAGGGAAATTTGATCTCATGAATGCATTATGGGGCATCCTTGACTGAATACGCGGATCCAATTCATTTGCATCACTTCCCACACCCGACATATTGTTTCTCATGCTACCATCAATTTTACCAGTCTCAAATGGCTCCTCTTTTGAAGTGTATCGCATTGCCCCCTGTTGTGAAGTTGGGAATTGACTGGGACCACCTTCCTGATTCATAACCCCTTCAATTTGCTGTGGTGAAAACCTCTGAAGACCTGTATTTGGATACTGAATACTTCTGCCTAGCATGTCTTGCTGTTGTAGAAGCGCATTTTTCCAACTCGTATCGGTTCCATGAAGGCCATCCATGCGCTGCCCTAATTGTTGATGTGGAACCCCATCAGGACCCATGTGTGAAACCCTTGTCCGTTTATTCAATCCAGGCATAGATGACATTTGTCCTTCTTGACTTTCCCTCTTTCTATGAAAAGATGTATTGGGGTTCATACTATCAGAGCCATAAGACATCATCGCATCCAGTCCTCCAGGTGATACTCCAGAGACACTGACAGAATTTGATCCTTGATCCTGCATGTTTCTTATATTTCCAGTTCCCAGGTACCTTTGTTGCTGAGGTGGTATCAAGGCCATAGAGGAATTTGGCGCATCTTGCAAGGTCTGAGTTCTTAGACCCGCCAGCATATTGGTAGCAGGATTTTGAATAGCCTGGTTGTTATGGGGTTGCTGCATTATCAACTGCCCCGGCATACATCCTCGCTCTGAACTTTCAGGAAGCCGATCAATGCAAACCTTTTTGCCATGAATCTTATTCTGAGACATGACTGTGACTTCTGTCATTTGCCTTAATCTCTTTTTCCGCAAAGTAGAAAGAGACAAGTCGAGCTACGGGGTAGAAAAAAAAGTTTTAGACATTATAAAAGCAACTGATAAGAGAAACACGAGAAGTTTTTTTAATGGATATTACCTTCGCAGAGACAGGGTTCTTACACAGCCTATCAAGTCTGGGTACAGGTTCCAGACAGAGTTCAGGTTGTAGGGCTTTTAATATTCTGGATTCCACTTCCTGTAGTTGATGTAAGGATCAGTACAGAAGATAATGGTTTCAGTGTTATGTCGTATAATGCAAGAGGTACCGTGATTACCATGAGATCACCATATGTCCATGAGTTGTCTGACATTGATGGAATATCTTTGACCACATTCTCAAGTGACATCTTAAGGCGCAATTTATTCACCACAGGAGAGACTTGATCTGACGGATGCTTCCGATAGTCATGCACCTACAATAGTACATATGTATCAAAAGGCAAAAGAAAACATGATGTAAGATGATACTTGAGCAGTCACTTACAGGAATAATAAAAACTAGGCTGTTTTAAGTTTACTTCTGGTTCCAATTACTCCAATGAGTTTCAGAAACAATTAAAAACACCTATAAATGAGTTCGGTAGTTGAACTCCCGTGCAATTATTACATGATTAGTGTAGAAATTTTGTTCAAGTAAAGTTATAGAGATTGCATGAATATTTGAGTAAGTTTGAACTGTTTTCAAAAACTTATGGAAGGCAATACAGTAACAAGAATTATGGTAATAACTACTTCTCGAGGCTTAGGAATTTTTGTCCTAGTTTTTTTTACTAGATGGCAGGTCAAGGAAGGCTTTATCCAAATAAATTAGTGCAGATAACTAACCTCACAGATAACCACCCCGTCCACAAATTTGCAAGGTATATCTTCCAAAATGTCCCTAGGAAGTCTGCCTGCCTCAATTGCCTATAACGTATCCAGAACAAAAAACACATTTTCAGTTGAATGATACCTCAAAAATGAAGTAACGAAATTCGAACAAGTAGGAATAAGTTGGGTTGAACAAGTGAAAGATACAAATATCATCTTCACATCTACTCAATCTAAGTACTTTGAATTCATTCACCAAAAATTTGATTACACAGTTCTGATAAGTTAATTTTCCGTGTAATGCGAAATATTTACCGAAAGTAGACTCTCTGCTGCCCTATCATACGGTTGTAAGACCTTCGGAACATCTCGACAGGATGTCTGTTGCACAACCTGGTTCTTCAAAATTATTTAACTTTTAAAAATACAAGAAACTACAAGATAATTCTCAGTACATGAAGTTCGATTACATACCTCAGAAGGTTTTCCTAAAGAGTACCCATTTGGATAGAGGCTCAATGTGAAGGAAACTTCATGATCTGCGGAGAAAGCAAATGAACTCAATACAACATAGCTCGAACTTAGCAAAAAAAAACAATGAGGCGTCGAATTGGTTGAAATGCTAACCTGGAGATATATCAGGCAAAGATGACTTCGAAAACACATCACCAGCATTGCTATCATCAATGGCCTGAATCAAACATAATAAATTTGATAATCTACATAGATATACATAATCAAATGAAATCAACTTATTCCTCAATTCATCATTCACAATGATATCTAACAACATAATTTCAACTTCCCAAACTAGAATTATAATTATTCAGAGCTAAAATTGTTTACCTTTGTTTTCCCAGAGAGAACGATTGCTTTCGAATTCAGCTCTTGAGGAGAATCAGGAGTAACTGATTCAGTAGAAATCTTAGGCCGGAACTTTCTACCAACCTTGGATATCTTAAACGAGACACCCATGCCGAACTCTCTTCAGAGACTAAAAGCTCAACCCAGTCTAGGGTACTACTACAATACAACAGCCAAACAGAATGATACCAAAATGAGCAGAGACTATAAAATTGAAGCTAATCTAATCACGTAAAGTGAGAAATTGAAACCTTATGAGCTCGTTCCAGAGAAGATCATCCAAACAAGAAAATCGAAAGGTTTCTAAAGATCTAGCAACGGAGAATTTACAAACATAGGTGGGGGACTTTTCTATTGAAGGAGATGAGATCGAAGAGATGATGATATGTTTTAGGGTTCTTCCTTCTTCCTAATTCGAAGTTAGCAAGAAAATAGAAATTATCATTTTTGCTGGCGAGTTTGTGATGTGTGGTACACTTGGATTTCGGTTTAACAAAAACCGGAAAATTAAACCGTTGGTTGAGTTCGATTTTATTTTAAACCATATTTGTGAGGGCAAAAGCGACTTTTACGCAATTAGGGTTTTGCGAATACCCTCTACCATTATAAGCGCTACCAGTTTCGACGCCTCTCTCTCTTTTGTGTGTGATTTACAAAGCTAAAGCTTATCTGCGGCGATTTAAGGTCCCGGAGAAGAGAGAGAGAGAGAGATCAGAAAATGGCGACTAATGGATCTGCTAGTTCAGCTCAACTCTCCCAGAGGGAAGCTGACATCAGGATGATGTGTGCCGCTGAGGTTCATCTCGGTACCAAGAATTGCAATTACCAGATGGAGCGTTACGTCTTCAAGAGACGCAACGACGGTATATATTTTTTTTCCTTCTCTTGTTTTCTTTATGCAAATCTGTACTATACGTTAAGTAGATGATCTGAGTGTTGAGTTTGTCTATAGGGTTCATTTGTATGTTTATGGTTCTTTTGATGTTTGTTCTCGCTTCGTTTATGATCTTCCTTGGTTTTGGATTTATTGGTCGTTTTAGTTTTTTTTCACTGTTTTATGTCCGGAATAGAGATTAACACGACGGATCTAGACGGTGGCTCGCTTGAAAGTCTCGAACCTTGAGACTAGCTAGTGCTGTTCATAACTCACTCTTCTCTGCATTGTAGGAATAACATACAAAAGTCGTGTTGTGTTTTCTCTGAAGTGTTTGATTAGTATATCATGAAGAAATGAGCAAAGGGTTCTGGTTTCGTTTGGTTTTATTTGTGTGTTTTTTGCTTGTGGATGAGAAATATAACCTAATCAGAGCTGTTTTGGGTTTGAAGTGGTGTTAGAGATTGTTTGATTGCTTGTGTATGTTTTTGCTTTCGCTATTCTGTTCTTTTTGTTAAATCTGCACTGTGAATGAAATTAGAATGGAACTTAGTTGTTTTTTTATTTTCGTCCTTCTCAGGTATTTACATCTTCAACCTTGGCAAAACATGGGAGAAGCTCATGATGGCTGCTCGTGTTATTGTTGCCATTGAAAACCCACAGGACATCATTGTTCAGTCTGCTAGGCCCTATGGTCAGAGAGCTGTCTTGAAGTTTGCTCAATACACTGGAGCCAATGCCATTGCTGGAAGGCACACTCCTGGTACCTTCACCAATCAGATGCAAACTTCCTTCAGTGAACCCAGGCTCTTGATTCTTACTGACCCAAGAACTGACCACCAGGTAAGCAAACTCTTCTTTACTGGTTGAGTCTTTTTCCTAATTCAAGTGTTGGTTTATTGATTTTGATTCGTTTCTTGTGATTGCAGCCAATCAAGGAAGGTGCTTTGGGAAACATTCCCATCATTGCTTTCTGTGACACAGACTCTCCAATGAGATTTGTTGACATTGGTATCCCTGCCAACAACAAGGGAAAGCACAGCATTGGGTGTCTTTTCTGGCTTCTTGCTCGCATGGTCCTTCAGATGCGTGGAACCATTCAACGTGGACAGAAGTGGGATGTCATGGTAAGAGGAGTACTATCATCTTTGGATCTCTCTGTGTACTGAGAAAGTCGAACAGTTCATTTAAAAACTTTGCATGTTTGTCGGCCAACTTCTCAATATGTTGTGTTGTTGTACAGGTTGACCTGTTCTTTTACAGGGAGCCTGAGGAGACTAAGCCAGAGGATGAAGATGAAGCTGCCCCTCCCACCGACTTTGGACTTCCTCCTGCTGATTACGGAATGGCTGGTGGAGACCAATGGACCACTGCACAGATCCCTGATGGTGCATGGCCAGGAGAAGCTCAGGCTCCAATCGCTGCTGCACCTGCTGCTTCTTGGAGTGATTCTGCTGGTGAGTTTTTTGACAGATAACATGAAACCCTATTCTTGATCTCATATCAAGCAATCTTTATTTTTAATGCTTTCTTATTGGGTTTTATTTTTGCTGTTCCAGTTGCTCCAGCAGCAGAAGGTGGATGGGATGCTGCCGCGCCACCCACAGGTGCTCCTACTACTTGGGACTAAGGTGGATAGCCTTTATTCGATGGTTAAGGGTTATAGACATGCTTTTTTGCTACTGTTGGGATTGAAAAGTTATCGAACCGTAACTGTTTTTCTCTCACTTGTTTCCCTTGAGACAATTAGATTATTTTGTTTTGCACTTTTTTTTTTTTGTTTTGAATCAAAAAAATTTCTACTATATTATATTCCTTGCGGCTTTATTAATTATCACAAAATGAATTGATATTGTGGTTCTTCACAATAATTCTTTCAACATCATGATTATAAGACTGAAACTCAATGATTGCTAGACAGAATCAAAATTACAAAGTGTGCTACACGCTTACAAAACAAGAACACATGTCTTTTGTACAAGGGAATCGTTCAGGACCAAAGATCAATGTTATTGTCTCCATCAAAGAGACTACTCAGAGATGTTAAGGAATCACAATTTCCCTCCATAAACGGAATCTGCGAGAAACACTCGGTCTGGTTCTCGAAAGCTAGAAGCTCCTCCGAAAGCAGGGCAGCATTATTAACGTTGCCTTCTTCTTCACCATCATTAAGTTCCTGGTTTTTCTTCGCATCGCCCATGATGACATCTTGGAGCCACTGTGTATCGATCAGAAGTGTATCAGCATTATTCTCATCCCACAAGAAATCATCAACATGGCTACTACTAGGAACTGAGCTAGCCACCGCCAATCCAAGATCAGCCTCATGCTTCTTCTTCTTCTCTTCTATCAGTTGCACAGTCTTAGCCTCAGCTTTGCGCTTCTTAGAAGGCTCGTTTGGGAAATTGAGCTTAGCTTTGGCTCCTCGGATTCTTTTAGCTTCAAGATCATAAGCTCTAGCAGCGTCTTCAGCCGTATTGAAAGTCCCGAGCCAAACTCGAACTCCTTTGATTGGATCACGTATCTCAGCCGCCCATCTCCCCCAAGGTCTTCTCCTGATTCCTCTGTACCGACTTCTCTGTAACGCTGAGCCTATCCAGGCCATAAATATAAAAAAAAGTTCAAACAACAACCAAGTTATGAATAAAACAAAACCACAGAGAAAAAAAAGAATCATAACTCACCTGATGATGCACGTTTACGAGTTGAAGAGAAGTCCGTCTCGAATTCTTCAAAATCTTGGTTGAAATCATCGATTGAGCAATCAAAGACAGCCTTACTTGTCCAAGAAGACTTCTTACTTCTCCCAATCTTCTCTTGATCGGACAGCGACGGCGTTATGTAATCGGAAATTACAGCTCCTCCACACATTTTTGGTGTAAATAGTAAGTATTAAAAAGTTTTGGGGTTAAATTTGTTGCTTTGTGTGTTTCTCATTGTTGCTTTGTATCGTAGCAACTAGCAGCACTCTTTATATGCCAAAAAAAAAAAAAAAAAAAAAAAGATGACAATTGGGACAAGTGGATATTAGTTAATTTTAAAATTTTACCGTTTGCTCTTAAAGCATTAGGTTAACTTTATAATTACAGTACACCGTTCTGCACTTAAGCTGAATTGATGAATATAATAACTCAGATTATTAAAATTTATTATTCGATATTATCTCTTCTTTTTTTTTTTTTTTTGCCTTGGGTGTAAATCCAGTCTTATCTTTTAATCAGATCTTTTACATTAATGAATCGTATATTTGAGCTTCTTTTTTTTCGTCACTGTATATTTTGAGTTTTTATGATGGTGATTTTTTTTTCTTTCTTAAATCTAATTTAATGCGCCCTACCTAGTTTTATGGCCAATATATCGCATAATATCATAGATTTTCAATCTTACCGATAATGTTAATTATAAAGGTGAATAAAGGATTAGTTTGAAGATTAAGAAAATTACTACTATTTTTTCTTTTAATTCACCATTTTTAAAAATATATTTTCCTTCTTACATTCCAATTGTAATGATTCAAACTTTTCAAATTCTTGGAAAAAAATAATAAATAAATCCACAGTCCCTTCTTTACATCATGTCATGAATCTAAGACATCTATAATTACATTCATTTATTTCGTTTAGTTCATGTATATCTTTTTTATATTAACAGAGACCGTAGTCATTTACCAAATGGTCTAGTAACTTGTAACAGTTTCATATTGAAGAACAAGTCTTTGGGATGTTAGCTTTATTTACATCTCAAGAGATCGACAAGGGTTAACCAATGTGTTTTAGGGGTTATTATTGCGTGATTAGGTAAGAAACTTTAAGGAATAACATTAATGAACACAATATTTATGTACAGCTAGCTATTGAGTGGTGACAACAATTTGATATATAGTACTATAGTAGTATAAATTTAACAAAAAGTTAGTTAATTGTAATTGTTAATCCAAGTTGTGTTAACCTATCAATAGGGGGTACGGCTTTCAATTTCGAAACCATAAGTAGTCTCTAATACTGACTAAGTAACCCATGGTTTTCTCCACTATGCATTTTTTAAATCTAAATTAATCTATCGACCAAACTTTGAATCTTTGTCAAGAGGCTAATTAATCCGCTATGGTTCGTTGAGGGATTAATTAAAGGATATTTCAATTGACCAATTGGATAATGCTAAATTTAAAACTCAAAGGAATTTAAATCATTAATCACTTAATAAATATGAGCAAATATGTATAATTCAAAATATTCAAAATGACAACTGAAACTATATTAAATGTTAAATATAATAATTAAAATAAATTAAATATTCACAATGGCAACTTACGACCCACGAAACTGGGACTTTATACGTATCATTTCATATAGCCAATGTTTTCTTTGACAATCGATATGCATATATTTAATTTGACCAATATATATATTAGCATATCATAATTATTCATTCTCTTAATTAACAAAAAGGGTAAAATAGAAAGGATCAAGTATATCTCGTAAATTTGGGAAATAATATCACGAAACTTAGGTTAAAAAAAAGTTAATGTTAATTTTAATAGAATCATTCCAAAAATAAAGTTAACTTATTGAGGCGCATTAAATACCACAATTAGCATATATTATGATGATACAAAAATTCCATATTTGTTCGAAAACTATGTGTATAAATATAAATCCGAATCTTTCTCTCAAAGAAAGCTTTGTCAACTCATAATCATCATCTTTTCATTCTTGTCTCCAATATGGAGGATGTTGGAGAAGCTTCAACTATCACTTGCTTACCTCCCGCGAAACAAAAGCCCGTTCGAAACCCTAACTTGCTTGCCAACCAAAAAAAAGAGACTACACCAAAAAAGCCTCGAACCACCAAAGGTCGACAAAAGATAGAGATCAAGGAGATCGAAGTTGAGAACCGAAGGCAAGTGACGTTTTCGAAACGCAGAACCGGTCTTTTCAAAAAAGCCGCCGAGTTAAGCGTTCTCTGCGGCGCACAGATTGGTATCATAACGTTTTCACGCTGCGATAGGATCTACTCGTTTGGTAACGTGGACACGCTCGTCGATAAATACATTCGCAAGACTCCGGTGATGCTGAGGACGAACCCCGGAGGTGACGTGGCTGCAGGAGGTGAGAATAACGACGGTTTGATGTGGTGGGAGAGAGCGGTGGAGAGTATACCGGAGGAGGATATGGAAGAGTACAAGATGGCGTTGGGTGTGTTAAGGGAGAATCTACTGACGAGGATCTCCCAGATGGGTAATGATCGGACGGTTGAGAATCTTCCGGCGTTTCCAAATGAGATGGCTATGGCTGACTGGAAACTGACTAATGAAAACATGATGGCTAGGAACGATCGAGGAGGTTATCTAGGTAACGATGCTGGTTTGGATCTTGCGGTTCCATTTATGTCTCCAAAACCTAGACAGTGAAGTGTTTTCTTTAACTTTGGTTTTATTACATATAGATATAGGTCGATTCTAAATTATATGAATTCGTTTATCTAAATTAACTTATGCTTTCAAGTTTTTAGATTGAAAAAAAAAACATTGTGTTCGGACATTGACTCCATATATTTTTTATACATATATGGAGTTAATTTATTAATAATTATGATATTGGGTTTTTTTTGGCTAGCCAGTTTCTTTGTTTTTTTTTCTGTTAATGTCGTATTTTATCCAACAAGTTTCTTTGTTCACAAAAACAATGGTATTGTAATACTGTCCAACCATGGGCTTGAATTGAGGTAAGCTTGTCTCTAATTCACCTGTCGATGGTTGTATTTTGTAACAATTCGAGATTGAGGATCGGAGACTGCGCATGGAGATGATGTAACTGTGCTTTGTTAGAACTGAACAAATTCCACATACGGACAAGTCGTAATATAAAATCCACGAGGACTAAGGATGAGTCTCTAGTAGGAAAATGTAAGAAGTGGTACTTTCATAGATAATATAGATTTTAAAGTTAACATTGTTACCGGAGAACGTGCCAACTGGCCGATAAGACGACATAAAATGAGACAAGTCAATAACCCGGATGAATCGGATCGAATCGATCAGAAAACTGACTCAAAGACCGGAGTAAGGTTTTCACGGATCAAAAACATCAACTTTGAAGATCTTTAAAGGATCAAAACTGAAATTTCCACTTTCTCACAAACAAACTTAATAAAGAGTTAATTATTAATTAGGAATTGAAATTAAAGATAGAGTTGAATAAGCTCATCGCTAACTACAGAGGGAGAGAGAACACCAAGGTCCGTGAATAGGAGTGTTAGGTACTGAGGCGGAGTATAGTCTCGAGCCGACCTCTCTACTTCCACCTTTGTTGGAATCTTTAAGCCAAACTCAATTGGTCTCAGCGCTGGTGCCATGTCCTTTTGGTCTAATGGGTAAAGCCTAGCAAACTGCAAATACACAACTTTGTATCATTAACCACTTTCTCTCTCTTTTGGATCTTGTAAAACAGTTACAAAATTACCTTATAACTCTCGGCAGCGACATAGACAGGTTTGTTCATGCTGTGAGCCACGAGTGCGATTTGGTATGTTCCCATCATGTTGATAATACCACCACTTTCTACAACTCCATCTGCCCCAACAAACACCATGTCTACTTCGTCCATGCTATACGCTACAGCTGAATCAAGCAGTAGTTTCACTGGGATATCAAGCTTAGATAACTCACTCGATAACAAAACTCCAGTTCCATCCGGCCTTCCCTCTGTCAATTTATTCATTAAAAGGGTTCAGAGAGAGGCTACTAAATACTCCTAAGTCAAGATTATGTTAGATCACAAGAAATAAAATGTCTCATTAAGCGGATACAACTCAAGTTCCAATATCTAAAGCTTGTTGTTAACATGAAAAAGGGTGTATCGGAAAAGAGAACGAACCTGTGCAGAGAACTCGAAAGAGCTTGTTGTTTTGAGCAGCAGTCTTAAGTATTTCCAGAACAACTCTAGAGAGTCCATGAACCAAAATGGTACAACCATCAAATATAAAATCTTGACTAAGCATTGCGATAATCCTACGAGCCTGCACAATGTAGTTTGAATCCTCTTTATAAAATTATCCCTCTTCTATCACAAATGCCTTTTTGATCTATCTACTCCATTTCTATTGATGGATAAAGTAAAGTACCTTGCAAGATATTTCCCCAAATTTCTCAGCACGTTCAAGAAGACGTGACTTAGCTGAATTGAAATCTTCGTATTCTAAAGCAGACGTTCTCGTAACGTATCTGATGAACAAATCGCATCCAGCAGTCAAAGAGATTGAAGTTGTGTCCCATGACTGCCAAAAAAATTGAAACTTTTCACTAATCAAGAATCAAGAATCAAGAATCAAGAATCAAGAATCAAGAATCACTAATCACTAATCACTAATCACTAATCAATAATCAAGAATCACTAATCAGTAATTAATAATCAAGAATTAAGAGTCAAATCGCAAATTTTTCACCTTGAGAGTATCAGAGGCCTTTTTGAGCTCAATCTCAAGCTCCATCATAGTAGTAGCTTCGCTGGCACGAATAACAGCAGCAAGAGCTCTAATAGCCGCGACGGCCTCAGCCAGATCCGGTTGCTTTCTCCAGCTATTGAACTCGTCAATTACATTAAATGACTTCTCGTTCCCGAGCTCAGTGGGAGAAGATGAGATAGGATGCTCATCGCCAGAGACGACGACGCCGCCCACGGCGGCTTGAGCTTGGGATAGCCATTCGCTTGTAATGACACCGTGATGCGCCGCGCGGGTTTGGTAATAAGCGGAAATGGAATCAGGGTTTTGAATGGGGGCTCGTGTTGTATCGGCGGCCATTGGAGGTGAAACTCGAGGTTCGATCGAGGATAAACGACGGTGTTCTTCGCCACATTTGATTTTTCTTTTGCCTTTTAGAAAATTCAGAAAAATGATAAAATGAAAAAAAAAAAAAAAAAAAAAAAAACAAAATTGAAGATAATAATATTCAGTTTTTACTTCTTTTAGGTCAGGTAAAGTAAGGCCCATTAATAAGCCCATTATTATTGTTTATTAAATTGTTGTTTAAAAATGATAAAATAAAATAAACTCAATTTACTGAAAGTGTCTCGTTCTGGAGAAATTTTTTGTTTCACGAAAAATGTCATTTTACATTTCGAATAAGTGTTTTAGTGCTAATTTTTTTTTTACCTTTAAACCTAAAGCTATTTTCATTGAATTTAGATCATTAAACAAATATGTATAATTCAAGCTTTTCTTAATTTGTGTGAAATGTGTCAAAATGACACTCTTTGTGAAACAGATGGATTATAAATAGAAATTTTTTTTTTTTTTTTAAATCACAAAATATTAGATATTTATATAGAAAACATGACAAAATAACACTCATTTCGTTTCATAATATAGGATGTTTAGAGAATGTATTTTTGTTTCATAATATAGGATGTTTCTAACTTTCTATACAACTTTTAAATTAAATCTATATTTTATATTATGCAGTCTTATCTATGATTGGTTAAGCTGTTTAAAAGTAAATTTTTCTTAATATGTGTGTTTTAACTAAAACATTCTATATTTTGAAACGGGTTGGAGTAATAATTATCAATTTACTTAATTTTCATATCTTATTTTTTTATACCTTCAAATCTTAAATTGGCATGCCAGTAGAGTACAAGTATCCTAAAATTAAACTGTCTGATCACAATCGCCTGACAAAGCATAGCTTAATCTTTTTTTTTTTAATTACTCAAAGTGATTAAAAGTTCTTGTAAGTTCATCTTTCATGGTAAGCTTTCTCTAGTCACGGAACTCGTCCATGAAGCTCTTGTGGAACGCTGTGAGACGATCCACTATCGCCGGAATCTTGTCTTCTTGAGGAAGTATTGTGCATCTAAAGTGCCATGTTCCAGGAACCTAAACCACAGTGAATCGAAAACACACAGATTCAAGTTATATATCCTTTTGAATAAACATTACAAGTTTCTCATTTGTAAAAGGTTTGGTTATTTTTTTACCTGTCCAAAGCCAGAACCAGGGACTACAACTACACCAGTAGCATTGAGAAGGCGTTTGCAGTAGAACGCATCTGGTGCAGTTTTTTCGGCTTCAGCAGCTTCAATCGCCTTTTGAGGAAGATTAATTCGTGGGAAGAGATACATTGCTCCTTCAGCTCTGTTACATGTAACGCCTTCTAAGTTGTTAAGAGCCTCTTCCAAAGTCTGCACATTCATTGTCAAAGCTTATGAAAAATTAACAAGAGACTGATAATTTTCTTTAGAGGGTACTGTAATGAATCTTTCAACTAACCTTTGCACGTTTAGCCATGGATGAGAGAATTCCATCTCTTTCTGCCATGTATGAGTCATATGAGTCATCACCAGGCTGATCAAATATGAAAAAGACTAGTCATTTTATCTGTTGCAAGAATTGGCGATTAGCAAGAACTAGAGATGTTATTACCTTGGGTGGGCTCATGACAAGGCTTGCAAGAATTTGACCAGAGATGTTAGAACACAGATTCACAGAAGCCATTTTGTATATCTGTTCTCTTACATCAGATGTGAATCCGGTAACCTCCATGTAACCACCTCTTTTTCCACATTCTCCATAGTATCCTGTCAACAGAAAAAAGATATAAGCCATCAGACGAAACCCCCCATTTGTTAAATGACAAGCATTGAACAAAAGGTTGTTCATTGACCTTTGGAAACTGATTGGAACGAGACTAAGGACATATCTTGTTCGCCATAGCCCAAAGACCGAGCAACTTTCTTGAAAGAATGGAACTTTTTGTCAGGGACGTACACATTTTCTTGGTAGACCTCGTCAGCTAAAAGAACTAAACCCTCTTGCTTGCAGAAATCAACAATGTCACGCTGGTTGTCTTCCGCAAGAACCTTAACGAAATCCATAGCGCAAAATTAAAGAAATGTTACAATTACATCGTAAGTGCTTAAATTTGTCCACCTCAGTCTTGAAGATATGGTTTTACCTGCCCAGTTGGGTTACCGGGGTTTATGACAACCAAGGCTCTTACAGTGATGCCCTTCGACCTAGCTTCCTCCAGTTGCTTCTTAAGGTCAGATATTTCCAGTCCCCATCCTGTCGCTTCATCTAAATAGTATGGAACCTAAGCAGAAGAGTGATAATTAGAAGAACCAAAAAAAAATAACTTCCATAATGATAAAATGAACATACCAAAGATCCACCATGGAGGGCAATTGAAGCAGAGTACAATGGATACTGAGGAATGGGACAGAGGATACCATCTTTTTCTGAGCTTAAGAGAAGTTGCATCATCATGTGAACCTATATAGAGTGAAGATAAAATTCACTTAATATGAACCCTTTAAGAGGACTTGCAATACTGTACTTGTATGAGAAAATGTTTCAAGTTTTGACTGTTACCGCTGGACTTGCACCATCAGTCAAGAAAATATCATTTGGATCAGCAGGGAAACCATCACGAGCTTCGATTCCAGCTGCAATAATGTCACGTAATCCCTTTATACCCTGAGGCAGAAGAAAATGGAATCATTTAGCAACGTAAGGGTCATCTAAATATAGTGTTAAGGACTTGAACTTTAAATTAGACCCTGCTGATGGCAAACCTGGCTGTGACTGTAAGCACCAGTTGCTCTTCCAGGAATTTGATCCAGAATCCTCCATGCTCGGTCAATTGAATCAGTACTGATAGCGGATAGAAATCAAATGTGAAGCAATCTTAAACCATATAAGCAATAGAGCGTACATGGAAAACCTCAGGATCACGTTCAATACCTGAACAAACCATGTGTTTCAGTCTCATCCAAAAGGCTTGAGTGGTCACACAATGCAAGAACCTGAGACATATAGATGATCATAGAAGTTATATCTCAGGGCTGATATATGACAAACAAAAGAGCAGCAAAAACATTTGCTTACCTCTCGGAAGAACCTTATAGGCAGCTGACCAAGTGATTGAGGATTTCCAATGTTGCAATAGATGATCTGCCAAAAGCGGTGAAGACTTCAAAGTTTCTTTCTTGTTGGGAACTAAAGAGTATGAGAATATGCAACATCAAGACTAAACTAAGAACAAAAGTTTTACCTCATCAAAAGGATAAGCATCCTTATTAGACTTCAAGTCTTCTTGCAACTTCTGTAAGATGGAAAGAAAAAGCAGAGAGAAGAAGTCAATTAGCTTTTAAAAAGTTCTTACAAATATTGTTCGTCATGTTACCAAACAATGCACATGAATCTTCTCTGACCTGAGCAATGTTGACGATTTCTCCACGAACAGCATACTCACATTTCAGAACCTGCCACCCAAAAATAAAAACCATCTCAGTTAATAATAAAACCAAGTTTTCAGCATGATTGAATGCGACACTCATAACAACAAAAGTAATGACATAAGAAGTGGAAAGTATTAAGTCTGTGACATTTCGGTGAAAACAAGATTAGACTATTGTAACAGAGAACTGATGGAAAAAGTTACAATTTTGAAAATTTTGGAAAAGAGGAATCTGCAAAGAAACATATAAATCATCACGAGCATTGACCTAAGCAGAAGTAAAGCTCAGAAAATAAACCCCAAATCGAAGAAATAAAGCAAAGCTTGTCGATTTCATCACTGGGAAGCAAAAAGACCAAACCTTTGGCGTTATATCAGAAAACCCACACTGAAAAAAAATTGAAAATTTGAGCTAAACAGTAACAAATCGAGATCAATCCAAGCAAAAAATCCCCAGAAACCCACAAATTCAAAAACAGCTACAGAATTAGGAAACCAACCTTGGGATTGATGGAGTCAAGAGTAACGGGTAGAGAAGAAGCAGCCATGTCCGAAGTAGAACTCATGAAACGAGACAGAGAAACAAGAGGAGCAGCACGAGGAGAATTAGCAGAAGAAAAAGAAGGAGGAAGAAGAGAGAGAAAGCTTCGAGTTTGGTGATGTTGACGACGAGTCGTATGGTCGACAAGACCTTTTTTAGCTTGGCTAATCAAGAATCTCCGCATCTCTCTTTGATCAGCTTTATAGTACAGAACGTGCTACTCAAGTCCCAAGATTGAACCACCAACTCTCTCACAGAAGGAAGAAAGAAGGGTACCAAACAATGTCCTCTAAAACCAGTGCCTGCTGCACACAGAATTTTGCCTTGTCCTCCACGTCCAAAAAATATATTGGAATTTTTGTTTTTAATTTTTCTTCAATAGAAGAAAATATATTTTGTAGGGTTTATTTTAGGCGGCTAATTTTATCTGTTAAAAAACTGACTAATAATCCCATAAAAAGACATGTCCTTTAGCAAAAAAAAGGGTTGTCTGAAAGGATAAGTCATTTAGAACTAATCACAACTAATTTGAGATAAATAGATATGTTTCTACCATTATCAATTTACTGTTTGTTGATACTAAAAAATTTAGAAAAAAATCTAGAGTACTACATCTATTTTGAAGTACTTATCATTTACAGAAGAATTTTAGAAATCACTAATATTAAATATTGTATTATATATTCCCAGTATATAAGAGTTTTTGACTAAAATCACAAAGATTAAAGAAACCATATAAAATTTTACCAATATCAAAAAAAAAAAAAAAAATAGCAATATCTTTGATGATTTGTAACAAGATTCATATATTTCACAATCATCTAATTCTAAAGAAGATTGTCTATGATTATTATTTTTAGATTTTGAATTTGTCAACTCCTTTTATCCAATGAATATTTTAAATAAGGTGTTTTGTTGGCAAATATAGAAAAAAAAAAAAAGAAAAATAGCAAGATGAAATTGATGATTTTGTAACGTCTACTTTTTCATCTTGTCATGTTGCAAAATTTGTCAATTCTGAAGAAAACTAGAGTCGGGCTACAATATTGGGCCCTAAAAGGGCCAGTAAAATCGTGATCAAAACCCAATACTTGTTATATCCACGTCACTAAATAGGTAGGAACGAGAATAATAAACCCTAGAAATCAATTGGGGGACATGTCTGGTAAAATTGTTTAGGGTTTAAACAAAGTTTGGCTATAAGGAAGTTACATGGTTTCAGTTGGTTCCAAATCATTGCCATTGAGGAGGCACAGAGCTACTGAAGAAGATAGCTTGATGGGTGAACGGGGAAAGTCTAGCTACAACAATCACAGTGATAGGAAAAAAGGAATGTTCAGGAAGGACCAGAGAGGTGGTGGCCGTGGATTTGATGGAGATAGTAACAAGAGGAACCAATCCGGTGGTGCACCTAATGTAATAAAGCCAGCAGCTTCAAAGAAACAATCTGAGTTTGAACATCAGAATCAGTTTGTCAGGTAAAAGGAAGATTTTTTTTTTGAAACCCCAAACGCCTTTTTTAGTTTGCTCTGTAATTAGTGAATTGTGGTTTGATCTTTATTTTGTAGGAAAGAGATTGATCCAGAGACTTCAAAGTATTTCTCTGAGATTGCTAATCTCTTTGATAGTAATGAAGTTGATTTAGAGGAACGTTCAGTGATATGTGGAAATGCTCTTGAAGAAACAAAAGGGAGGGAGTATGAGATTGCTACTGATTATATCATAAGTCATGTCTTGCAAACTCTGCTTGAGGGATGTGAACTTGACCAGCTTTGCAGTTTTATTCGAAATTCTGCGGAGGTGTTCCCAGCTATTGCTATGGATAGGTCTGGTTCTCATGTTGCGGAGTCGGCTCTCAAAGCCTTGGCTACTCATCTTGAAAATCCAGATGCTTATTCTGTTATTGAGGAGGCTTTGGATTCTATATGCAAGGTACGTATTCAATCTTGTGCTGGTTTCGAGAATATTGCTTCTGTTTATGAAACTGGTTATTGAACTATTTCCCTTTGGTCAGGTGATTGTGGATAAACCACTTGATATGTTGTGCAACTGCTATGGTTCTCATGTTCTTCGAAGGCTTCTTTGTCTTTGCAAAGGAGTTTCTTTGGATTCCCCTGAGCTTTATGGCACAAAATCATCAAAAGCTCTGGCTAAGCGTTTGAATTTGAAGACGTCTCAGTTCGATGAGATTAATTTCGAGATCCCTCATCAAGGGTTTCCAGACATTCTCAAGTACCTTTTATCTGGGCTATTGAGTTGTAGCAGAGAGGATATGAAGTATCTTCAAGTCGATCAGTTTAGCAGTTTGGTCTTACAGGTAGGTTATATATATATATATATCCGTGTCTGATCATTTGTGTTATTTTCAAGCAACTTTTTTCGTATTGACTGTTATTTTAATTTTGCTCTCTGGTTCACGCTGATGCAATGATGCATAACTAATCTTCTCTTGACAGACGGCTCTCAGACTAATGGTGAAACAAGATGAGGAGTTGCTTGAAATGATTCCGCTTATTCTGGGCTGCAACTCTTCAAAGAAAAAAAAAGAAGGGTTTCATATAGATGCTAATGTTGCCAAAGAAATTTTAGAGTCAATGAAGGATAATTCATTCAGTCATCTGGTGGAGGTAACTAAGTGTAACCTCTAGCGGAATTGTTTATACATATTGCCTGCGTTAGATGATGCAAAACATTATCTGGAATGGTTGCTAGTTATCTGTTTGGTTCCATGTTTTAATCGTAGTGTTCAATTTTTTAGTTGCCTTTTTAATTGTGTTTGAATGCCATTTTCAGGTGATTTTGGAAGTGGCCCCTGAAAATTTGTATAACGAAATATTCAACAAAGTTTTCAAGAACTCTTTATTTAAGCTTTCAGTTGATCGATGTGCAAATTTTGTTATTCAAGCATTAATCTCCCATGCAAAAGATCAAGAGCAGGTATCTTTATCCGACTCGCACTTCATTTCTTTTTTCTGTATTTGTGTTGTTCTCTTGAAGCATGTAAACTTACATTCAATTGATTTTGTTGACAAGATGGGTTTGATATGGGAAGAATTAGCTCCAAAATTCAAGGATCTTCTTGAGCAAGGAAAGTCAGGTGTTGTGGCTTCTCTGATAGCGGCTAGCCAGAGGCTTCAGTGTCATGAACATAAGGTTTCTATGTTTTCTACATTCAGATGAAATTTTATTTCTTCTCTACTTTCAAAATTTTTGTCTTATGCAAATGATTTTTTTTTAGTGTTGTGAGGCCCTTGTTGGTGCAGTATGCTCGACAAACGAATCCCGTATTTCCATTGTTCCACGGTTGCTGTTTCTTGATAGCTATTTTGGATACCAAGATAAGTCTACATGGGAGTGGGCACCTGGTGCAAAGATGCATGTCATGGGTTCTTTGATCCTTCAGGGGATTTTCAAGTTTTCTAGCGTATGTTTCCTTCTCTTGACGTGTTGAGAAAAATAGTTTCAGAGGTTTTAACTACCAAGTTTGTCTGTTCATGTGCATTGACAGTAATTTCCAACTTTTTGTCAATCTCACAGGATCATATACAACCATACATAACAAGCTTAACATCTATGAAAGCTGAGTATATCATTGAAACAGCAAAAGATTCCAGCGGAGCACGTGTCATTGAGGCCTTTCTTGCCTCAAATGCTGCTACAAAACAAAAACGCAGACTAATTATAAAGTATGCCTTGCTTCTTGATGTTATATGGAAATATATATATATTTCAAGACCAGTAGAGTCCATACTGTAGCTTTTGTATATGAGTAAATACACAAAAATGAAGCATAGGGACAGTCAGAGTTGTCTTTCATTATGTTTTTTCCTCTGGGTTTTTTCATTTAGTTTCTTGGGTTACTTGTCATTTTTTTTCAGGCAATTGTTCTTTACTTTGATGATGTTTCCTTTAACCGATGATTTCGTCGCAGGTTACGTGGACATTTTGGCGAGCTCTCATTACACACATCTGGTTCATTTACTGTTGAGAAGTGCTTCGATGCATGTAACTTGACACTTAGGGAAGCCATAGCAGCTGAGCTGTTGGATGTGAGAGTTGATCTCTCGAAAGCAAAACAAGGGCCTTATCTGCTTAGGAAACTTGATATCGATGGGTAAGATATTATTCAGAAAACTTACCTTGCTTTGTTTGACGTAAGTTGTAACACATCATGAAATTGGTACCACCAACATAAGAATTTACATTTCAGATGAAAAGAAAAAAGTAAATTCCCTAAGAAAATTAGTCAAAAGGTGTCGTATCTGTAGCATTGATGCATGCATGTAATCTTCTGCATTTTTTAACTCATTCATTGTTGATATGATGCGGAGTCATTTTGTTGTTGCAGTTATGCCAGTAGACCTGAGCAGTGGAAATCAAGACAAGAATCCAAGCAATCAACATATAACGAATTTTGTTCTGCATTTGGGTCCAACAAATCAAATTTTCCAAAGAACACCTTTGTCTCTGACGCATCAGAAGATGCATCTCAGGAATTATCTCAGGAATTAGAAGTAAAGAACACAAGGAAAGAGGTTGACCATCATCCTACTTCCGGGATTAAGCGTCACCGAGAAGAACATGCAAGGGATAAGGATGAACCTTTTGCAAGTGGAAAAAGGGCAAAACAGAGGAAGAATAAAACTAGTGAAGCAACAGATAAACCAAAACTAGCTGGCAGCAAAAGACCTTTCCTTTCTGGTGAGATGACTGGGAAGAATCGGCATTCAAATAAATTGAGAATTTAAAGGTTAGCCTCTTGGTCTGTCATTTAATCAAAGTTGCATTTTTCTCATCTCTGTGCCACATTATTTTCCATACCTAATTGTTGATGAAGATGCCTTTATAATTGATGCCTTCATGGGTAGATCTAATAAAAACAGTCTTCTCATAGTACAATCCAAAAGAACTTATAGAGGTCTAAGTCTACTCTAGGAAACTGTTAACAGTAGGAAGCTTATAAGATGGTTTCTTATGTTTCAAACTTTCAATTACATTACAGCATCCAGAAAAAAGTGAAAAAAATACACTATACTACCACAAAAAAAAAAAGAATGGAAAGATCTACTAAGATAAAAGAAAATGATATCTATGGTTCTCTTGCTGTGGTTTGCTGTTTCCTATTTCCTCCTACATCAGTTAGGGGATCGATCCTGGTACAAAAATACACTCATTGATGTCAATCATACACACTCAGAGAGATAGCGAAAACCATTTGGGATGCGTAAAGATTGAAAATTGATTGGTGTGGTTGTGTTTACTTGTTCTGTATAGGGCTGGAGCCAGACCTTGGGATTCTTCGGAAGCTATCTTTTTCACCTCTTAGAGACTCTTCCTTGGTCCCCTTGTTTATCTGCAAATCTCTCACAGCTTCACTAGATGTGGAATCCATGGAAGTTGGTGCCATCTGACGACCCTCTACATTATTTTTGCTGCTAAACAAAGCTAGAAGTAACATAATCAGAGCTGCTGAGATCGATGCCGATGTATGGAATCTCTTCATTGTGGATTTTCTTTTTGATCTGTTCTTTATCTTGATGCTGTAGGTTGTTATGTTTCGGAGACTACAATTGAGAAAACCTTTTGGTAGTGAGCTATATGTCTGAGTGAAAGAGAAAGGAATAGGGATTGAAAGTCTTGTTGCTTTGTAGATTTCATTATAGTTCCAAGAGACTTATTGGGATCTAAGCACGTGATCTCGTTTGACTGCTGTGCCTATAAACTTATATATTTCCCCAATTGTGTTCAGATGGTGAAGATATTTAATGGTTACTCTCCCTCACTGGTGCATACACATATGCATCCACATTGATTTACACATATTAGCCATGAAAATATGTGTGTTAAGATGAGGATCATGTGATAGGGGCACGTGGTTACTGATGCTGTTTCTAATAGTATTAATTAAGTCCAACTTCATGAGAAGAAACGTTGCAGGTTTAACAGCTCATGTCACTATGATAATCACCAACTTTTTATTTCTTTTTAATTGCTAACTTTGAAGAGTAACATAGGAGTTTTCTTTTAGCATACAAATACCGAATCGGTTTAGCCTAAACAGTACAACAGACCAAATGTGTTTTCTAGATTGGTTTCTTCAGGTAATTTTTAACCACCGGCTTGCTAATTCTCTTGTCTCGTTTATAAGTAAGCTCATTGTGGTCCCATGGTTTGGTTTCTTGAAGAACTTCTAACTTCATGCATTGTCCCTTGTTTCCTAAGATCTGATGGTGTGTCTTTTGTTATTGTAAACATAGTGGAGCTTTCTACAAACCTTGAATGTGATTAGAGAACAATATAGGACTCTTAGCCTGATCTGTGTAAGCTTTTAAGTTTCAGTTTCCCGTGGAATAGATAAATGATTTACTTGAATTACAAAGAAAAGCTCTCAAACACAGCCAATAAAGAGCCGAGACCAATACACAGTTTGACATCTTCAGGCAATTTTACTTCAGCTAATAATAACAAATTAGCAATCTTCAAGGATCAACAGAAGTAACAGCATTAGAGCTGCTGCTACTAGTACTACTATTGCTACAAGCCACTCTCTTGTCTCTGCTCAGAAACCTCCTTAAGGACCTCAACCTTGTAGTCATTGGAGATTTTGGTTCTTCCTCCTCAACAATATACCTCACTGATGACGATGATGATGTTACATTTTGACTTCTAATGGAAGAATCATTGATATCCAGAACAACAGCTTCTTGGCTATGAGAAGCAGCATTACCAGCACTGTCTTCTTGAGGCCCAACATTGGTGTTTCCGGTACTAACCTGATCTTGGCGACCCCATACCAAGACATTGGTGGGGAATTCCGGAGAAGAAGTTGAAATTTGAGACAAAGCATCATGGTTGTTATTATTGGTGCTACCAGCATGATCTGCATTGTCCGGAACATGTTCAACTCTCTTTGAGCTAGCTTGCTCAGGACCAAGAACCGTGTTTCTACAAATGGGACAAGTAGAGTGAGACTGAAACCACATATCAATACACTCAACATGGAAGCTGTGATTACACTTTGGAAGCAACCTCGCTTTGTCTCCTTTGACAAGCTCAGACAAGCAAATAGAGCATTCCAAACCATCTTTGCAACTATCTTGTCTGAAAAAGAGAATTGGTAAGGAACTGAGTTCAAAAGCGGAAAGTCCAGTGTTGGATTGAGCATCTTGGCCTGGTACAAAGATGAAACGGCGTCGTTGGCGGCGAGTGATTGGAGGCGGAGCAGTGGATGATGATGATTGGTCATCTTCTTGTTCTTGTTCTTGCTCTTGTTGTTGCTGCTGTTGCTGGAGCTGATCTATTCTCCACCAGTAGAGTTTGGCGTAAAGATGGAGGATAAGGACGAAGAGAACCGCTATGAATAGAACAATGATAGCTGTGAGAATGATCTTGCTTGTGACCTCTTCTGTTGATAGATCACCGAACATAGAGCTATGAGTAGATCCATCCATTTGCTACGAAGGGGACAAGATCAGAACTTTTTTTTAACTTGGATACGAATCCAACCCAATCGGCTTGATTATACGAAAGAAAACGAGAACACAGAAGTAGAAAATGCAAGTTGAGCAGAGCAAAACATGGAATTGGATTAAGGATATGAAATTAGGGTTTTTGTGAGAGAGAGGGAGGAAGCACCAGAAAAGGTAGAAACTTTACTCTTTTAGAGGGTACCCAAATGAAAGGAGCTCAAGCTAAACAAACACCCAGAAAGATTTAGCAACAAAGGCTTGATTTTTTTTTTTATTTTTCTGGAAAACAGAGCTTAGAATCAAGACGAGAAGTGTTTAATAAGTGTGGAGCTGAAGGGGGTTTACTTGTTTTAGGAAGAGGAGAGTGAGACAGAGGCAAAAACAAAGAAGAAAGGTGTGAAGAAGGAAGGAGACTGTTTTAGGAGTTTCAATGTGAGTCGGCGGCAATGGAGGAAAAAAAGGCAAGGCAGTGTCAGTGATAAGAAGCAAGGAGAAGAAAGAAGAAGAAGGAAGATGAGTGAGTGGAGCCCAGTGTATTGAAATTGGAGTTGGGGAGCTACTCTCCTAGTCTACTCTCTCTTCCTATCAAATCTCCTCTACTCTACTAAAAATCTTTTTTCTTTCTTAATGCGTTAATTCGTCGTCATCCTTCTCCATTACTCAGTTTTTTTTTCCGGTAATGCTTCTTCTCTCTATTCTATTACACAAAAAAGAAAATACTAACTACATTCTTTTATGTTGTTTTGTCTGAACTAATTTAATTGGTAACTTAAAGCACAGTAATAAATTTGTTTTTGATAAAGATAACTTGGTGACATATACTCTTTACTATTATTGACCAATTCCAAAGTTAAATGTACTCTAAACCTTTGTTTTTTTTTTCCATTGTTTTCATTTCACACATGCAATGTTTGTTGACTTTGTTCTCATACCAATCACTGCATGCCTTTCTTTCGAGAGGCTTATCCCGTTTATTTTACTTTTGCTAATCTCTTAGAATATACGCATTTGTTGTTTTCATAGTACTGTTCTAGGAAACGGGTTTAGGGTTTTGGTTCTTTAACAGTAATGGTACTTTAAACCCAAAATAAAAACAGTACTGGTACTAGCTAGTAATTGCAATTCATCGAATATCTGGTTCAAATTTTAATAAAGTTACCTTAATGCAAAAAGACTTAGTAGTATAAGAATATGGAGTACATTATAAACTAAAATGATGGTATGCACTGACTTACACATCTTTTAAGATTTTTTTCGTCTTTCCAAGAGATTGGTAACTCTCCACTATTTTTACTTTTCTTCTTTCAACCCACAACTGTGTAATCAGAGAGGGAAGTAAAAGTGAGTCAATGTTAATAATGGATGACAATATGTCATGCACTAGTTTGAAATAATTAGATGATTTAATCCAAATTATATTATTAAATTATTAGTACATTGAGCAAATAAATAGCATTTTATTGTTTCGATACCAAATGATGCGAAGAAAGAATCATTCTGGTCGAGGCCTAGGTTTAAGGATCATGTCTTTTCATGAAGTGATAAACCTTAACTATATTTGCAAATTTCAGGCACTCATAAATATATATATTCACAGACAATTATCGAATTTTTTTAAACAGGTGTATGACAATTAAGTCAAATTTAAAAGATTTTTCATTCACATTATCAACTTGACTTGTATAATCCGCAGTCGGCAACAATTAAACACATTAGTCAATCTTAAAATTATGTGTTATACACCACCCAAAAAACAAACATATTAATTTGTTTTAAAGACACTATGGACATTCGAATTCAAAACTTTTGGTATTACGAAAGCGATAAAATTTTTTTTTTTTAAAAAGCTCTCTAAGTCCTTATTGCCCATTACCCGAAAGGAATTCTGTAACTTTTATATTTTCTTGAAAGTAAAAAATATGGTTACTAGGCAAAATGATGAGAGTTAAATGATGATCTTCTTTACCCTCTCTTTAATAACATATCCTCTCATCTTTAATCTTTAAATCATTCTCCCTAGATTCATATGGCTAACACCTTCTTATGTGATGATTAACTAGGTCAGTAATTTGTTGTTTATAACAATTTAAATCAATTGAATTATTCTATTGGAATAAAAAATTTGTTGTTATTTTTATATTATCATATAGATCTATTTTTCTAGTTTCTGAATATATACGATTCATACCATTTTTTTATTTTACATAATTGAACGTTTATATTCGATTTTTAACTTTAAAATAGATAAATTATTTTGTCTACTATAAATAGAATTGATTAGTTACAAATTACAATACATTTTAGTGGAATTTATGGTTGATCTTTGATGTATTCCATGGACCATGACTCAAATTTCAACTGATACTAGGTGCTTCCCCACGCGTTGCGTGGGTTGTGGTGTAGTTGGCTTTTTTTTTTTTGTTTTTTTGGTCGTTTTCGTTTTCTCTTTTGTATTGTTTCGTTTTAATTAGGCATATACAGGCTTTGCCGTCACTTTTATTTATACACTATATGTTTATACAATTTCGTTCAGATGTGTATAATTATGGCGTTTATTTTTTATGAACTATGAAGATGTTGTTTCTTACTTTTGAGGATCCAATCTTATATTGACTGATATTGTTTCCAATACATTTATTATATTATAGATTTTCTAATTAACTGCTTATGTAAACTCTTCATACGTTGATGTTGCAATAATAAGTTATTTTTTAAAAATATCTTCCGTGTAAGTGATTATGTTTGTATGCCCATGTTTTGGTCTAATATTAATAAGATCGTTTCTGTTTTTTTTAGTTGGCTTTGAAACCAATATTGAGTTAAGCAAATAATGGGTCAAATTATGGTGTTAATAAGTAATATAATTTCTTATGTATATATATTGTATACATGTGACCATAAATTTAGCTAACTAAAAAATTATGTAATATTTAAATACAATCTTGAACATATATATATTTTTTTATTTGTGGGAGGAATGTATGAAATTATTGGATAGAAGTTATTTTTGAGTTAAATGACCATTTAGCCCTGGGCAAAATAGCCGAACCCAAAAATCCGACCCGAACCCGATCCGAAAAACCCGACCCGAATCCGCATCCGAAATTTTAAAATATCCGAATGGGTTTAGGATTTATTAAAACCGGGTACCCGAACCCGATCGGGTATTATCCGATATCCGAACGGGTACCCGAATTAACCCGAACATGTATAAACATAGTACAAAATAGTCACTTGTAGGATTCGAACCGATGACCTAAAACATTAAATGGGTGCATTGTAACCATTTTGCCACTTTAATATCTTTAACTAATTCTCAAACCTCCACTATTTATATATTACTATGTACAACTTTCATTTTTTTAAAAGAAATTTAGATATGAGAAATTTTACTTATTATGTAGAGACTTAATTGCATTTTTTTAATTCCATACTCATGAACTCTAGATACCAAAATATTATTTTTATATATTAAAAAAACACAAAGAAGAAGAAATGCAAAACAAATATAATATTTTCTACAAGAAACATATATATCATACATTTTCTTCACCTTTAATATCAGAGTTGGAGAGATTTGAATTCGGATATTGAACGGGTACCCAAATATGAAGTATATTTTGGGTATTGAACGGGTACCCGAACCCGATCCGAATCCGATAGGTGTTTATCCGAAATCCGATCCGAATACTAGAAATACCCGAATGGGTCTAGGACCCCCTTACCGAAATACCCGAAAATCCGAAATACCCGACCCGAACCCGAACGGGTACCCGAATGCCCAGGGCTATGACCATTAGTGTCTTTAAAGTGAGTTAAATATTAATAAATTTTTATATGTGTCTTGACTTTTTTAAAAAGGAATACCAAGTGTTTTCTTTCAAATTTGAAGTGATATAATATTTTAGTTTTCTTATATGATTTTATGAACTTCAATGTAAAAGTTTTTCAAAATAATAAGTACACTCACTGATTGAATTATAAAATTTGGAGAAATATTTATTTCGTTTAATCATCTGCTCTTTTAAATAAATTAAATAAGTATGTTGTTATTCCTACAAATAGGACAACATATATTATAGTTTAACCATGGAGTTAAGCAATGTAAATGGAACTTGTGATTGCAAGACAAAATGCTTATATGTTACACATTGATCGTTTAAAAATGAATAAGAACATCTAATTCTCAAATAAAGTTGATTGTTTTGTTAAAACCAACATATGTGAATTTAAATTTAACTATGCAAATTAAAAAAAATAAAAATGAATAGATTAGAAAGGCAAGAAATATAAAAGAAATATTTTTTATATAAATAAAATAAAAATCGAAAACAATGTTAAATATATATAATACTTTCTACATTAAAATATAGAATCAAACTCTTACAAGTTACAACACATATGAGATATAACAACATTTGATATTGGTAGGAGAGGAGGAGAGAATGTTTACTATAAGATGGTAATCCAAATTAGATAATGGAGATGAATTTTTAAAAAATAGAACAATGTAATATCTATATATATATATATATAATACTTTCTAAAGCTATGCTCAGTTACTGTGATCTCAATATTAGATATATTATTCATATTAATCAGAAACAAAGAAGTCACGTTCGGAAGTTTTGGTGGAGGAGTTAACCAAATCTGAATTCTGGATAACCAAAATTAATATATCTAATACTCAATGATCAATCTCGATTGCACACTCTCTTGCATATTGAGATCAATGCAGCGTCCAAAGTCTAACATATGTCTCTGTTTCAAATCCAAGTATTTAGCCAACCAAAATATGAATATAACTTTAGCCAACCAAAATAAATAAAAAATATTAAAATTTAACCAAAATAATTTCTCTTTTCAAGATAATAAGTTAGTAGGAGGAATGAATTAATGTACAATTATTGGATAGGAGTTATATTTGAGTTAAATGGAGTTACATGTCTTTAATTATAAATAAATATTTTAATTTTTTATAACCTAAAATAAAAGGAATACCAAGTGGCTGAATCAAAATTCACATGGTTTTGTTGTTTGTTGATATAAACTCAACACTTACACATAATATTTTAAAATAAAAAATATTACTTTTTAAGTGACAAACTAAATTAGTTTTCTTATAAAATTATATGAATTCTTCAATCTAAATAATTTTTAAAATCCCAAGGATAAATTATATTTTTTTGGTTTTCACTCATCAATTTAATTTATAGTGCTAGATTACATACTAATGGTTTCATCTTTAGAGAATTTAGTGAAATGATATTTTAAAAATTATATTTTATTTTATATTTAAGTTCCAGTTGAATATGTTTTGTTTTTTGGATCATTTTTTATTTTGATTAAAGACACAAAAAACCAATTGTTTAATTATGTTCTTTTTGTTTTCAAAAACCTCAAATCATAAAAAAAATGTATATATTATATTGATCTCTGCAGATTTATCAATTGGATCACAAAACAAAATAGTCTTTATAAATGGATAAATGGATAATTATATTGATTTTTAAATATTATATTGATCTTTATAAATTATTAAAAATGATACATGAATATGTGAGATAACCAGAGATATAATAGATAATTACATATGGATCATTTCAACTTTATGATTTTATTGTGTGGTGAAGATTGTAAGGAAGTATGAAAATAATGACTTATAAGATGTTAATATAAAATAGAAAATGGAGATAAACATTTTAAAAGATTAAAATAAATATATAAGATATACATATCATACAAACTCTAAAACTAAGCTTTTACAATGATATTTGATTTGATTTTATAACCCATACAACAACAATAACAAAAAAAATACAAAACAAAACAAAACAAAACAAAACAAAAAAGAGATTTGAGAGTAGTGGAAGAAGATGAGAGAATGAAAAAGTGATAGACTAAGAGAATAAGATAATGAGTATTTATAGGAAGATAAATGATGAAAAATTATATTTAGAAAAATGAGAGTTACAATTCTAATTTATTGTTTTGTTTTAATACAATTGATTAATATAACTTAGTGGAGAAATAAAATTCATGCATAATTTATAGGGAGAAGCTATAAAAATCGGGTGAATTACTCAAATGTTACTCATTTTAGGTAATATTACCAGAATCTACAAAAAACTTTTTTATTACTAGAATGTTTCGGGTATTTTCAAAATACCCAGCGTGCCCCTGTTTTATGTTATCGGAAAAAACGTTATTACAAAAATGCCATTGCCACGTCAGACGCCACGTCGAAATCGCTGACGTGTATATAACTCAGCCATAACTCGATACAGAGTATGTTGTGGCTGAGTTATAGGTATTTTGCGGTTGAGTTATCAAAAACATTTGAGTAAGAGCGGACGGCTGACTTATGAAAATCTGGCTGAGTTATTCTCATAAGTCAGCCAAGCGTTACGGCTGACTTATCAAATTTGGCTTAGTTATGCGCATAACTCAGCCAAGAGTTACGGCTGAGTTTTCACCTGATGGTTGAGTTGTCAAAATTTTGACTGAGTTATCACAACGACACGGCTGAGTTGCCATTTTCCGACTGGCTGAGTTATGAAAAACGGCTGACTTATGAGATGTAGTTACGGCTGAGTTATGGTAAAAAAATAACTCAGCCGTCATAGCTGACTTATCGACAAGTCAGCCGTTTGACGGCTGACTTATTGGCAAAAGATTAATTACTAGAATGTTTTTTAGTTACGGCTGACTTATCAAACGATACGGCTGAGTTACATATTTTCAGTTCATGAAGCGGCTGAGTTTGGCAGCAATTTTTTTTGCTTTTTAATTACTGTAATGTTTTTCGTGTTGTGGCTGAGTTTTAGTTAGGCTGAGTTATGGTATTGTTTCATGGCTGATTTGCCACGTCGGATGCAGCATCCATGTCAGCATTCCATGTCATCATCTTTTCTCCTAAATACGAAACGTCGTTCGATTCTGGTTCTTCAACTGGTTAATAAGTGAACTATTTACCTTCTTATTCACCTTGTTCTTCTACTTCTTCTTCACACCTTGTTCTTCTACTTTTGTTCTTCTCACCTTGTTCTTCATTATATTTCATGGATCCAGTACCGATACTAGTTGTGTCCGGTAATTGGATAAAGACACAGAGATATGTATTTAACTCCGACGAGAGAGGGTGTATAGTTGTGCAGATAGATGGAGGCACAACATACGACAAGCTTGTTAAGCTTGTTCTTGAAGACTACGGATTGGACTCGTTTAGACATGAGCTAAAGCTGAGCTACATGTTCTCGAACAAGGCAATGAAACATATGGCACATGATACTTGTTTGGGCAAAATTAATCGATTCGTTTAAAGACTACGGAAACAAGAAACAGATGTTGAGTTGTTGCTTTTATTAATCAAAGTCTCGAGCTTAAATACAAGAATTCAAGGCACAGCGAATCAATCTATAAACCCTAGATGCGTTCTAGAGTTGAGTCGTGTGTCTTGTGTTTTAGGTCTCTTGCTTTGCTCTCGATGATCCCTTCTGTAGAAGTCGCTCCCTTTTTATAGAGACATCTCCTTACCCTAATCCCTTCGGATATGTCTTGGGTTTGCCGAGTCTATCTACAATAAGGTCGGTCACGAGGCTCTTGGCCCACTAGCGAAGTCGATCATTAGACTCTTAGTCCATTAGCAGACCCAGTCACGTGACTTTTGGGCTATTGATAAAGTTCGTCGCGAGACTCTCGGCCTCGTGACAGTTAGTCACGAGATTATCGGCTTCATGACAGTTCGTCGCAAGACTCTCGGCCTCGTGACAGTTAGTCACGAGATTATCGGCTTCATGACAGTTCGTCGCGAGACTCTCGGCCTCGTGACAGTTAGTCACGAGATTATCGGCTTCATGACAGTTCGTCGCGAGACTCTCGGCCTCGTGACAGTTAGTCACGAGATTATCGGCTTCATGACAGTTAGTCACGAGATTCTTGGTCTCGTGACAAAGTCAGTCGAGATTCTCGGTCTCTTGACAGAGTGAGTCAAGAGATCCTCGGTTCCTTGAACTAATCAAGAAGATTTTCCTTTTATAAGATAAACTCTTATTTACGCTGACTTTATCCAGAAAAATATGCATTGACTAAATAAATTATATTTATTTATTTATGATGATAAAATTATGCCCAACAGTTAGCCCCCCACTCTCTATTTTCTTAGTAAGAATTTAGAGAGTAGTTAAAAACAATAGTATTATTTTTCCAGCCAACAAAATCTCAAAGTCATGTACCTTTTGGAACGATCAGTAATGGCTTGTGACGTCACCAAAGCAGCTTTATCGAATAGTGACTCCATAGAGACAATGTTGAGTCCTTAACACGTCCTGACTGGGATCGTTTTTGTACTTGACTCTATGTGCCATGACCATTTTGTAGGTTCTGACATTCTTGTCAGTCATAAGACTTGCTCGTGGCATTGATCTTGTATATGATAACATTCTCTTACCGTACGATAATCTCCACATGTGAGGATGTACGTGACAGTCAATTTCTTATCTTGTGCATGAGACACGATTTAGGTCTCGCATTCATGACATGATTTGTCTCTTGACATGACTTATACCTCAGGTGCAAGACATTGTTTAAGTCTTGTGAACATGACATTATATGTGTCTTGTCTTCATAGCACTATTTATATCCCTTGTCTTGGCACATCCACTGCTTTGTGTCGTGTCACATGATTGTTGTACTGCGCTCATGACGCGATTCCTATCGTGTGCTCAGGGAATTAGTCACGTCATGTGCTCTTAACAACATTTATGTCGTGCGTTCTTGACGTCGTTCATGTCGTATGGTCAAGATATTAGTCACGTCTTGCGCTCGTGACCATCAGGCGTTCCATAACTGTCACATGCTCGCTTCTTTAATAACAATGTTCATGACATTTTCATTGTTTTGTTCTCGTGACACGATTCGCGTTGTATGCTCATGACATTGCCTATATCATGCGTCGTCACGTGCTCAAGAGATTGTTCATGTTGCGTGCCTCTGCTGCCATTTGTGTCACGTGTGACTGCCGCTATCCATGTCATGTGTTCATAACATCGTCCATGTCATGTGCTCCTCGTGTTAGTCTTGTGCTCACAACAGTCACATGGTTGCTCATGACACAAAATATCGTCTTGTGCGCGTGACGGTCTGGTGCTCCATAAATAGTCATGTGCTTTTTTCTTTAACTTTAATGTTTATGACATATTATTTATACCTTGTGGTCGTGACAGTCAGGTGTTTCGTAACTGTCACATGCTCCTCCTTAATAAACAATGTTTGTGACATTGTTTATGCTATGTGCTCATGACAGTAAGGTGTTCCTTAACTGTCACGTGTTTACTCTTTAATATTGCATTGCAACTTAGTTTCTTCAGTATTTCATGAATATATGACTTTCCAGCTATCTTGTCAAATTTTACTTGTTGCTGGATCTTTTGTGGTTAGCGTTGCATCACAGTGTGAATGGGTTTTAACGCTCATGCCACACTTGCTTACGCGATCAAGAGATCGTTCGCGCCAAACGTCTTCCGTTGCAACTCATGTCGCGTGTTTCTGTCGGACTCTCATGTCGTATGTTCATAACATCGATCATGTCGGGCGCTCATGACATTCGAATGGTCCATGACACTGCGATGACGACAGTCAGGCGCCCTTTATTGCAGTAGCGCTAATGACATTAAGAGCTCATGATACAGTTTAATGTTTTTGCACACGACTGTCACGTGACCACCTTTGGCAGCAGCAACGCTCGTGAGATACCCTCTTTACACAGTCCGTGTCTCTTGCTTATGACAATCAAATGCTTGCTCATGTCATGAGTTTTGGCTCTGTGCTCCTCACAATTACGTATTTTTGTTTTCTTCATAATGCTCAAAGTCACTTGTTGTATTGTGGTAGTGACATACTGTCTATACGTCATGCTCGTGACAGTCAAGTAACTATCACGTAACAGTCTTTGCATCATGCTCGTGACAGTCAAGTAACTGTCACGTGACCTCTTCCTTAGTAACATGTGCATGACATTGCTTGTGTCTTAGCTTGCGACAGTCAGGCGCTCCATGACTGTCATGTGCTCTTATTTTGTACAACAATGTTCATTGCACTGCTAACATTATGTGCTCGTGACGCGTTTTTTGTCTCGTGCTCGTGACGCGTTTGAGTCTAGCGCTCATGAGACAATTAAGTCTCGTGCTCGCGACGCGTTCGAGTCTCGTGCTCGTGATACATTTGAATCTTGTGCTCGTGACACAAATTAAATCTTGTGTTCGTGACACGTTCCAAGTCTCGTGCTCGTGGCACACTTACATCTCGTGTTCCTGACACGTTCAAGTCTCGTGCTCGTGGCACACTTACATCTCGTGTTCTTGACACGTCCAAGTCTCGTGCTTGTGGCACACTTACATCTCGTGCTTGTGACACGTTCAAGTCTAGTGCTCTTGGCACAATTAAATCTCATGCTCGTGACACGTTCAAGTCTCGTGCTCTTGGCACAATTAAATCTTATGTTCTTGGCACAATTAAATCTCGTGCTCGTGGCACGCTCAAGTCTCGTGCTCGTGGCACGCTCAAGTCTCGTGCTCTTGGCACAATTAAATCTCATGCTCGTGACACGCTTGAGTCTCGTGCTCGTGACACGTTCCAGTCTCATGCTCGTGACACGTTCAAGTCTCGTGCTCGTGACACGTTCTAGTCTCGTGCTCATGACACGCTCAAGTCTCGTGCTCTTGGCACTACTAAATCTCGTGCTCTTGGCACAATTAAATCTCATGCTCGTGGCACGTTCAAGCCTCGTGCTCTTGGCACAATTAAATCTCGTGCTCTTGGCACAATTAAATCTTAGGCTCTTGGCACAATTAAATCTCGTGCTCGTGGCACGTTCAAGCCTCGTGCTCTTGGCACAATTAAATCTCGTGCTCGTGACACGCTTGAGTCTCGTGTTCATGACACATTCTATGCCTTGTGCACGTGATATATTTTATGTCATAGTAACCTATTCACACCAAGACTTGCTTTGTAGAATGAAAACCCAACTTTATTGAAAACGTTGTCCATAACATGGGACGTGCAGTGTTAATCTTTAGGAAAATTAGAAAACACCGAAAACAAATAATTAAAAACCAAGAAACCAAAGCACTAAAAGTAGTATTTATTCAGGTGCAGGGCATTCCAGCTATTAGGAAGATTTTTTCCCTTTATTGTTATGCAGCTTATAGGCTCTTGACCCACGAACTTCAGTGACTTTGCAAGGACCTTCCCAAGTGGGATCGAGTTTCCCAGCTCCTTGGTCCATTGTATTTTGAAAAGTACGTCGCAAGACCCAGTCTCCTCTCGGAATGTCCGCGTCCTATAATTTTCGTTGTAGCTTCTAGCCGCTTCGTGTTGACAACACCAAAATTTGGTTTTCGCTGCTTCTCGTTTCTCGTCTAGTGGATCGAGATCGAGACCCATCGACTGGTCTTTTTCCTGCAAGTTAGGGTGCTCGGTTCGTGCCGTAGCCACGCCTACTTCACATGGCATTACTGTTTCCATCCCATATACTAGAGAAAACGGTGTTTTGTAAGTCGATGACTCAGTGATGTGGTAACTATCACGTGTTGGTGAAGATTCAAAGCAGCTGGCGTTTGGTCGAAGGAAGACGATAAGCCTCCTTTGGTCGGCTGCTAGTTTTGAACTCATGTTCACCCGCTTGTCAGGATCGTATTCGAGTAATGGCATCTCATCCAACTGTTCCCCCTCTGATTCTTCCTTGTGAGGTACCAGCGGTAGCCTCTGTAATTGCTATAACTGTTGACTTTTGCCTTTTAAGGTAGTTTGATAGCATGAACGTGAACTTTCTTGTTCCCCTACTATCTCTTTCACTCCCCATGGGGTGGGAAATTTGATAGTCTGATGTAGAGTCGATGGGATAGCTCCCATGTCGTGAATCCAAGGGCGTCCCATAATAGCGTTATAAGCCGAAGCACAATCTACAACTAAAAATTTAGTGTGTTTGTTAACTCCTCTGCATACACTGGAAGCGTCACTTCGCCAATACTCTGCTTGACCTCGCCGCTGAACCCAACTAATGGAATAGATTTTCGTGTCAGTCCTCCTTCGTCGAGACCCAACTCCTTATATGCTTGCATATAAAGGATGTTAGTTGAGCTTCCATTGTCGATTAATATCCTCTTCATCAGACAGTTAGCCACAGTCAGCTGTATGACTAAAGCATCGTGATGCAGGGTTGGTACACTGCTCTCATCAGTCGTAAAAGTTATGTTGTATGACGGTGTATCGCCTTTCGTAGCGTGTCCTCTGCTTTGAGAGTTCTTGACAGCTCTAGTGTTTCTTTTCGCAGCTGAGTGAGTTATGCCACTTATCTCTGACCCTCCAGATATAACATTAATGACTCGATCATGTTTTGGAGGCGAAATTGGGGCGTTTTCAATTGCTATTTGCTTGTTGCTCTCGCCATCGATGCGATTGCGTGTTCTATCTGACAAGTATTCCCTCAAGTGACCTTTTTAAGCAGCTCATTCACTTCTATCTTCAGTGAGATGCAATCTTCTGTTTTGTGGCCGTGATCGTTGTGGAACTCACACCACTTCGAGGTGTCACGCCTATTGTCAAGTGCCTTCATCTTTGGAGGCCATCTCACGGTTCCACCCATCTCTTTCAATACACCGACTAAATGTGTATGAGAGATCGATAGGTTACTAATATCTGGCCATGTTGTCGATCTAGGCCTCCTGTCGTCAGCTTCGCTGAATGATCGATGCGTGTTCCTTCTTTCACTCATGGTGTTTTCGTCACGAGGTCTTTGGTAAGGCTTATCATCCCTACTTGTTCTTTCATTCCTCACTACACGGGTATCAGATCGTGGTGAACGTCGCTGGCGATAAGCCGAGTCTTCCTCCCACTTTATCTGCGCCCACGCACGTGAGAGCACGTCTTCCATTGTTCTGCACTGGTACTTCGTAAGTTCCTTGTATAAATCACCGTCTGGAAGCAAGCCTCTTTTAAATGCGGAGATGGCAGTTGACGTGTTGCAACTGGGTATCGATACTTTTCCTTGTTGAAGCGTCCCACATAGGCACGCAACGACTCGTCTCTCTTTTGTCGTACCTCGTAAAGGTCATCCGCTGTCTTCTCCAGGTTCCTGCTGCTTGCGAATTGCTCAACAAAGAGATCTGTCAATGATGCAAACGAGTTGATTGAGCCGTTTGGCAGGTTGATAAACCACTGAAGTGCTGCGCTGTTAGGCTCGAACCAAAACCTTTGCACATAGTAGCTTCCCTGCACTCTTTTTGGATGGCTGTCGTGAACATTCGTTGTTTGTATTGTGCTATGTGGTCATCCGGGTCGGATGTTCCATCATACATCTTCATTGTTGGTAACGTGAATTTTCTCGGCATCTCGGTGAGTGCGATTTCATCAGAAAAAGGTGTATCGGCATACGAGTGCAAGTTGCTTTTTCGGATTGGTGGAGCCACTCCTGGCAGTCGTTCGATCATGGCTTCTACTGCACCCAAACGTTTTGTAAGCATAGCTTCCAAGTAAGCGGCTTCGGTTGACATGGTGTGTGGTTCATGCTCGACTCCTATAACGTGCGGCGCGTTAGCGGTTCGTTGTTGCTCCGTGTTGTCTTCTCGAACAAGGTTCTCGCGGGTTTGCCTTGTATTAGGATTTTCTCCATTATTCTCCTCCCGTGGAGTCTCTAGTCGTCCGTCTTCAGTCGTGGTCGTTGTTCGAGTAGCTGCAGGAGTCGAGTTAAGGTCTTGCATCCGACTGACGTGCACGCCACGAAATCTTGAGCTTGCTTCAGTAAACATTCTTCCTGCTGTCATCAGCGAGGCGTTCTCCTCTCGCAGCCTAACGTTATCAGCCTCGATTTGTGTCAGCTTTTGCACCGTCTCGTTCATCTTAGCAGTCAGGACTTCCAGCTGAGCGGCGACAGTCGCTTCGACATTAGTCGTGTCACTTCCGTTTCCTGTCATCTCACGTAGATTACTTTAGCCCCTCCTTCTAGCGCCAATTGTTTGGGCAAAATTAATCGATTCGTTTAAAGACTACGGAAACAAGAAACAGATGTTGAGTTGTTGCTTTTATTAATCAAAGTCTCGAGCTTAAATACAAGAATTCAAGGCACAGCGAATCAATCTATAAACCCTAGATGCGTTCTAGAGTTGAGTCGTGTGTCTTGTGTTTTAGGTCTCTTGCTTTGCTCTCGATGATCCCTTCTGTAGAAGTCGCTCCCTTTTTATAGAGACATCTCCTTACCCTAATCCCTTCGGATATGTCTTGGGTTTGCCGAGTCTATCTACAATAAGGTCGGTCACGAGGCTCTTGGCCCACTAGCGAAGTCGATCATTAGACTCTTAGTCCATTAGCAGACCCAGTCACGTGACTTTTGGGCTATTGATAAAGTTCGTCGCGAGACTCTCGGCCTCGTGACAGTTAGTCACGAGATTATCGGCTTCATGACAGTTCGTCGCAAGACTCTCGGCCTCGTGACAGTTAGTCACGAGATTATCGGCTTCATGACAGTTCGTCGCGAGACTCTCGGCCTCGTGACAGTTAGTCACGAGATTATCGGCTTCATGACAGTTAGTCGCGAGACTCTCGGCCTCGTGACAGTTAGTCACGAGATTCTCGGCTTCATGACAGTTAGTCACGAGATTCTTGGTCTCGTGACAGAGTCAGTCGAGATTCTCGGTCTCTGACAGAGTGAGTCAAGAGATCCTCGGTTCCTTGAACTAATCAAGAAGATTTTCCTTTTATAAGATAAACTCTTATTTACGCTGACTTTATCCAGAAAAATATGCATTGACTAAATAAATTATATTTATTTATTTATGATGATAAAATTATGCCCAACAATACTCCACCAGTTTTTGTCTCCAATGATCGACAGTTGCAATGTTTTTTGGGTCTATGGAAAACCGATCAGCTACGTCTCTGTGTAGAGTTTTCGGCGAAAGAGTCTATAGAAACTAGTGGAGCTAGAGGAAGTATGATTCGGCGAAGCAGAGACTCGAAAGCAGCATCTACATACGAAGTGTGTGGTGGGGATTTGAAGGCACTTGTTTTGATTATGGTAAGATCGTTGACAAAGAAAACGAAGAAGAAGCTGTCGAAGTAGCATCCGACGAAGAAGAAGACGATGAATTTTCAACCCGATTTGATGTTTTCGACGACTCCGATGGTGAGTCGTCTGATGACGAGAAGTTTTCTGTATTGGCGAGCCTCAGAGTACAGTGGAAGACCCACCTACTCCGCCTCCTCGGAAGAAAGCTCATAGAGATGATAACTTTGCCGGATCGAAGATGAATCCGGAGGCTATTAGGTTGGAGGTGTCAACGCTAAAAATTGCTGTAGGACAACGATGCAGTAGCAAAAGCAGTTCAGGAATCACGTGAAACTTATTTCGGTTAGGGATGGATTTGATTTTAATGTACCAGTCTCAAATCCGAGACAAGTGGTTTTAGGTGTTGGGTTAAAGGATGTCTTTGGAGAGTTCGTGCATCTGTACAAGGGGATGACCCGGATTTTCATGTTCGTGTATACGATTCGGAACACACATGTTCTGTGACGGAACGTTCTACTAGATGCCGTCAATCAACAGCTGATGTACTGGAACGTTCTACTAGATGCCGTCAATCAACCTTATTTTACAAATATCTCATAACTCAGCCGTTTAAGTCAATAACCCAGCCACTACTTAGTCAAATTACTGGCCCCTTCTTTAATAATTAATAAATATGAGAAATTTGAACTCAAATTTTTGAATTTAATTTTAATAATAAATCGTTTAAAATATTTTTATTAAGCGTATGGATGATAACAAGAAACATAATTATTGTTTGCGTCTCCCCAACAAACCTTTTTGCATTCCGAGCGGGTATATAATAAATTAATAGGGTGGCCGTCGGATAACTCAGCCGTAAAACCATTATTATGGCCGTTGCATAAGTCAGCCATAACAAAGTTGTTAATTTAACTGACTATCCTAAGTCAGTCGTGTAAAGAACACAACTCAGCCGTCAAGTATATTACTGTCAAACGACGTCGTTCGATATATTGTTTTAGTATAAATTAAGGGATTTGTTGTGATTTATTGCTTCATAATCGAGATCGAGTCAAGAAGATGGCAAATAGAGATATCTACGGCGGCAACCGGGGCTGATGAGAAAACTGCTTCGAAGCCCAAGCTGAGGTAGATCTCTGGACTATCTGAAATCTCAAAGCATTATCTTAATATTGTGTTTGTGGAACTGTAGGAGCTGAATCGTAATGAAATAAATATGAAAATGAGGTACGGCGAAATCCGGAGGCGAGACAAGGGCGTTCCAATCGGGTGTAATTGCGGTGCGGTGCTTCTCGTTGCCACTTCTAATGATCCTACCACGAGAGGAGAACGTTATTTCAGTTGTCCGTATGACATCACAGATGTAAAGATTTTTGTACTCTTATTTTTGAGTTTTGTGTTCTGTTTCTGACTTTTTCTAGTCTAATATGAATTATGTACTATTTTTAAGGGTCCCGGTCAAGGCTGCGGTTTCAGGAAGTGGTGGACTGATGCAGTGCGCGAAGAGTTTAGGGTTATTCAGAGGAGAAGAATGAGATGAAGCAGGACTTGGATGCATCCAAGAAGCGCATCGAGATTCAAGAAGAAATGATCTTGTATTTGGAAAAGAAATATAACGCGCTGGAGAAGAAGTTTGAGAGCTTGAACAAGTATCGTGAGATTAGTCAAGCTCCGTTGTTTTTTTTTTTTTTTTTGGAATTGATATGAACTTTCTATGTTGTGGTGTTTTATCAATCTATTTTAATAACTCAGTCATGATTAATTATAACTCAGTCATCATTAATTATAACTCAGCCGTCATAGACGATATCTCATCAACCCTCAAAATAGAATGACTAAATAACCGACTTAACCGAACCGACCGATAAAATAAATTTTCCAATTTGATATTTTTGAATTGGTATGTTTGGTTTATTTCGGATATATTCGGCTTAATTTCGGTTATATTAGGCTAATCTACTTTATTACAATATATTTTGGGTTATTTATTAGAATGACTAAATAACCGACTAAACCGAACCGACCGATAAAATAAATTTTTCAATTTGATATTTTTGAATTGGTATGTTTAATTAATTTCGGATATATTCGGCTTAATTTCTGTTATATTAGGCTAATCTACTTAATTACAATATATTTTGGGTTATTTATTGTTAGATATTAATATAACCGACCCATAACCGGAAATAACCAAAATTTTTTTTGATTTTTGATTTTTAAAAAATATTCAAATGGTAATAATATTATTATATCCATATTACCACCTTAAACCATACACATTAAAACACATTAGAACCAAATCCAAAAATCAAATAATCTGAACCTACATCTCAAACCCTAAACCCCAACCCTAACCTAACCCTAACCCTAAACTTCATGTGTTGTATGTTTTACACATCCTTGGTGAGAATGTGTAAAAATCAATCTTTCTCTATAATTATTACTTTTTATTGGTTATAATAATTGTAATATTCATAATTCAATTTTACATTTAAATGTTGAGTTATAATAATGTTAATTTACAAATATTTTATAAGTCAGCCGTGTAAGTCAATAACTCAGCCATCACTTAGTCACTTTGTCGGAATTTCAAAATTTTTTATTCGAATTTTGAGTTCAATTTTAATTATATTGTATAATATAATGTGAAAAAATAACTTTATAAATTGATTACGCGTGTGGATCTGAGCAGGCACATAATTATTGTTTGGGGTTCCCAACAACACTTTTAGTAATATCGAGGCACGGCACGAAAGACTAAACGAAGCTGTACCAAGTACATAACTCAGCCATAACTCACTCATCCGTCGAAGTAGATAACTCAGCCGTTCGAAATATATAACTCAGCCATAACATATATGTTTATTCAAAATTTAATTATAACTCAGCCGTGTGAAGTACATAACTCAGCCGTAACATTGAAAAGATACTAAACAAAGGACTTCTTATCCAAGTACAATTCCTACCAAAAGAAATCCAGATGTTTTTACATATCCAAGTACAATTCCTACCAAAAGAAATCAAAGGTTTTTTACATATCCAAAGTGCAAGTCCTACCTAACCAAAAGAAATACAAATGTTTTTTACGTGAACTGATTCATAAAATCAGGTGACTCATCGAAGATTTCTGCAGCCATTTTAACACGTATACCCTGGATGTTTTGATCACAGATTCCATCGAAAGACACACCAAGCGCTAGACATTCTATAAACTTTAAAGCGTACACGCCAGTCACCAATCTGTACGTTTTGCGGGACCTTGGAGACTGTCCTCCTCCTGAATGTAAACTGTTTGTAAGTAGGTGTAAGAATTTCGTGAGGAACGTTCGTTCATCATTGCTGGAATCATCCGCGTAAACGCCCTACAAGCATTCAGCATTCTAAGCTCACTCTCTTCGGTTACTTGTCCCACGATGCTATCATAGCAATCAATATGCCTTCTGTTGAGATCCATGTGCAGCGCCACCCAGTGATCGCCTCCATTTGTGGAGCAATATACAGGTGATCCACATCTTCTATCCACTTCAAATTAGTTTGTTCATCTGATGGAATCAAACCTTTAACTAATTCTTCATAACAATTGCCAGTCATTGTAAAAAACTTGGGTGCGGACTTGAACACCGGATAATGACGGTGAACCATTTCACTGTGAACCACGGGTCTATAAACGCAATGCGTTTGTTGTGGAATGGGAAGGGATCTCGTTTGTACCTACACCTAAGGACTCTCATAAACGCGCCCAAGTGCTGTACAACAGAAAACTGAGTAGTAAACAACAACGCAGCCATAATGTAATATAAGTCAGACAACGACAACAATAACTAAGACATTAAGATAAACTTACTTCATCAGTATACCACCCATATTTACCATATTCTTCTGGCCTAGATGGCCAGTCCTTTCGTTCGGTGATTAGCACCCTATAGAATTCAATTTCCATTCCGCCTTCGCCTAACGGGATATTCCTAACAAACAAATAAACACAAGTTAATATAATGTTAACAAGCTATTATTAACTTGTTAAGCAAAAGGGTCTAAAGGGTCATACTCGGCTTTCTTTAGGTACTCCAAAGTTTCTGAACCTTGACCGGATCAACAGTGCCAGAGGATCATATATTCCAGTCCAGGTGAACAGTTCTTCCTCATGCACGTCAGTCCGTTGTCTCCATATTAGGGAAAATCCAGCTTGGATGATCTTGTTGTGTATTCAATGAACTTCCATCCGGGACAGCTTAACACTCTCCAGCCTTAAAGCTTTAATTCTATCAAGCCTAATCTTTTCCTCCTCATCATCCTCAGATTCAGTTCAAGTGAGTCGGCTTCAGAAAAATACTGCCGTAATATCTTCTGCACCAGCTTCTGAATCTCCAGGTAGTACAAATTTCAACGGCTTAACACCAGCAGCCACAACAGCAGCAGTAGCTTCTGAACCTCTACCTCTACCTCTACCTCTACCTCTACCTCTACCTCTACCTCTACCTCTACCTCCACCTCCACCTCTACCTCCAGCCGCAGCTACTTTTTAGCCTGCTTTGCCGCAGCTACTTCTTTAGCTGCTTTGCCGCAGCTACTTCTTTAGCCTGCTTTGCCGCAGCTACTTCTTTGGGCTTCTTTAACGCAGCTACTTCTTTGGCCTTCTCTGCCGCCTCTAACTCTTTGGCCTCCTCTGCCGCCTCTAACTCTTTAACATTTCTCCTCGTGGAAGGCCGTGTTTTCGTATCAGCTGGTCTCTTAGTAGCTGCAGACTTCTTAGCATCGGAGAAGTCAAATAGTTCTTTCTGTATATTAAAATTATAATAACTCAGCCTAAATATTCTGAAAAATCAGCCATAAAAAAAAGATAAATCAGACATTATAATAACTCAGCCTAAACATTCTAAAAATCAGCCATAAAACAAAGATAAACCGGACATTACCTTCTCTCCCGCCTCTAACTCTTTGGCCTTCTCTGACGCTCTAACTCTTTGGCATTTCTCCTCGTGGAAGGCCTGTTTTCGTATCAGCTGGTTTCTTAGCAGCTGGAGACTTCTTAGGAGAAGTCAAAGAGTTCTTTTCTGTATATCATAGCGAAGACAATTAAAATTATAATAACTCAGTAAACATTCTGAAACATCAGCCATAAAACAAAGATAAACCAGACATTACCTTCTCTCCCGCCTCTAACTCTTTGGCCTTCTCTCCGCCTCTAACTCTTTGGCCTTCTCTGACGCCTCTAACTCTTTGGCATTTCTCCTCGTGGAAGGCCCTGTTTTCGTATCAGCTGGTTTCTTAGCAGCTGGAGACTTCTTAGGAGAAGTCAAAGAGTTCTTTCGTATATCATAGCGAAGACAATTAAAATTATAATAACTCAGCCTAAACATTCTGAAACATCAGCCATAAAACAAAGATAAACCAGACATTACGAAACTTTTGGTGGACCTTTTGATGTCTGAAGTTCCTGTCCATGTCCCAGTTATTTAGTTCCTGTCCCATTTTAAAGTCTGGTCAGTCGTGCTCTTTGGAAGCACGAGCTCTTTCATATGTTTGAGGTCCGTCTCAAAAGATCCAAGCCTGGATTCAATCCTTTCATCCATCTTCTTCTCCAGATTCGCCGATACATTTTCAATGTTCCTATCAACGGCGTCAAACCTTGTGTATAACTTAGAGATCAATTCGTAGAGATCATCTGCCCCAACATCTTTCCCAACATCTTCCTCCTCACTTACCTTTTTCCTTTCTTCTTCCTCTCTGTCTGCAACTCCTTCACTAGTTTCTGACTGTTGGAAACTTTCATCTTCTGAACTTTCCGCTTCTTTGCGGGAGAGATTCAGACTCAACAACTGCTTCAGCTTTCTTTTTCTTTTTCTTCTTATCACTCCCCTTAACATCCCAAAAACCTTTAACGTATTCGGATGTATGTCTTCGATCAGGCGATCGATTGCTGGGTCGTCTTCTTCGTCTGCCCACGAATGAAATAGCTCGCAGCCATTTTCCTTCATAACCATATTAATCACACGCAGCTGTAACATAAGAGATTATGAAACCCATCAGTAAGTTTTAACTCGGACAAGACTAAAGCATAAATCAGTCATTACTAAAACATAACTCAGCCAACACTAAATCATAAATCAGCCATTACTAAAACATAACTCAGCCGTAACTAAACAATAACTCATCCATAACTAATCATACTCATCCATTACTAAACAATCACTCAACCAGATATAAACCTTACCTCACCAAGCGCTTTGATCTCTTCAGCAATTGCGGTTTCCAGCGATGAACGTGTACGGTTTCCACCCCATTGAAGCATCGGTATGCCACCATCATTAGCTGATGCATTCCCAAACCGTTCTCAAAGCATTTGATGGACTCATACGCCCAAGCCTGTAACACGGGTGTAAACCCACTGAGGGTGTACGACTTTCCCGTAGGGTTCAACATCTTTATGGAATCAACAAGAGCTTCAAATGCTGACCGACCCCACGGATACGTCTTCATTGCTTCATCATCAAAAACTCTTTTGGCACTTTCATATGGAATTCTAGAGTTATGATGCAAACCATAAAGTCCAATGTGTTGAAGAAGCAACAGCCCCAGCCATTTACGATGATCAAGGTTAACCCATCCCCGACACACTTTTAATGCTTCCCTGAGTTCAAGTAGCGTTGGACCTGCCCCACCAGGAACTTTCAAAAGTCGGAAGAACTTTTTGTGTTCCTCTTCAAGTTCAAACTGTTCAGTAGGCATTGGGTCTATGTTTAACCCCGTTAGATAATGAAATTCATTCAACCCAAACCTGATAGGTTGACCGCCGACCACAAACCAAAGCTCCTTCTTATGTACCCTTAACTGGTTACATAGTAGGAAATGAACAACCTTACCAGACCAGACGAATTGGCTATCAACTAGCTTAGAGATTATTCCAATTGGTACTTTCTTCGTTTCATCCCATGCATCCAGTCCTATTGATTCCTTAATCTGAGGGAATTCTTTCATCCTGAAATTGGTGTTTATATCTCTAGACTCTATTTTAGCGTATAGTCTTGGGGGGTAATCCCTTGCTTGTTCTTCGGAAGAAATAATCACCATCGACATCTGTTATAGTTCATAAGTAAATCATAACATAAATCACCCATAACATAAAACAAACTCATACATAAAGCATAACATAACTCAGCCACAAACACATAACTCAGATCTAAAGCACAAAATATCTCAGTCACAACTCATCCGTCCGCAAAATAAAACAAACAGTAAATCAGCCATCGAATCGAATAAATCTAACAAATCAGCCATAAAACCTAAAATAACTGAGCCGCAACATAAAACAAAAAGTAAATCAGCCATCGAATCGAATAGATCTAACAAATCAGCCGTCATTAACAACGGCGACAATCAGCGGTAAATCATCGAAAACCCCACATTCAGCCGGAAAACTCGAAACTAATCAGTCGACACATACCGGATAGACGAAGACGAAGAAGACGAAGAGAAAGAGAGCGCGACGAAGAAAGAGAGTGCGACAGACGAAGATAGAGAGAACGAGTAAAGACGGTGAGATGACGGCGAGATGACGGCGAGATGACGGCGGGAGATTGACGGCAAGAGAGTGAGCAACAACAGTATCGCCGCGACGAGAGAACGAGTTTCGATATTTTTTTTTCGCGGTTGTGAACAGTTAAAACCTATTCACTTTCCCTCTCTTTGATATAAACAAGAAAACAAAACTGTGGATCTAAAAAACTGCGATCTAAAAAAAATTGCTTAATGACTGTGTTAAATCATATCTGATGTGTATTTTAATTTGCTGATGTGTATTTTTTTTTTTAATTTTTTACTCAATTTCGAGTAACAAAATTCAAGGGGTAAATTGTAATTACACCCAGGGCATAAACAACATTCTAGTAATTTTCAAAAGATTTATAGATATGAGTAATAAACCAACTTTTGGATAACATTTGAGTAATTCTTTCATAAAAATTTCAGTTTTATATTATGTGAGTTAAATGTGAAAATTAATTGTTTTTAAATTTGTGTTTTAATATAATTGTTTTTTGTTAAAATTGCATTGCCAAGTGAACCAATATGGAGAGACTGAATATATGATTATGGGGACTACAATTTTTAACAACCTTGAATAAATATGTTCTACCTACTTCGATTTAATATTTTCTCTGTGGGCTTTAGAATGAATATTTATAGGCTTTACCAAATGGACCATGGCTAATCAATCCTGCAAGTGCAACATCAGAGTCTGATAACATAAGAGGAAACGGGTCGGCCAGTTGAATTGTTTATCGTATGAGCCGTATCAACTTGTGGCCCATATGAGCTCTAATGGAATGGGTCGAGAGCCACGAGTGTATCACTGACACGTTTATGTTTCGAAAGTCAATTTGACACTCAAAAAGGGTCGGACCGGTTGTGTCTCTTATTTTTGGCTCTTTCGATGATATCACTATATATGGCTGTTTTTTGCTTTTGACTTTACTTAAACATCTCATGATTTGTTTTTGTTATATGGAATCTTGCAAACAGAAATTTTACTAAAACAATATTAGAATACATTTATTTTTTTGAATGGGATTAATGTTTAGGTGGGATTTTGGTGCTAGGTTTTGTCGGGTTTCAGCTTTTATGTTTTGATGTAGGAATATTAACTGCACATCCAAGTGTTAGGGTTTTTGTATTTGCAGACAAAAAAAAAAAGTAAAAATAAAGAGAACTTAGATTGACGGATTAATAAATCGAGTTGTCGTAAAACAAAAGCCAACAACACATGTAAAAGATATCAGCTATTCAAACTTCAAAGTCATAACTTCTTAACTCACACACATAATGACATAACACATAAATATAGTATTTGTAAAAAGGTCAAGTGGTTAGATTTTGTTCTTTTTGCATGATCTTACCGGTCCAACTCAAAGCATTTACATTATGTCTTTGTGAGGACGATCAATATAGTAGATAAGCTATCTTCATTTTTTTTGTACTTATATTGTAATACATTATACATGTATTGATTTAAAAACCAATTTTATCTTATAAAGTCAAACGTTTTCTCTCCCTTGATTTATGAAAAATTCACGAGGAGAGCACAGATTTCGGGTCGTCATAAAAGATAACATATGCTTTATATATTCACACCTGTAGTACAAAAAATAGTGTTTATGTTATTATCGCTCGACTGTTATTTTCTGTCGATTGTTTTTAAAATTGCAAATGGTTCGAAAATTCTGAAATTGTATTATATAATATACTTAGTAGCTGTATCTGACCCCGAAAAGGAAAACAAAATAGCTGTATATATATCATTTATAAAAGGACAAGAACTATGTCACTATAAAATAGAAATATGCCAAATACATAATAAACCAGGATCCATGATACATGTTATCTTTCAGTGGAATTGTATATTAGTGGAATTGTATATTAAAAAAATGGAATATCCTAATACAAGTCGTCCAATTGCTTTATTTTACAATACCATTTCTCAATTTAAAAAGGATGAGAAACAATGAAATTATAAATTAAAATTAGAAAAGAAAAGAGAGAAGAACTTGTCATACCAAAAAAAATAATATTAGGGCGAGTTCTTTTCAAGATAGATAAACAGATAAGCCGATGTGCTGTGTTTTGAAATGGATGCATAATAGAAAATATAACCACCAAAAAGAAAATGTTAACTTATAAACTTATAAGTGCAAAAAAAAAAATAATATCAATTTGTTTTTCCTTATTTTATCGCGAGGCAAGAAAACGACAAGCTCGACAAAACCTGGATTTGAGGTACAGAAATCAAATAAAATATGACAAATCTATCGGTTTTGAGGATACATTATTAGAGATTCTCTAAATTTGATTGCTTAAATTATTCCAGTGGGAAAAAAAATAACGGAGATGAATCCCTTTTCTATTTACGTGAAAACTTAGATACAATCACATACCTAAAAGCTAATACAATATGTTATCGTTATGTAAAGTTACAAGTTAGAAAACATTTTATGCTCTCAATCTGAGCCTCAGGGTTCTAAATTCCACTTTTTATTTTATTTTACAAGATAGAGAGATAAATAAAGCATACAAAAAGGAGGTCCAGCCCAATTCCTATAACGTTTTTTCGGTAATATTTAATGTCAAATCTTCATATTCGATTCCACTAAAGAGATAACTATTCTTAGGATGTCTTTTAAAACTCTATCATGTAAATATTTGATTAGAAAAAAAGAAAAAAAAAACAATTCATACCATCATTACTTACTGTTACTAAACACTAATGAAAGTATTAAACATCTTAATCATGAATGCTACTTTTTTAATTAGACTCTAAGGCACAACATTTTGTCGTTTAAAATTCACACAACTTAAGTAACTTTTATGAATGGATTCGAATGATTCCAAGTATGAATCACAACAAGAACTATTTATCGTGTAAATGTGTAATACCACATACGGGATGAGCCATTTAATAATAAGTACTACAATATTTGAAAAGTCGAAGACCCTATTTTTTTAAAGTAACTTGTTAGCTATCATATACGCCATTTGCTCATTAGTAAACTACGAGAAAAGAGAGAAAAACACATGAACAGCTTGATGGATTTTTATAACCCCAAAATAACAAAAGTCAAACAAAATAAATACTAGTATCCATTCACCAAAAAAAAGAAATTAAAAAATAGTATCATATGATCTTCTCTTTTATCTACCTTTCGTTCTTTATGACCACTATCTAATGTTAAATGTGGTTTCCACTTGGCATAATTAGAATACTATGAAAAAAGATCCTCCATAAGGCGAAAAGTAAAGAAAGAAAACGAAACCAAAAATAAAAATAAAGATGTCTTTTCTTTTTCTAATAAATTTTAGAGGATATTAAAAAGGTGTGTAACACCACCACCACTACGAGCCACTACTAACCAGCCGCCCCAAAAGGTAAACGCCTCTCCCATATTAAAAAAAAAAATCATCATACTATTCTTCACATTCTTCTTTTTTATATATTCCTCCTTTTTTAAAATAAAAAAAAAAAATAAATTTCGTATCATAATGTTTGTGGTCATCATTATTAATTTTATCATCAAAAATTTCAATTTCATGATCAACATCATAGCACGCACGCACGCACCTCCAAAGATGAAATGACCCAATTTCTTTCTTGTTTTCTTTCTCTTCCAATAACAAATTGGATCGGGTGAATAGTCAAAACGCATAGAAAACTTACTTTTTTAACCATTATCAAAAATGACAAAACAAAACCAGACAAAACGAAATAACTAAATTGAAAACAATTATAGTCTTATAGATATGAAGAGTAATATAGCGCTGACTTTGATAATAGTTTACATAGACATTCATAGGGTTGTACAATGTACTTAAGCTTCTTTTATTAGAAAAGGCATAATAATAATTATTACTATATATAAAAAAAACTTTACATTAAAAAAAAACTATACCCACAACCACAATCAGGGCAAAAAGATAACATGATAAAATAAAAATAAAAAAAAAGTAACTTTGGGTGTGACAAGAAGTTTTCGTTCTGTTTGGTCTGACTATTCCCTTTGGTCAACGATGGTATTGAGAGCCATTTTACAAGCTTCGGACACAGAAACCCAGATTGGGATAATCATGTCTTTTGTTTCTTTTCCCTCTCCTTCTCCTTCTTCTTCAAGCTTTCTCAATCTTTCTCAGCTTCTTCTTCTTCTCTTGTTCTCGCCATGATTGACGAGAAGATGAGATCTAAATCCTTTGGTTATCTTGTGAGACCAGTAAAGCCTTTGAGTCCTCCTCACATGGTTCTGTTTGTCCTTTTCTATGTTCTTTCACTCTCTGTCTTCTTTCTTACAGTTTCAGAGGCTGTTTGTAATCCACAGGATCGAGATTCTCTCCTTTGGTTCTCTAGCAACGTATCATCCTCAGTCTCTCCTTTGCATTGGAATCCGTCTACTGATTGTTGCTCCTGGGAAGGAATCTCTTGTGATGATTCTCCTGAAAACCGAGTCACTTCGATTCTTTTGCCTTCTAAAGGACTCTCAGGCAACCTCCCGTCCTCTGTTTTGGATCTTCGTCGTCTCTCTCGTCTCGACCTTTCTCATAACCGTCTCTCTGGTCCACTCCCACCAGGTTTCCTCTCTGCCCTTGATCAGCTCTTGGTTCTTGATCTGAGTTACAACAGTTTCAATGGTGAATTGCCACTTGAACAATCACTTGCCAATGGAAGCAACAGAACCTTCCCAATTCAGACCGTTGATCTCTCCAGCAATTTTCTTCAGGGTGAAATCCTCGGCGGTTCTGTTTTTCTTCAGGGTGCTTTCAGTTTAACCAGTTTCAATGTCAGCAACAACAGCTTCACGGGTCCTATCCCTTCCTTCATGTGCACAACTTCACCGCTGCTCACCAAACTGGATTTCTCCTACAATGATTTCAGCGGCGTTATCTCTCAAGAATTGGGCGGATGCTTGAGGCTAAGTGCTTTCCAAGCTGGCTTCAACAATCTCTCTGGTGAAATCCCTAAAGAAATCTACAATCTTCCTGAGCTTGAGCAACTCTTTTTACCGGCCAACCGTCTTTCTGGTAAGATTGATGACGGGATTACTCGTCTCACCAAACTGACGTTGCTTGAGCTTTACTTCAATCACCTCGAAGGAGAAATACCAATGGATATAGGTAAGCTTTTCAACTTGCGCAGTCTCCAACTCCATATCAATAACCTCACGGGTTCTGTACCGGTTTCTCTCGGCAATTGCACAAATCTCGTGAAGTTGAATCTACGGGTTAATAGGCTGGGAGGATCCTTATCGGCGATAAACTTTTCCGGTATTCAGAACCTCAGCATTTTAGACCTCGGAAACAATAGCTTCACGGGCGAATTCCCCTCCACGGTTTACTCGTGCAAAAAGATGACAGCAATGAGGTTTGCAGGCAACAAGTTAACGGGACAGATATCTCCTAAAGTGCTGGAACTGGAATCTCTGTCCTTCTTTACTTTTTCAGACAATAAAATGACAAACATCACAGGTGCTCTCAGGATTCTGCAAGGCTGCAAGAAGCTGTCTACTCTTATCATGGCAAAAATTTTTACGACGAAGCTGTACCAAGGGATGCAGACTTTATTGCTGCAGATGGATTTCCAAACCTCCAATCTTCGGTATCGGTGGATGCAGACTGAAAGGTGAAGTACCACCTTGGCTGATCAGTCTCAAGAAGGTAGAAGTTTTGGATCTGTCAATGAACCGACTCATGGGGTCAATTCCAGGTTGGCTAGGAACTCTTCCAAACCTTTTCTACTTGGATCTTTCCGATAACCTTCTTACAGGAGTGCTTCCAAAGGAACTGTTTCAGCTGAGGGCTCTGATGTCCCAAAAGGCATACGATGCAACAGAGCGGCACTATCTAGAGCTGCCAGTTTTGTCAATCCCAATAATGTCACCACCAATCAGCAATACAATCAGCTTTCCAGCCTCCCACCTACGATATACATCAGGAGGAATAACTTGACTGGGAGTATACCAGTCGAGGTTGGACAGCTAAAGGTTCTCCATATCCTGGAGCTTCTAAGTAATAACTTTACCGGCACCATCCCAGATGAACTGTCAAACCTCACAAACTTAGAGAGGCTGGACCTGTCCAACAACAAACTATCCGGTAGAATTCCTTGGTCGCTCACAGGACTCCATTTCATGTCCTATTTCAATGTTGCAAACAACAGTCTCAGTGGGCCGATACCCACTGGGAGTCAGTTTGATACTTTCCGAAAAGCATATTTTGATGGAAACCCCTTGTTGTGCGGTGGTGTACTGCAAATATCCTGCACTCCTCCGACTCAGCCATCTACTACAAAGATGGATAGAGAAAAGGTCAACAGAACGCTTGTTTTGGGGCTTCATTGGGCTCTTTTTTTGCATCAGTTTGATTTTGGTGTTGCTTGCTCTGTGGGTGCTTGCCAAGAGGAGGGTAAATCCAGGAGACTCTGAGAATGCTGAACTGGAGATAAATTCCAATGGATCGTATTCCGAAGTCCCTCCAGGATCAGAGAAAGACATAAGCCTTGTACTGTTGTTTGGAAACAGCAGGTACGAAGTAAAAGACCTCACCATATTTGAGCTCTTGAAAGCTACCAACAACTTCAGTCAAGCTAATATAATTGGTTGCGGCGGGTTTGGTCTTGTCTATAAGGCTACCTTGGATAATGGAACAAAACTGGCGGTTAAGAAACTAACAGGAGACTATGGTATGATGGAAAAAGAATTCAAGGCAGAGGTAGAAGTTCTGTCCAGGGCCAAACATGAGAACCTGGTCGCTCTACAAGGCTACTGCGTCCATGATAGTGCCCGGATACTAATCTACTCGTTCATGGAGAATGGTAGTCTTGATTACTGGCTGCATGAAAACCCCGAGGGTCCAGCCCAGCTGGACTGGAAGACTACACACATCATGAGAGGAGCAAGTAGTGGACTAGCATACATGCACCAGATATGTGAACCACACATAGTACACCGAGACATCAAGTCGAGCAATATCCTTTGGATGGAAATTTCAAGGCTTACGTAGCAGATTTCGGGTTGTCAAGACTGATTCTTCCATACCGCACACACGTTACAACTGAGCTAGTGGGCACACTTGGTTACATTCCACCAGAGTATGGACAAGCTTGGGTAGCCACTTTGAGAGGTGACGTGTACAGTTTCGGTGTCGTCATGCTAGAGCTTCTCACAGGGAAAAGACCAATGGAGGTTTTCAGGCCAAAGATGTCAAGAGAGTTGGTCGCATGGGTGCATACAATGAGAAGAGAAGGGAAAGCAGAGGAAGTGTTTGATACATTGCTGAGAGAGAGTGGTTATGAAGAAGAGATGCTTCGTGTGCTTGACGTAGCCTGCATGTGTGTGAACCAAAATCCAATGAAAAGACCAAACATACAACAAGTTGTAGACTGGCTAAAGAGTATAGCAGAGAAAACAAACCAAAATAACAGAGAAGAACCTGAAGAAGAAGAAGAGACGTAACTGTGTGTGCCTTGCCTACTTTTAAATCAAACAGCTGCTGCTGCCTGCATAAGTAAATATACACACTTATTTTTCTTGTCAAATTGCGTATGTATATGTTAACCATCATTTTCAATGTAAATTTATAATTTTGATGGTAATATATAGAAGCTTTGATAATGTAAAGAAGTACATGAAAATTATGCAGCTTGTGACTTTCAAAACGAGTTTCTATATACATGTAGTAGAAACTTCCAATATATGATAAAAAAGCAGACTTTAATATAAAGGTATGATTAGAACTCATGAATGTATCTATCGTATGATCGAATCAGAAAAAATTTCAAAGCCAACTTTGGCTTCCATGAATATGATTTTAAGATACATACCTGCCTTAAGTTAAGAAAACCAAAATCTGTGATGGTATAAAACCATGGGCATTTTATCGAATACTTGATGTGCATAGTTACCGAAGAGACACAAAAAAGAGTCGACAAGAGAAAAACCATGAGCAGTATGACGTGCGAAGAAAGATGAAGCATCTGAGAAACTGAAAGACAATACCTAAAACATCAACGGAGTATTCAGAGACAAAGAGAGATTGAAAGATTTGGACTTTTTCAGTCAAAAACTCAACAAGACGAGATAAGAGGAAGAAGAAGATTCAAAAACATATTCATTCTCATTATTTGTAAAGTGTACAGTATAGTTGGTTTATATAGTACAAGTTATTTCTAAATGCTAACATAAGCCTGATTTAAGTTAACTATAATAATGTATATGTGCTAACATGCACTTGTGAACAACCATATACAAGTATGTGATAGGACCAGATCCTAATTAACACATACGACATATGTGTCCCCTACTATTTGTACGATATTGCTGCAGTGACATTCACAAAGAAACACGTAACGGTCGACTTGAGCATTTTATTCATGATTTGGATCATTGTCATAATAAAATGATAGAAAATATAAATTTATTTTATTTATGAAAGATAAGAACATGCGTATGGGTATTTCCTCAACCCATTATATTTTTGGCCATGGACGAGTTTCAGGCTACATGATATTTACTAGTTGACTAGTAAAATGGGAACATCCTTAGACCTTGCTTCTCAACCCGAGAAGTAGAAGTAGCAGCCGTAGTAGCATCATCAACCTTTTTGAATTTGACGACTAAGGTCTTAGCCGTATCATTCGTGAGAATTAGCTGTGGTGCTTTAAACCAAACCCCTGGTATGGCTCCAACGGTTCCCGCAAAGGTGGTCAACTTGTAAGTGTTTTCTCCTTCTCCGGCACTCTCAATCATAAAAAGGCTATTTTCTTCTCGACGGGTGCCACCAATGAGAATCGGAGGCTCCTTTGGAGCCGAGGAGGAATCATCGATTTTCCACAACTTGGAAAACTCGTTGCAGAACGGCCATATGTTGGACTCGAACTCGATATTTAAAGCGTAAGATGTTGGAATGTGTAAGGGTGGTATGGGCCAGGGGGGATTCGGCTTCCTCTGTTTATATGAGAAGCTAACCGGTAGGCCCGGCTGGTACGGAAGGAGTGTTTGGGTGATGCCAAGTGGACAGAAGGGAAATGTAATGGCGGCTGGGACAAGACCACCTCCGTTGTTACTTTTCGTCTTCACCGGCTGGATGAAGTATTGTTCACCAGGACTAAGTGGAAATCCGTAGGTGTCCGTCACGTTCACCTTGGATGCAGACTGCAGCTGCAACCAATATGAGTGAAGAGAAAAGAGAGCAGTGAAGCTTTCTTCATTATTTTTAATTTTTTGAGTGAGATGAGTTGTGGAGAGCAAACACATATTGTATCAGTATTTATAGGAGTTCTCTTGCGGTTAAAACGGAGCATTACAGTAAAAGAGAAGCAAAACAACCAATTTTGTAAAACAAAACCCTCACTTATTATATTGGCTTTTTCCTTACGTCACAATCTAGTCCTTAAAATTGGTTACCTAACTTTCTACTACGGCGACGGACTGATGGTTGAAAAGAGGAGGCCTAATAAAACTCTACGGTTATTGATTCAAGTTTCGATTTTCAGCACGAGGAACATGCACAGTGCAGGTCCATCTTAACTAACACTGAAAGCAAAAAAAAAAAAAAAAAAAAAAAAAACATAGAAAGCACAAATTAAAAAACGTTATGTTATAAATGTTATTGGATTTTTCCTCAGCGTCACAATCAGATCATTAATTTCTAACTTTCATTTTACGACATATTACAGTAAGAGTAGAAAACTAGGGACTAGACTCTATGGTAATGCATTCAACAATTTCATTTTTCAGCACCAGCCTAGCACCAGGAACATGCACAATGGCATATGTTAGACCACCTCCAACAAAAATCAAATCATGCAGCTTGTGACTTTCAAAAACGAGTTCTATATGGTCAAAAAGCATACTTTTATATAAGGATATGATTATTAATCATGAATGTATCGTATGATCAGGATATGATGGTGAAATTGAAGTGTGGGTCTGTAAGCGACATTTAATCGAATACTTTGGTGTGCATATATAAGTTACCGAAGAGACCTCGAGCGGAAAAAAAAAAAAAGAATCAACAAAGAAAAGCTAAGAGAAGTATGACTGGCGGAGAAGACGAAAGCATTAGAATATGAGAAACTGAAGACATACATAAAACATCAATGGAGGATTCAGATTTCAGAGACAGAGAGACATCGAGAGAATACAAAAAACCAAAAAAAAGGAACTGTTGAGTTGGAATTAGTTACGTGACGTATGCTTCTGTTGCAACCATCAGGAGAAAATTGTTACTGTTTCTACCATTTTTTTAGAACCATATTGAGGCCATAACTTCTATTACATCTCAAAAAGTTTCCTACTTTTTCTGATTTTGTTCAATTTAGCCCAAAATACAAACCCTTAAATTCACTAGCTTTTTCCCATCACAATCTAATGCTTGGTTTCTATCTGTCTACAAACACTTAACAGTGA